>CM053029.1:213511888-213986171 GCA_028564925.1 Lithobates sylvaticus
GGGAGACCAGATATAGAGTAGGGATGGGCCCGGTGCTCGATGCGAACCCACGTTCGCATCGAGCACCGGGCGTTCGCTCGCTCGGCGAGCCCAGAACTATTTTGGCCGCTCGCATCACGTTCGTGTGATGCGAGCGGCCCCGCAATTCATTGCGGCCGGCGCGGCCGACGCAGTGCATTGCTGGCTGATGATTGGCCAAGCATGCACTGTGACCCCGCATGCTTGGCCAATCACAGCCCCGGAAACTCGAAGAGCCATAATTGGCTACAGGCAGGACGCCTGTAGCCAATTACAGCTCAGGGGCTGTAGTACACGCCCCCCCCCTATAAAACGCCGCCACGCCGTCTGCGCCGGTCACATGCTGTTCCGGCGCAGATTGAGCAGGCTGATTCTGTGACACTCTGCTGCATTTAGATAGTTAGAGAGATTCACTTACAGAGATTGAGTTAGATAGATTCAGTTACAAAGATTGATTGAGAAAGAGGGGCTTGTAGTGTGCTCGTGGCAGGCAGGCAGAGCTACTATATTTTGTTACCAGAAGCACCTATAGGACTTGTAGTGTGTTCGTGGCAGGCAGGCAGAGCTCCTATATTTTGTTACCAGAAGCACCTATAGGACTTGTAGTGTGTTCGTGGCAGGCAGGCAGAGCTCCTATATTTTGTTACCAGAAGCACCTATAGGACTTGTAGTGTGTTCGTGGCAGGCAGGCAGAGCTCCTATATTTTGTTACCAGAAGCACCTATAGGACTTGTAGTGTGTTCGTGGCAGGCAGGCAGAGCTCCTATATTTTGTTACCAGAAGCACCTATAGGACTTGTAGTGTGTTCGTGGCAGGCAGGCAGAGCTCCTATATTTTGTTCCCAGAGGCACCTATAGGACTTGAAGTGTGTTAGTCCCATTACACACACAGAGCTATATTTTGTTCCCAGAAGCACCTATAGGACTTGAAGTGTGTTAGTCCCATCACACACACAGAGCTATATTTTGTTCCCAGAGGCACCTATAGGACTTGAAGTGTGTTAGTCCCATTACACACACAGAGCTATATTTTCTTCCCAGAAGCACCTATAGGACTTGAAGTGTGTTAGTCCCATCACACACACAGAGCTATATTTTCTTCCCAGAGGCACCTATAGGACTTGAAGTGTGTTAGTCCCATTACACACACAGAGCTATATTTTCTTCCCAGAAGCACCTATAGGACTTGAAGTGTGTTAGTCCCATTACACACACAGAGCTATATTTTCTTCCCAGAAGCACCTATAGGACTTGAAGTGTGTTAGTCCCATTACACACACAGAGCTATATTTTCTTCCCAGAAGCACCTATAGGACTTGAAGTGTGTTAGTCCCATCACACACACAGAGCTATATTTTCTTCCCAGAAGCACCTATAGGACTTGAAGTGTGTTAGTCCCATCACACACACAGAGCTATATTTTGTTCCCAGAAGCACCTATAGGACTTGAAGTGTGTTAGTCCCATCACACACACAGAGCTATATTTTGTTCCCAGAAGCACCTATAGGACTTGAAGTGTGTTAGTCCCATTACACACACAGAGCTATATTTTGTTCCCAGAAGCACCTATAGGACTTGAAGTGTGTTAGTCCCATTACACACACAGAGCTATATTTTGTTCCCAGAAGCACCTATAGGACTTGAAGTGTGTTAGTCCCATCACACACACAGAGCTATATTTTGTTCCCAGAAGCACCTATAGGACTTGAAGTGTGTTAGTCCCATTACACACACAGAGCTATATTTTCTTCCCAGAAGCACCTATAGGACTTGAAGTGTGTTAGTCCCATTACACACACAGAGCTATATTTTGTTCCCAGAAGCACCTATAGGACTTGAAGTGTGTTAGTCCCATCACACACACAGAGCTATATTTTCTTCCCAGAAGCACCTATAGGACTTGAAGTGTGTTAGTCCCATTACACACACAGAGCTATATTTTCTTCCCAGAAGCACCTATAGGACTTGAAGTGTGTTAGTCCCATTACACACACAGAGCTATATTTTGTTCCCAGAAGCACCTATAGGACTTGAAGTGTGTTAGTCCCATTACACACACAGAGCTATATTTTGTTCCCAGAAGCACCTATAGGACTTGAAGTGTGTTAGTCCCATTACACACACAGAGCTATATTTTCTTCCCAGAAGCACCTATAGGACTTGAAGTGTGTTAGTCCCATTACACACACAGAGCTATATTTTGTTCCCAGAAGCACCTATAGGACTTGAAGTGTGTTAGTCCCATCACACACACAGAGCTATATTTTCTTCCCAGAAGCACCTATAGGACTTGAAGTGTGTTAGTCCCATTACACACACAGAGCTATATTTTCTTCCAGAAGCACCTATAGGACTTGAAGTGTGTTAGTCCCATTACACACACAGAGCTATATTTTGTTCCCAGAAGCACCTATAGGACTTGAAGTGTGTTAGTCCCATTACACACACAGAGCTATATTTTCTTCCCAGAAGCACCTATAGGACTTGAAGTGTGTTAGTCCCATTACACACACAGAGCTATATTTTCTTCCCAGAAGCACCTATAGGACTTGAAGTGTGTTAGTCCCATTACACACACAGAGCTATATTTTCTTCCCAGAAGCACCTATAGGACTTGAAGTGTGTTAGTCCCATTACACACACAGAGCTATATTTTGTTCCCAGAAGCACCTATAGGACTTGAAGTGTGTTAGTCCCATCACACACACAGAGCTATATTTTCTTCCCAGAAGCACCTATAGGACTTGAAGTGTGTTAGTCCCATCACACACACAGAGCTATATTTTCTTCCCAGAAGCACCTATAGGACTTGAAGTGTGTTAGTCCCATCACACACACAGAGCTATATTTTCTTCCCAGAAGCACCTATAGGACTTGAAGTGTGTTAGTCCCATCACACACACAGAGCTATATTTTCTTCCCAGAAGCACCTATAGGACTTGAAGTGTGTTAGTCCCATCACACACACAGAGCTATATTTTGTTCCCAGAAGCACCTATAGGACTTGAAGTGTGTTAGTCCCATCACACAGAGCTCCTCTATTTTCTTTGCAGAAGCACCCATAGGACTTCTAGTGTGTTAGTGGCATCACACAGAGCTCCTATATATTCTTCTCAGCAGCACCCACAGGACTTCTAGTGTGTTAGTGGCATCACACAGAGCTCCTCTATTTTCTTTGCATAAGCACCCACAGGACTTCTAGTGTGTTAGTGGCATCACACAGAGCTCCTCTATTTTCTTTGCAGAAGCACCCACAGGACTTCTAGTGTGTTAGTGGCATCACACAGAGCTCCTCTATTTTCTTTGCATAAGCACCCACAGGACTTCTAGTGTGTTAGTGGCATCACACAGAGCTCCCTCTATTTTCTTTGCATAAGCACCCACAGGACTTCTAGTGTGTTAGTGGCATCACACAGAGCTCCTCTATTTTCTTTGCAGAAGCACCCACAGGACTTCTAGTGTGTTAGTGGCATCACACAGAGCTCCTCTATATTCTTTGCAGAAGCACCCATAGGACTTCTAGTGTGTTAGTGGCATCACACAGAGCTCCTATATATTCTTCTCAGCAGCACCCACAGGACTTCTAGTGTGTTAGTGGCATCACACAGAGCTCCTCTATTTTCTTTGCATAAGCACCCACAGGACTTCTAGTGTGTTAGTGGCATCACACAGAGCTCCTCTATTTTCTTTGCAGAAGCACCCACAGGACTTCTAGTGTGTTAGTGGCATCACACAGAGCTCCTCTATTTTCTTTGCATAAGCACCCACAGGACTTCTAGTGTGTTAGTGGCATCACACAGAGCTCCTCTATTTTCTTTGCAGAAGCACCCACAGGACTTCTAGTGTGTTAGTGGCATCACACAGAGCTCCTCTATTTTCTTTGCATAAGCACCCACAGGACTTCTAGTGTGTTAGTGGCATCACACAGAGCTCCTCTATTTTCTTTGCAGAAGCACCCACAGGACTTCTAGTGTGTTAGTGGCATCACACAGAGCTCCTCTATTTTCTTTGCAGAAGCACCCATAGGACTTCTAGTGTGTTAGTGGCATCACACAGAGCTCCTATATATTCTTCTCAGCAGCACCCACAGGACTTCTAGTGTGTTAGTGGCATCACACAGAGCTCCTCTATTTTCTTTGCAGAAGCACCCATAGGACTTCTAGTGTGTTAGTGGCATCACACAGAGCTCCTATATATTCTTCTCAGCAGCACCCACAGGACTTCTAGTGTGTTAGTGGCATCACACAGAGCTCCTCTATTTTCTTTGCATAAGCACCCACAGGACTTCTAGTGTGTTAGTGGCATCACACAGAGCTCCTCTATTTTCTTTGCAGAAGCACCCATAGGACTTCTAGTGTGTTAGTGGCATCACACAGAGCTCCTATATTTTCTTCTCAGCAGCACCCACAGGACTACCGACTACAATGGCTGGAAGACCGCCAAGGGGAGGCAGAGCGTGCAGAGCCAAGAACACAGGGCAGGCAGGCTCTGTTTCTAGTGGACGTGGCCGTGGACGTGGACGTGGTCGTGCATCGTCATCAGCACGTGGCCATGGGACACGCGCGTCTTTGTTTTCGGCAGCTGGACATGTGGAGCCGCATCATGCTGAAGGCTTGGTAGAATGGATGACCAAGCCCTCCTCATCCTCCTCATCCTCTCTCACCCAGGCTCAGGGTACTGACAGAGCATCATCAGCCACCCCTTCCCTAGACCCACCATGTCCTCCTGAGGAGTCCCCCGAACTCTTTGAGCACAGTGTTGGGTACATGCTCCAGGAGGATGCCCAACGATTCGAAGGCTCGGATGACGATACCCAGCTTGAGGAATCTGGCAGTACTGTTCCACCAGCTGCAGCTTACTGCCAGGTTTGCTCTAGTGGTGAAGAGGGAGGGGATGATGAGGTCACTGACTCCACGTGGGTGCCTCAAGGGAGAGAGGATGAGGAGGAGGACGAGGAGGAGGATGCGGCGTCACATGTCCAACGAGGCAGGATGCCCCTGGAGGCCAGGTAGAGGCCAGCACAGCAACTGTACAACACCGCAGAGCTCCGCCTGTGCAGGGCGCTGCCTCTGCACGTTATCAGAAAAGTTCTTTGGTGTGGGCCTTTTTTGAGACGAGTGCAGCAGATCGCACCACTGCTATTTGCAATATTTGTCTCAAGCGTATCTCGCGTGGCCAAAACATCAGCCGCTTGGGCACGACAAGCATGACCAGACATATGGCGACCTGCCATGCAGCTCGTTGGCAGGCACACATAAAAGACCCACACCAAAGAACTAAGCGGACCTCTCCTTGCTCCTCCTCAGCTGGGATCTCCATCCCCACTACACCTTCAGTCCTCTCTGAAAGCTGCTCTGAGAGGACTGAAGGTGTAGAATTCGGTGTGTCACAACCAAGTACTTGCAGTACACCGACGTCCGATTGCAGCAGGCAAATTTCCCTGCCCCAGCTGCTGGACCGTAGAAAGAAGTACACTCCCAGCCATCCACATGCCCAGCGGTTGAATGCTAGCCTTGCTAAATTGCTAGCACTTCAACTGCTGCCTTTTCAGTTGGTAGACTCGGCCCCCTTCCGTGAGTTTGTTCAATGTGCGGTTCCTCAGTGGCAGGTTCCCAAACGCCACTTTTTCTCGCGGAAGGCGATTCCGTCTCTCTACCGGCATGTGGAGGGCAATGTCCATGCCTCGCTGGACAGGGCGGTCAGCGGTAAGGTGCATATTACCGCTGACTCATGGTCCAGCAGGCATGGACAGGGACGGTACCTTTCTTTCACGGCCCATTGGGTCACTCTATTGGCAGCTGGGAGGGATGCAGGACAAGGTGCAGTAGTGTTGGAGGTTGTTCCGCCACCACGCCTCCAAAACGCGACTACTGCTACTGGTTGTGACACACCTCTCTCCTCCACCCCCTCCTCTTCTTCTTCCTCCAGTGCTCTGTCCTTGGAACCAGCGGTGCTCCGTAGGCGTACAAGGGGCTACGCAAGTACGCAGGCAAAAAGATGCCATGCCGTGCTTGCGCTGGTGTGTTTGGGGGACAGGAGCCACACTGGGCCAGAGGTTCTGGCAGCTCTGCAGGGGCAGGCCGAGAGGTGGTTGACGCCACGTCAGCTTAAGCCAGGAATGGTCGTTTCTGACAATGGCACCAACCTCCTCTCCGCCCTGCGACAGGGGCAGCTCACCCATGTGCCCTGCATGGCTCACGTCCTCAACCTGGTGGTGCAGCGGTTCTTGGGCAGGTTCCCAGGCTTACAGGATGTCCTGAGGCAGGCCAGGAAAGTCTGTGTGCATTTCCGCCGATCTTATAATGCCAGTGCTCGGCTGACTGAGCTGCAAAAGGAGCTGAACCTGCCCAAGAACCGCCTAATATCTGACATGCCCACCAGGTGGAACTCAACGTTGGCCATGCTGCAGCGACTGCACACGCAGCAGAGGGCCATCAATGAGTACCTTTGCGACTACGGCACCAGGACAGGGTCAGGGGAGCTTGGTTTTTTTTCCCCACGTCAGTGGAGCATGATCAGGGATGCATGCACTGTCCTCTCACCATTTGAGGAGGCCACGAGGATGGTGAGCAGTGACAGTGCATGCATCAGTGACACTGTCCCTCTTGTCCACCTGTTGGAGCATACGCTGCGTGGGATAATGGACAGGGCACTTGAGGCAGAACAGAGGCAGGAAGAGGAGGACTTCCTTGCCTCTCAAGGCCCCCTTTATCCGGACAGTGTTCCTCCTGTCCCACCCATCACACAGGAAGAGGATGAGGAGGAGGAGGAGGAGGATTGTGTGAGCATGGAGGTGGAGCCTGGCACTCAGCATCAGCAGCAGCAGTCTTTTAGGGATGATGTACAGTCCCAACAAGCCAGTGGACTTGTACGTGGCTGGGAGGAGGTGGCTGGCGATCATGTCATCCTCAGTGACCCAGAAGACTCCGGACCGAATGCCTCAGCTAACCTACGCTGCATGGCCTCCCTGATCCTGCAAAGCCTGCGGAAGGATCCTCGTGTTCTTCGGATCAAGGAGAGGGACCATTACTGGCTGGCCACTCTCCTTGATCCGCGGTACAAGGGTAAGGTTGCGGACCTTATCTTGCCGTCGCAGAGGGAGCAGAGGATGAGACATCTCAGGGAGGCCTTGCAGAAAGGTCTGTGCAACGCGTTCCCAGAAACTGGGAGGCTACAAACTCCTGGTCCTGGGCGACGAGTTGCTGAGGCTTCGGTCAGTGGCAGAAGGAGCGGTGGGGAAGGTGGACGTCTGACCGATGCGTTCAGACAATTTTTTAGTCCGCAGCCCCAAGGTATGATCGGTTCCAGCAACCATCGCCAGCGTCTGATATACATGGTGCAGGAATACCTTGGGGCAAGGTCAGACTTGGACACCTTTCCCACCGAAAATCCTCTGGCTTACTGGGTCCTGAGGATGGATCACTGGCCAGAGCTTGCACAGTATGCAATTGAGCTACTGGCCTGTCCTGCCTCCAGCGTTCTTTCCGAACGCACATTCAGTGCTGCTGGAGGATTTGTGACTGATCATAGGGTGCGCCTGTCCACCGCCTCGGTTGATCGACTGACATTCATCAAAATGAATCAGTCTTGGATCACCACCAGCTACCAGGCACCTGAGGCGGATATAACCGAATAATTTTTAATGTCACATCCCTTCAAGACTGCCTATGCTGATGCTGAGTGACTGTCCTCTTATGTTCACTGACTATCCTCTTCCTCCTCCTCAATGATCCATGCCACCACACCAGTGCCTAAGGCACAATTTTTCAGCCCCTGTTTAACAGGGGCGTGTACTTACAATTTTTTAAAAAAATGCTTCGCAACACGTGTGACTGCTGTGCTCCAAGTACAGTCTCTGTGAGGGCCGTGTTGCAGTGTTGTGGCACCAGCACCAGTGCCTAAGGCACAATTTTTCAGCCCCTGTTTAACAGGGGCGGGTACTTACAATTTTTTAAAAAAATGCTTCGCAACACGTGTGACTGCTGTGCTCCAAGTACAGTATCTGTGAGGGCCGGGTTGCAGTGTTGTGGCACCAGCGCCTAAGGCACAATTTTTCAGCCCCTGTTTAACAGGGGCGGGTACTTACAATTTTTTAAAAAAATGCTTCGCAACACGTGTGACTGCTGTGCTCCAAGTACAGTATCTGTGAGGGCCGGGTTGCAGTGTTGTGGCACCAGCACCAGTGCCTAAGGCACAATTTTTCAGCCCCTGTTTAACAGGGGCGTGTACTTAAAATTTTTTAAAAAAATGCTTCGCAACACGTGTGACTGCTGTGCTCCAAGTACAGTATCTGTGAGGGCCGGGTTGCAGTGTTGTGGCACCAGCACCAGTGCCTAAGGCACAATTTTTCAGCCCCTGTTTAACAGGGGCGTGTACATACAATTTTTATAAAAAAATGCTTCGCAACACGTGTGACTGCTGTGCTCCAAGTACAGTCTCTGTGAGGGGTTGCAGTGTTGTGGCACCAGCACCAGTGCCTAAGGCACAATTTTTCAGCCCCTGTTTAACAGGGGCGGGTAATTACAAATCTTGATCTAATAGTTCACAGCAGGGCCCATTCCTGCGCCCACCAAGAGTAACTATGAGGGCCTGCAGTCTTGTGGCAACACCGTCCACCACCACCGCCAAAGGCCCAATTTTTCTGCCCTGTTCATCAGGTGCTTGCAATTACAAATCTTGATCTAATAACTCACAGCAGGGCCCATTCCTGCGCCCACCAAGAGTAACTATGAGGGCCTACAGTCTTGTGGCAACACCGTCCACCACCACCGCCAAAGGCCCAATTTTTCTGCCCTGTTCATCAGGTGCATGCAATTACAAATCTTGATCTAATAACTCACAGCAGGGCCCATTCCTGCGCCACCAAGAGTAACTGTGAGAGCTTACAGTCTTGTGGCAAAACCGTCCACCACCACCACCACCCCCAATTTTTCTGCCCTGTTCAACAGGTGCATGCAATTACAAATCTTGATCTATTAACTCACAGCAGGGCCCATTCCTGTGCCCACCAGTCTTGTGGCTACACCAACATCTAATAGGGCAAATTTCTGCAGAGTATATACGCCAGGCCCCTACTTTCAAACATCCAACTTACAAACGACTCCTACTTGCAAATGGAAAGAGAAAACAGGAAGTGAGAGGAAATCTACCCCTAGGAAGGGAAATTCTATCCTGTTAGATTTAATTTGGGAAAAAGGTATCTCCTCTCTACTGATACTTTATCACCAATCCTTGTTTCAATTAAAACCCCACTTTTCCAAAAACATTTGTCATTGGGACGGAAAGTGAGGTGACATGTTCTGAACAGATGTGCAAAGACAGCAAATGTTACAGGGGTGATAACCCCTCCCTATGTTCTCCAAAAAGCTTAAAAATAGATTTTTTTGGGATGGAGCTACACTTCATAATGTACCTGTTCAGATTCTACTTAAGATCAAACCTAAAGCCGCAAGTGGTTTTTAAATGGCTTCTTTTTTTCCTTTACAAATGTCATTTTGTGCAAGGACAGTTCTAAACACGGGAAACACATGCCACTTCACAGGCATACTTTAGACACCCCCCAGGTACCATATTTAAAGGAAAATTTCACTTTTTTTTTTTTCACTTTATGCATCATTAAAATGACTGCTCCCGAAAAAACGTTAGTTTTTAAAAGTTCTTTTTGCATTGATATATGTCCCCTGGGGCAGGACCCGGGTCCCCAAACCTGTTTTATGACATTAACATGCATATTGGCCGTTGTAATTAGCACTTTTTGATTTCGAACGTTCGCGTCCATTATAACGTATAGGGTTCGAAAATTCGCGCGAACTTTCGGTCCGTTCGAAGGTTCTGGTTCGAACCGAACCCGGGGGTGTTCGGCTCATCCCTAATATAGAGAATGCAGGATTGTGGGTTTCGTAACACTTTATATCAAATAATGTGTATGAGCACATAGCTGGCTAATAATTGGTGAACTGGTGACTTTTGAATCCTCTCACCTCATGTACCCAGGAGGACTTGCGCTCCCAGCACCCCCTTTAAGGATGTCCAAGAATGCAATCAAGACCCCACTAGATTTATTCAGTACAGCAACTGGAGAATAAATAAAGGCTTAAAACACAACACAAAATGCATTATTTAGCTCTCCTAGTTCATTCTGAAACAGATTTGGAAGCTGATAATCAGCATAACACCAGCAGCTATATACATTGATCTCCATGTTTCGTCCATGAACCCCAAGGGTTTTATTGACAACAAGCTGACCTCATTGTATTTTGCTGGAAGAGACATCTAAGTGATCATTCCACTTCCATTTCAATGAATTGAAAATGAAAAGCAGTGGCAGGAAAACTATACTTATAAAATACTTTACCAGACTACACTGTTACCATTTCAGTGGTGTGTAAAAGTAATATTGTACAATCATTTTTTTCATACAAATTTGATATTGTATGCAGAACAGGTTTTTGTCTTGCTCCATTATGCCCTTACAAGTTTAACAGACTAGGTAATCGGCTAATAGATCGGAAAGGGAGAAAGGGCCTGGTCACATCTGTGCAATGAGGTTTAGACCCCGATCACATGGCGGGTGTATCAATGCTGTGTCATGTTTACCCGCATTGAGATGCACAGTTGTTCCATGCATCCTCATGCCGGCAGTCTTAATGATGTCATTTGGAATGCAGAGGCTGCACGGACACAGCCTTAACTCCCAACTTGAAATTTGTGTGGGTATGCATGGGTGCGTGAGAGACGGACCCACCCAAAGGGATATCAAATTGGGAGCAGTGTCTGTGTGAAAGAAGGTGCTTAAAAAGGTACTGTTGCTGTCTGTGTAATTATCTTTTTAGGTTAAGTGTATTTTCTGATATGTGAGTTGCACTGCTTATTAAATGTTGCCCAGCAGAAGTGGTGCTGTCGTAGAGGTAAGGGTTAACTTCTCTGGCCAGGTTCTCCCAGGCTTTTCTGAGAAATACTGCCCTCTGCTGGACAAAACATATACAATGGGAACTGTACGTAGGTCAAGGGTTCCTGTTTGCTCTCTGGAAGAGAAGTAGAGTGCTGCTGAGGATGTAATTGCACTCGGTCAATTTACCACCCTTTGTGGTAGCCCAGTTGGGGTTCCAAGAAATATAGACTTATGCTGCGGAATGGACTAATGGACTAAAAGACTTTCTCACCTATTTAAGGTATGATTACCTCATGGGGCAAAAGGGAGCACACTAAAAGGGCACTTTGTACAGGACTGTGTACGGAACTATTCATCTGTATTATTTAACTGGTTCCCCAGAAGACGTCATTGGACGAAACGGACGTAGGGAGGCTGACGCACTGACGTCATCGCGTTCCGCGTTGTGAGCGGGTGTATTGCAAGCCGGCCGGCGTATTTTACTTGTCCTGCTTATATGCTTCTTCCTCTGTGTAAGTAGGATTGCTTTTCTTTTAATAAACGTATTATTTGGTATCACACTATGGGAGCATCCCCTTTTCTTCCTGTATTCCATATTGGCTGCTGAATGATTCTGGGGTCGATGCTTTTGTTTGGAGAGTGTGTCCATTCCTGATTGATCCAAGCGGGAAACATCATTGGAACTTCTATCCCTGGTCTAACCTGTCTGAGGAGATCCAGATTGCTGCTGATGCCTGATGGTCCATATCTGTCCCGTTTACATTATACTACAGGCTTTTTTAAGCTTGCCCTCTGGTAAGCGCAATCTTATATTGGTGGTGGATCACGGTGTTTTCGATTTTTATTGTCACCAGAAGTCTGAGTTCACATTGTCACATTTATGAACTATTTTTTCACTCATTATTTTTCCATTTTTTCATTTTTTTCATTTTTATTTTTATATTTATTTATTTTTTATGTCACTGGACTTTATTGTTTGGGTGCATTTGGAAATGTGCATACATATTGTTTGATATATAATTTGTTGTTTTTCCTTTGCATATATCACATTGTTGCTTGAGGATTTTATTTTACACTATGGTATAGGTCACCAATCACCTATCTGTTCAATTAGCGCGGCTTTATTTATTGTTTTATCTTGTTTATGTGTGTATCCACATTTTTTGCTGCTGCTACCTATGTACACTCTTTTTTATGTCATTTGTTAGCCCTAATATTTGCTTTATTAGGGCATTTCATCGTTTTTGCACCTATTAGCGTGGTGTTTGCTACACTTTTTACTATTATTTAACTACTTCAGTAAAAGAACTTCGTTGTGATTCAGTTTGCCTGGTCTAAAGTCACTAAAGCGATGAATGCATAGCGTATCCACCAGGACTTGACAAGGGATGGAGATGAGTTAGTGAAGATGCAGTACAGAGTTCTAATGTGCAGAGAAGCTATCCGAAGGTGGCTATAATGTCGTTGCTAATGACTACAGTACGAATGTCTCATTCCATGTATAGAGGGGTTCATGCAGGTCTTTCTCTCTTTCTTTGTATTTTTTCATACATACTGTATGTGTTCCACTACTCTGTGATGCACATTTTTATTCCCATTGTCTATAAACCCTGTATTAGGATAAATCAGTACCCAGGGTACTGCATTTATACATAACATGGAGCAGCCTTCTAAATTCAGTTATAAACAGTTCCCTTCTCAAGGAGGTCCAGGGTTTCAGGTAAAAAGCTGAAGGCATCCAAGATCTGAAGACATGAAGGGCACTCCACTGGAACTAAAATACTCTGGTAGCAATCAACAATCAGGGAGGGGATTCCCATAGTATTTTGGTCTCCCAGAGAAGCCGTATACTATTAGACTAGATGCCCTCACAGTTTTTACAGTGGAGGGCCTCTCATCTGGGTGCAGATTAACTGCCCAGTTACCTCTGCCTCATTAGGCATGGCCTCTCTGAGCTCCTAAGGGAAGGAAGCTGAGTATTATAATCTCCAGGAGTGTACAGGAACCCAAAGGCTTTTTCAGAAATGGAAGTAAAGAGGCCTGCCCTGCTTCAGTTGAAGGACCCTGGGCTTTAACAGGACCACCCAAGGTGCTGTGATATCCCTCTCTCTGGCTGCAAGTGTACTCAGCAACTCGGATGGTAGAGAGAGAGCAGACAGAACTGCAGTTGGCTGCAGCTGTGGCAGAAGCCTGTCCACCATGGACATCAGATTGGGGAACTGTGATTAGCTGCAGCCACAGCTTAGGAGAATCAACCTCAGAAGCTGCAGGTTACCTATGAGAGAGGTAGTTCCCAGACAGTTGACAAAGAGAAAAGAGTTGGACTACAAGTCCCAGGGGACAATGTTGCTCAGGAGTATAGAAAAGGAGGGATAGTCAGAGGAGGTAGCTGTGCTGTTTGATGCTGTTAGTGCTGCAGAGAAAGAGACCCGGCTGCGTAATGCTGCTTCAGGGGGCTGAACTGCTAGACCTGCCCAGAGACCGCTGCTTCCATGGGGTAGATGAAACCATGAGGATGGATGAAGGACTGTGTACTGTGGTTTATGAGAGACTGTTTCCCTGCCCAAGTGGAACCCCGTTGAATTTTCGCTGTCCAGATCTGCATTGCTGTGGGACGGCTCAGTGTGCTGGAAGGGAGAAAGTGTTAATATGTGGGACATCTGATGCTTTATCTGGGGGTCGCTGTTGCTGTGTTCAGGACTGCTACCATCACCCTCAGAATCCGCAAGAGTCTGCCTGTCCCTTTCTGGAACCTTTAGGATTTGCTCTTTGAAGGGTTCTTCCCCCCTTTTAGTTGGGATTACAAAACTCTTTTGAGAGTGCTCCAATGGAGACTTTGTGCTCCAGCACTGTCCACCAACAGCTGTTTACAGAAATGGGAGGGTGATACCCTGTTTCCCCGAAAATAAGACCTAGCGTGATTGTCGGTGATGGCTGCAATATAAGCCCTACCCCCCAAATAAGCCCTACCCTGTTTCCCCGAAAATAAGCCCTACCCTGAAAACAAGACCTACAAGGACTTTAACTAGGGCTTATTTGGGGGGTAGGGCTTATATTGCAGCCAACACTGACAATCACGCTAGGTCATATTTTTGGGGAAACAGGGTATGAGGGGGCTGTGTTTTTTTAACCCCTGAGTATATCTCCCATACTCCTTATGTCAGTGCCTAGGAGGTCTAAACTTTGCCCCTTAAACCAGGTTGTTGGGAACACATTACACATGATTCTGATATTATCTTGTTTGAAAATTCTGATGGTGCTGCACTGTTACCAGTTACATTGTTTTCGGCTTTCGTTCCCAGCTATCTCTGAGGAAATCAAAACACCTCCCCTCTATGTTATGCACAGCAGGGAGGGGGATGTTATTGCAGTCCTGGCGTAAAGTGCTTCTTCTCAATAGACACAGTAAGGTGAGTGAGCATTGGCACCCCAGGACAGAAAGTGTGCTAATGGCAAGATAACCAAATGAAAATATTGTGAAAAAAGCCAGAGAAAAAAAAGATGCAGCCATTGCCTCTAAGGACTGGTAAACTGCAATACATTAAATTAAATTCTTGGGTTTAGATGTTAAAATATTAATATCATTTGAAGTGTGGTTTTCAGTCTCGCAGCTTTATTAAAATAATACCTGCTAATCCTGCCATGATGGTCGTTGTTCAGGCAGTTCCTGTCATGGGGCCTCCCAGTTGTCTTTCTGCTTTGTCACCCAGGCAAACCCGCCCTTAGTTTATCCACTGCTATATACTGTATGCTCCAAACCTTGGAGACTCTCAAATGCAGTGGCGGCTGGTACTCAAAATTTTTGGAGGAGCACAGACAAACTGAAAAATACAGAAAAAAAAACTATCAAATGCAGCCATTGTGCCCATCAAATGCAGCCACTTGTGCCCATCATATGCAGCCACTTGTGCCAATCATATGCTGCCACTTGTGCCTGTGCCCATCATATGCCCTCACTTGTGCCCCATCAACTGCAGCAACTTGTTCCCATCATATGCAGCCATTTGTGCCCATCATATGCTGCCACTTGTGCCCCAAATGCCACCACTTGTGCCCCATTAAATGCCACCACGTGTGCCCCTTTAAATGCCGCCACTTTTGCCCCATCATATGCAGCCACTTGTGCCCATCAAATGCAGCCACTTGTGCCCTATCATATGCAGCCACTTGCGCTCATCAAATGCAGCCACTTGTGTCCATCATATGCCACCACTTGTGTCCATCATATGCCACCACTTGTGCCCCATCATATGCAGCCACTTGTGCCGATTAAATGCCGCCACTTGTGCCGATCAAATGCCGCCACTGTGACCCCCATCCGTCCGCTGTCTGCCTGGCACTTACCTTATCTTATTGGCGGGTCAGGCAGCGGGTGATGGCGGTGAGCTGTGGGACGGCTCCTGTGTCCTCCATGCTTCCCCCTCCTCTGTTCTTCCATTCTGCCAGGCTTCCAATACGGGCACCTGTGCCTTCAGCTAATCAGGTGATGGGTATTAGACCTGCGCCTCCTGATTGGCGGAGAGGCAGTTAAGTGTTAGAAAAGCAAATATTCATTTGTTTTTATAACACACCTGGGTGGACTGCAAGCTCAATGCTCTGCGCTCCAAGTCCACCTTTTTTGAAGCCTATTAGCGCCTATGGCTCTAATCAGGTGCTTAAAAAAAAAAACACCCCCCCGCTGCTGGAATTCAGGCTCCCAGCATCCAAAAAGGGGCCGGATGCCTGAATAGGGGGTGGCAGCGGTGGCCATGGATAGATTCATGAAATGCATGGATCTTTTCATTAGGCGTATAGGGGTTGGTGTGACAGAGGGGGTGGCGCCCGTGCTCCCTCAATGGACAGGCCGCCCCTGCTAAAATGTAGAGTTAGGACCGCAGTATTCAGAGGAGCCTTGGCGTGAGCACTGCAGTTTTCACATATATTTGCAAATGTGTACAAAAAAAACCCTCTGTTTTTACAGGATAACATTTTTTTTTTGTAGGCTAACTGGTAAGTGTGCTGGGAATTTTTTTTGTTTGTTTGTGATTTGTCAGCCAGTCATGCATGCCTTTAAAGAGGAAGTAAACCCTAATGTGTTTACTTCCTCTTTGTTTCCCTGCAAAGATAAAGCATAATGGACTACTATGCATCGCATAGTAGTCCATTATGTGTCACTTACCTGACACAGGAGCCAGCGAAGTCACCGATGTCCCCTTGTGTATGGCGCCTCCATCTTCTTGATGGGTCTCGCCGCTCCGGCGCTGTCATTCGACGGCGCCACAATGACGTCACTCCCGCGCATGCGCACGGGAGCCGCCACTCGCGGCATATCGCCGTTGAGAGCGTCTTTCTCAGTGCGGTAGACAGCGGTGCCTGTTCTTTGGCAAATATCTCCTAAACGTGTAGGTTTAGGAGATATTTCTTTGACCTACAGGTAAGCCTTAATCTAGGCTTACCTGTAGGTCCAAGTGGTTTGTAAGGGTTTACAACCACTTTAATGGAGACTACAGTCAGTGCAAACACAGCGCTGAGACATGGTGCACCACCACTATTGGAAAGCCTGTCCAAAGCAATGATAGGCAGCCAGTGCTGAAGCAAGTGCATGTAAGTTAAAAAAAATGCTAAAGAAGGTTGGAAGAATATTATATGTAAAAAAATGTCAGTAGTTTTACATTTATAGTGTTTAGACAAACACAGTAATTCAGTTTGAGTCCAGAGCAACTTTAAAACATCACTAAAAGCACCATCTTAATATAGCATGCATTACAACACCACTGCAGTATATTAAATACAATATTAGCACATGCTGTTTTTTTTACTGTCAAAGTTCTCTCTGTGCACCCCTTACAAAGTCTCTTTTTCCTTAAAGTGGTTATAAACCTCTGACATGTAAGATGAACAAAGCATATACCTCTATATTGTGCATGTGTCTCAAGCAAAAGCACTAAGTGTGATTTCTCTTTGCTGCCTCATTACCCTGTTATCAGTCACTTTTGACATCTTTTTCCTGAAACCAAGAGATAAAAAGGTCACAGAGGAGGGAGTTCCAGCACACAGTCTTTGATTGACAGCCTCAGCTTTGTTCCTGTGTGAAGTGGGTGTGTCCCTTCCCTCCAATCAGCTCTCACTGAGCTCTGCATGGTGTAACTTCAGCTCCCTGCCCATTGCTTTCTGAAATCTCAGACAAGCTGTATAAATGCTGCACTTTGAAGAACTGTAGAGGAGAGATGACTGCAAATAAACAGGGTAAATTTATGTAGGAGGATTTGTTTCATCTCTGTATATCACCTGAAGATAGTCACTTCACTGGATATTTTAAGGGTTTACAACCACTTTAATTTCCAGTTTGTAGGTATGAGCAGAACATGTATATTGTGGTCACTTGCACTCTCACCAAACAATCCCTATGTGCAGTCACTCTCTTCCTGCTCTGTTCATTGTGTTTCTCTGTTCTGATGCCTGGGGCAGGGCTTTGTGAGCAGCGATATTAAGGCTACTTTCACACTGGGGCAATGTATTTATTGCTCCCAAAATGCCCTGCCCATTGTAATGAATGGGCCGCTCTTCCAAAGTGCCTTAACTACTTGCCTACAGGGTACTTTCACCCCCTTCCTGCCCAGGCCAATTTTCAGCTTTCAGCACTGTTACACTTTGAATGACAATTTATGCCACACTGTACACAAATTAATTTTTTATAATGTTCGTCACACAAAAAGAGCCTTCTTTTTGGTGGCATTTAATCACTGCTGGGTTTTTATTTTTTACTAAAAAAAAAAGACCAAAAATGTAGTTTGTTAGTAAATTGCTGCACTGATGGGCACTGATGAGGTGGCACTTATGGGCACTGATTAGGTGGCACTGATGAGGAGGCACTAATATGCCACACGGATGGGCACTGATAGGGGGCATTGATATGTGGCACTGGTGGGCACTGATAGGTGGCACTGGTGGCTACTGATAGGTGGCACGGATAGGTGGCACTGATGGACACGGATAGGCGGCATTGATGGGCACTGATGGACGGCATTGATGGGCAGCACTGATGAGCAGGCACTGATGGACACTGAAAGGCAGCAGTGACTGGCATCACTAATGGGCACTGTTAGGAGGCACTGCTGGGCACTGATTGTTGGCACTGGGGGGCTTTACTGTAATCAGGGCACTGATGATCAGTGCCCTGATTACATATCTGGCTGTTCCCTGCGAGGAGATGCCGCTGATCGGCTCTCCTCGCCACACACTCTGTTTTTTTTTAGGATGAACGACCGGTACTGTCAGTGTGAAAGTGGTCTAACAATTTGCGCTTTCTATGCTAGATGTGTCAGTACGAACTTACTTTATTCTGTGTTATAAGTGAATAGAGGAGGGTGGGACATGCAGTGGGACCATGTTTAGTGAATTTTTGCTTTCCTCATAAGGCCAGGTTAACATATGTGCGACCACGGTTCCCAGCATGGGGCCTGGTGCATTCCTGTTCACTGTTTTAGGTGTGAATCAGGTCTGAATTTTTGCCTGAATACTCACCTGAACCGCCCGAAACATGCACAGGACCCTTTTTGGAATGTGGACCGTGGCCTCCTGGGACCTGTGTGAACCAGCTCCAGCTGAGAGATGGTCACACTCGCATGTCATGCAAATTGGATGCGGGGAAACCTGCATCCAATTTACACATACAGTATCTCACAAAAGTTTTTGTAAATATTTTATTATATCTTTTCATGAGACAACACTTAAGAAATTACACTTTGCTAAAATGTACAGTGTACAGCTTGTATAACAGTGTAAATGTGCTGTCCCCTCAAAATAATTCAACACACAGCCATTAAAGTCTAAACCCCTGGCAACAAATGTGAGTACACCCCTAAGTGAAAATGTCTAAATTGGGCCCAATTAGCCATTTTCCCTCCCCGATGTCATGTGACTCATTACTGTTACAAGGTCTCAGGTGTGAATGGGGAGCAGGTGTGTTAAATTTGGTGTTATCGCTCTCAATCTCTCATACTGGATCTGAAAAAAAGAGTTGTTGCTCTACATAAAGATGGCCTAGGCTATAAGACGATTGCCAAGACCTTGAAACTGAGTTGCAGCACGGTGGCCAAGACCATACAGCAGTTTAACAGGACAGGCTCCACTCAGAACAGGGCTCACCATGGTCGACCAAAGAAGTTGAGTGCACGTGCTCAGGGTCATATCCAGAGGTTGTCTTTGGGAAATAGACATACACACTGCATCAAATTGGTCTGCATGGCTGTCGTCCCAGAAGGAAGCCTCTTACAAAGATGGTGCACAAGAAAGCCTGCAAACAGTTTGCTAAAGACAAGCAGACTAAGGACATGGATTACTGGAACCAAGTCCTGTGGTCTGATAAGACCAAAATAAACTTATTATAATATATGGTTCAGATGGTGTCAAGCGTGTGTGTGTCGGTAACCAGGTGAGGAGTACAAAGACAAGTATGTCTTGCCTATAGTCAAGCATGGTGGTGGGAGTGTCATGGTCTGGGGCTGCATGAGTGCTGCCGACACTGGGGAGCTACAGTTCATTGAGGGAACCATGAATGCCAACATGTACTGTGACATACTGAAGCAGAGCATGATGCCCTCCCTTTGAAGACTGGGCCACAGGGCAGTATTCCAACATAAAGACCCAAACACACCTCAAAGACGACCACTGCCTTGCTAAAGAAGCTGAGGGTAAAGGTGATGGACTGACCAGGCATGTCTCCAGACCTAAATCCTATTGAGCATCTGTGGGGCATCCTCAAACAGAAGGTGGAGGAACGCAAGGTCTCTAAGATCTACCAGCTCCATGATGTCATAATGGTGGAGTGGAAGAGGACTCCAGTGGCAACCTGTGAAGCTTTGGTAAACTCTGTGCCCAAGAGGGTTAAGGCAGTGCTGGAAAATAATGGTGGCCACACAAAATATTGACACTTTGGGCCCAATTTGGACATTTTCACTTAGGGTTGTACTCACTTTTGTTGCCAGCGGTTTAGACATTAATGGCTGTGTGAGTTATTTTGAGGGGACAGTAAATTTACACTGTTATATAAGCTGTACACTCACTGCTTTACATTGTAGTAAAGTGTCATTTCTTCAGTGTTGTCACATGAAAAGATATAACAAAATATTTTATAAATCGTGTATAATAATAATTTAGTTCACTCTCATCATCACTAGATGCACTTGCTCCTCTAACCACACGCAGAATCAGGCCCCGACCGTTACAACCCTGGCAAACTGTCAACACTAGAAATCTCAAGAGACATTGCCGCGCTCGTGAACGACTGTGGCGTAAAACCAAATGCCTGCACGACTTCACCCTATATAAATCTGCCCTTCTACAATACAATTATTCCCTCCATGCTGCTAAACAAATCTACTTTGTCTCTCTTATTAATACTTTGTCATCTAGTCCCCGTCAGCTCTTCTCAACCTTTAACTCTCTGCTTCGTCCCCCACCCCCTCTACCCACTAACTCACTCACTGCCCAAGAGATTGCCAATCACTTCAAAGACAAGATTGATGCAATTCGTGAGGATACCTCCATTGTGCGTACACCTTCCCCACCCAACATACCTTGCCTGACGGCACTTTCAACACGCTCCTCTTTTGATTTGGCTACTATTAAAGAGGTTACAAAACTCTTCTCAGATGCCCACCTAACCAATTTTCCCTTGGATCCTGTTCCCTCACAACTACTACGATCACCCTCTTCTTCTATCCTATGCTCCCTCACTCACATCTTTAATCTCTCTCTCTCTAGTGGCACCTTCCCCTCCCCTCTAAAACATGCGCAGATCACTCCCATACTTAAAAAGCCCTCCCTGGACCCCACCAACCTGAATAACTTAAGGCCCATCTCATTGCTCCCATTCTTCTCTAAACTTCTAGAGCGCTTAGTCTACAACCGTCTTAGCTCCTACCTCAGTGAAAATAACCTTCTTGACCCCTTACAGTCTGGCTTTCGCTCGCAGCACTCCACGGAAACTGCCTTACTAAAACTCACTAACGATTTACTAACTGCTAAATCCAACAGCCAGTAATCCATACTGCTACTACTTGACCTCTCTGCAGCCTTTGATACTGTTGACCACCGGCTCCTTCCCAATAAACTACACTCCCTTTTCTGCTCTATCCTGGTTCTCTGCCTATCTATCACAGCGCTCCTTCGGTGTTACCTACAACTCTGTCTCCTCCTCTCCATTGCCCCTCTCTGTGGGGGTACCCCAAGGCTCTGTTCTTGGACCCCTTCTCTTCTCTAGCTACACCTCCTCCCTTGGTCACTTGATAACCGCCCACGGCTTCCAATACCACTTATACGCCGATGACACCCAAATCTATCTGTCTACTCCTCACCTCACTCCTTCAGTCTCCTCTCGCATTACTAACTTACTAACTGACATCTCAGCATGGATGTCGCACCACTTCCTTACCTTAAATTACATCTCTCTAAAACTGAGCTATTAATATTCCCCCCCGCCCGTGCCCCCCTCCATGATTTTTCCATCAAAATCAACAATGCAACCATCAGTCTCTCCCCTCACGCCAGGGTACTCTGTGTAATCCTAGACTCGGACTTGTCATTTTTTAGCCTCAAGTCCAATCGCTCTAAAATTCGCCCCTTTTTGACAAATGAAACCACCAAGCTCCTCATTCACTCCCTTGTTATCTCTCGCCTTGACTATTGCAACTCCCTTCTCATTGGCCTGCCTCTCCATAGGCTATCCCCTCTTCAGTCTATCATGAAAGCTGCTGCCAGACTTATCCACCTTACCAACCATTCAGTGTCTGCCAAACCTCTCCTCCAATCCCTACACTTGCTCCCAATCACCCAGCGAATTAAATTCAAAATACTAACCACAACTTACAAAGCCATCCACAACTCTGCCCCGAGCTACATCGCCAATCTTGTCTCCAAACATATCCCAAACCGTCCTCTCCGCTCTTCTCAAGACCTCCTCCTGTAAAGCTCTCTTGTTTCCTCCTCCCATGCTCGTCTCCAGGATTTCTCTAGAGCCTCGCCCATCCTCTGGAACTCGCTGCCTCAACCTGTCCGCTATCCCCTACTCTAGCCACCTTCAGGCGATCCCTGAAAACTCATCTCTTCAGGGAAGCCTATCACGTCTCCAACTAATCTTTTACCACTTCCATCAGCTCATTCCCCACAGTTACAACCTTTTGTACCACCTCCCCCACCCTATTAGATTGTAAGCTCCTCTGAGCAAGGCCCTCTTAATCCTCTTGTATTTTATTGTATTATAACTGTATTGTCTCCCTTTTATATTGTAAAGCGCTGCGTAAACTGTTAGCGCTATATAAATTCTGTAATAAATAAATAAACAAAATATTTTATAAATCGTGTATAATAATAATTTACAAAAATGTGAGGGGTTGTACTCACTTTTGTGAGATACTGTATGTGAACCCGGCCTAAGGGAAGTTGGAGAAGTGAAAAATGTAAGTGTATTTTTCTGGATGTGCTTCGCGATGCTCTCATTACAAGGGACACAGATGTCTAATAATGAAAGAATTGAATGAGTTATTTTTTATAATTTTGGGCTGACTCCTTAAGCTTTTTTTCTTCCAAATACCTTTAATAGAACTTTTGCCAAACAGTAGGTGACCCAATTAACTTGTCAATCTCACTTTGCCTCTTTCCGTCACTTAAGAGATCCCATGGTACCTAATCTTTGCCGAAGGACACATTTCCCTACGACGCAAAAAAAAAAAAAAATGAATACACTTTTATACATGTGTATTATACCCTGAGATTGTACGAAACAGGCTCCTTTCTTTTCTAAACTGATCATTACTTAGAGAGGTGGGCATTTCACAACATTAGCAGCTTCCACCCTGTACTATAAAAATGTTCAACTCCCTTTAATGCTATAAAATTAAAGAGAAAAAAATAATATATTGGTGCCGGCTTCAGAACATTAAATACACAGCTATGCAGCATGTTAAAAAAAAATGGATTTTACTGCTATACATTGAATACAATAAAATAATATACCATTTTCGACCTAAGGGTGAATGCACCTTGAAAAGAACTTACCATATGAAAGAAGATTTTTCAAGCCTTTTAAATTTAAGCTCTTAAAATGTAACCATGGCAACTAGTAACTTAAAGGAGTTTTCACCAGCCTGCTGAAGAATGCAGGGTATATTCAACACCAGGTCCATGTCTAAGATACAAACACATTGAATACCTGACATTTTCCAGCCTCTTCATAATTATAATGCCATATGGTCAGAATTATCCCCTTTCTGTCTGCATGAAAAATAAAAATAAACAGACTCAATATTTGGATTTAAATTAATGTAATCCTACAAAGCAGGTATA
Source organism: Lithobates sylvaticus (assembly GCA_028564925.1). Taxonomy (NCBI): domain Eukaryota; kingdom Metazoa; phylum Chordata; class Amphibia; order Anura; family Ranidae; genus Lithobates; species Lithobates sylvaticus. Next base: position 213,535,122 of record CM053029.1, read on the forward strand.
ATATTATAAAAGCTATTGGTATATAAAAACGTTTTACAGATATTAAATAAAAAATAAAAAATTGTAATGGATATGAACACTAACGCCAGCCATACACTAGTAGAATTTCAGTTGAAGTTTTTCATTTTAAGAACATTTGTTTAATTTTCTAATCCTTAGTAGGGTCAAATTAAATTGATTGTAAAGTCTAATTTTTGTTCCATAAAAAAAATAACAAACATGTCATACTTACAGTGCCTTGAAAAAGTATTCATACCCCTTGACATTTTTCACATTTCGTCATGTTACAACCAAAAACGTAAATGTATTTTATTGGGATTTTATGTGATAGACCAACACAAAGTGGTACATAGTTGTAAAGTGGAAGGAAAATGATAAATGGCTTTCAAAAAGTTTTACAAATAAATATGTGAAAAGTGTGGCGTACATTTGTTTTCAGCCCCCCTGAGTCAATACTTTGTAGAACCGCCTTTCTCTGCAATTAGAGCTGCAAGTCTATTTGGGGCTGTCGCTACCAGCCTTGCACATCTAGAGAGTGACATTTCTGCCCATTCTTCTTTGCAAAATAGCTCAAGCTCTGTCAGATTGGATGGAGAGCATCTGTGAACAGCAATTTTCAAGTCTTGCCTAAGATTCTCAAATGGATTTAGGTCTGGGATTTGACTGGGCCATTCTAACACACGAATATGCTTTGATTTAAACCAGGGGTCTCCAAACTATGGCCCTCCAATTACATGAGAATAAACATGAGCTAAGACTAGGTTAAAGCTAAGTTTGGGACTTTATATGAGGCAATAATGAATTATGTACCTCCATCCCCAATATTATGAACAGAAGAGAACAATTTTTGGGACATAGAGCTTGTTTATGATGCTATGTCACAGCTTCTAGGTCTACCCCTTATACCATAATACACCTCTACTATAATGAACCAATTGTTTATTACTAATATGCCTATATGATACCATTGCAATGTGGTCTACATGCCTTAGGTCTGTCACTCATTTTTTAACTATGTTGAGATATTTGTTCTAAATTATGAACTGTTCAGACTTTATCCATCAAGATCTAATAATACGCTGTATCATTTTTATTTATCTGGTACTTTTATTATTTCTATTCCACTATGTTGAGATAATTGTCTTTTACTATGAACTGTTCAGATTGTATCCACCGAGACCCAATATCCTATTGTATCATGTGTATTGACTTATCATTATACCTTCAATGTGCATGTATACCCTTTGTAATAAATAATTATATTTATCTTGATTGGTCCATTCTTGAGTTAGTAATGTGCTTCACACAAAGTCCCAAAAATTGTTCTCTTCTGTTCATGGCCCTCCAATTGTTCAGGAACTACAATTCACATCATGCCTAGTCATGTCTGTAAATTTCAGAGTTTTACAATGCCTTATGGGACATGTAGTTTCTTAACAGCTGGAGGGCCGTAGTTTGGAGATCCCTGATCTAAACCATTCCATTGTAGCTCTGGCTGTATGTTTAGGGTCATTGTCCTAATGGAAGGTGAACCTTCGCCCCAGTCTCAAGTCTTTTGCAGACTAATAGGTTTTCTTCTAAGATCGCCCTGTATTTGGCTCCATCCATCTTCCCATCGTCTCTGACCAGCTTCTCTGTCCCTGCTGAAGAAAAGCATCCCACAACATGATGCTGCCACTACCATGTTTCACGGGGGGAATGGTGTGTTCAGGGTTATGTGCAGTGTTAGTTTTTAGCCACACATAGCGTTTTGCTTTTAGGCCAAAAAGTTTAATTTTGGTCTCATCTGACCAGAGCACCTTCTTCCACATGTTTGCTGTGTCCCCCTCATAGCTTCTCGCAAACTGCCAATGGGACACATTCTATGCAGCATATATAATGTTTTAAAGATTGTTTATTGTTTTGTATATACTAACTAAATACCTTGTTTTGTATACATACCTTAGAATACGGAAATATTTCAAAAAATCTTCGTCCATCTACAAATATATCTTATCCTTGTCTCCCGATGAAGCCTATTTAGGCGAAACATGTCGAGCGATCGGACAAGTATTATGACCTGTGTATCTTGAATGTATGATAATATAGGCGTTCTACTAGGAATTGTATGTAATACCTTTGAACCCTATGATTGACATACCGATGTACATGGAGTCAAACAATGTAACCCCCTTTTTGTTTTCTTTCTTTTTATGTTAATAAAACAAGCAATTTTATCGTATCTTTATGAAATCATTTATTTTGCGTTTGTACCTTAGATAGTCCCAAATCTCCAATAATTTCTTTACTGCCAATGGGACTTCTTAAGGCTTTCTTTCAACGATGGCTTTCTTCTTGCCACTCTTCCATAAAGGCCAGATTTGTGGAGTGCATAACTAATAGTTGTCTTGTGGACAGATATTCCCACCTGAGCTGTGGATCTCTGCAGCTCTCCAGAGTTACCATGGGCCTCTTGGCTGGTTCTCTGATTAATGCACTCCTTGCCCAGCCTGTCAGTTAAGATGGCAACCATGTCTTGGTAGATTTGCAATTGTTCCATACTCTTTCCATTTTCCGATGATGAATTGAACAGTGCTTCGTGAGATGTTCAAAGCTTGGGATATTTTTTTATAACCCAACCCTGCTTTAAGCTTCTCCACAACTTTATCTCTGACCTGTCTGGTGTGTTCCTTGGCCTTCATGATGCTGTTTGTTCACTAAGGTTCTCTAACAAACCTCTGAGGGCTTCACAGAACAGCTGTATATATACTGAGATTAAATTACACACTGGTGAACGCTCTTTAATTAAGGTGTCTATTGAAAGCAATTGGTTCCACTAGATTTTAGGGAGCGGTATCAGAGTAAAGGGGGCTGAATAAAATGCACGCCACACTTTTCACATATTTTTTTGTAAAAAAATTCGGAAAACCATTTGTCATTTTCCTTCCACTTCACAATTTGTGCCACTTTGTGTTGGTCTATCACATAAAATCCCAATAACAAAAATATACACATTTTTGGTTGTAACATGAGAAAATGTGGAAAATTTCAAGGGATATGAATAATTTTTTAAAGGCACTGTACCTGCTCTGTGCAGTGGATTTGCACAGAGCAGCCCAGATCCTCCTCTTCTCGGGTCCCTGTTCCACTCTCCTGGCCTCTCCCTCCTGTTGACTGCCCCCATAGCAAGCTACTTGCACCCGAGACGAGTCACAGCTCCCTGTGTCCATTCAGACACGGAGCCCAGATTCGGCCCGCCCCCTCTGGAACCTGATTGGCTAACTGACTTTGACAGCAGTGGTTGCCAATGGCGCTGCTGCTGTGTCTCAGCCAATCAGGAGGGAGAGTCCCAGACAGCCGAGTCAATTGTGGACATCGCCAGACAGAGATGGGGCTCAGGTAAGTATTAGGGGGTGCTGGGGCGTCTGCTGCACACAGAAGGATTTTTATCTTAATGCATAGAATGCATTAAGATAAAAAAACCTTCTGAATTTACAACCACTTTAACATTTGCTGTTAACTGCAGTGATAAGAAAAAGCGAAGGTTGAACATTTTTCTCTAATGAATGAATTTCTAACAATGTATATGGTTTTTGTTCAGTAAAGCCAATTCATTCCAATATTGAATGATTAATTCATTAATTAATTATTAATAGCAAATAAAACCGAGGAGCTGATGCGCGTGCCCGGCGGCCGTGATGTCTGCCCGGGCACCCGCGATCGCCTCGTGACAGAGCAGGAACGTGGATCTGTGTGTGTACAGATCCACTTCCTGTCAGGGGAGAGGAGACAGATCGTGTGTTCCTAGTATATAGGAACACCGATTGGTCTCCTCCCCTAGTCAGTCCCATCCCCCCCACAGTTAGAATCACTCCCTAGGTAACACATTTAACCCCTTGATTGCCCCCTAGTGTTAACTCTTTCCCTGCCAGTGACATTTATACAGTAATACAGCATATTTATAGCACTGATCGCTGTATAAATGGCAATGGTGCCAAAATAGTGTCAAAAGTGTTCGATCTGTCACAGTCACGATAAAAAAATCGCAGATCACCGCCATTACTAGTAAAAAAAAATTATGTAGAAAAAATGTAGCTGGATAGCCATACTCCAAATATTCGACTTTATTGAAAAGTGTAATTAAAATCAAAGCATCTAGGATAAGTACAGACTAACTGCACAGCCGCTGACATGTTTCACACCGAACACCAGAGGTCATTACTCTGGAGCGGTGAACTTTCACATTTCTATTAGTAGAGAAAATAATAATAATAAAAATGCCATAAATCAATAACCTATTTTGTAGGCACTATAACTTTTGTGCAAACCAATCAATATATGCTTATTGCAATTTATTTTATTTTTTTACCAAAAATATGTAGAAGAATATATATCAGCCTAAACTAAGAAAAAAACATATTTTTTTAAATGGGATATTTATTATAGCAAAAAGTAAAAAATATTGTTTTTTTTTTCAAAATTGGCGCTCTTTTTTTGTTTATAGCGCAAAAAATAAAAACCGCAGATGTGATGAAATACCACCAAAAGAAAGCTAAAAAAAAAGATTATTTGATTTGGGTACAGTGTTGCATGTCCGCGCAATTGTCATTTAAAATGTTACAGCGTGAAAAGCTGAAAATTAGCCTGGGCAGAAAGGGGTGAAAATGTCCTGTATTGAAGTGGTTAAGTGCACTAAGTGTAATTTATGTCTACTGCTTTGTTCCTCTGCTGTCAGCATGAGTCACTTTTGACAAGTTTTCCTGACGCCAAGAGAAACAAGGTGACAGGGGAGGAAGCTCCAGCTGATTGACAGCTTCAGCTCTGTTCCTGTGTGCTGTGTAAGGGCTCTTTCACACGGGCGGACCGTATGTCCGTATTTCATCCATCCATTTTTGGATGAAATAGGGACATACATGCATCCCTATGGGTTAGTGGGTGTCAGCGGATGAACATCCGCTGACACCCGATATCGTCCGTCTCCACTGTGGTCCGATTCTGCAGATGGAGGAAAACCCTATTTTTCCATCTGTCTGCAGAGCGGATCGGATGAACACGGACAGACGGTCCGTGTTCATCCGATCCCCCATAGAGGAGAGCGAAGATCTAACAGGGCGGTCCCTGCACAGTGTGCAGGGACCGCCCTGTCATCCGCCGGCTCAGCGGGGATCAGTGGAGTGATCCCAGCTGAGCAGCGGATCTTTACGGGGCGGATCATTACGAATCCGCCCCGTGTGAAAGAGCCCTAAAGGGGGTTGTGACCTTTCCCTCCAATCAGCTCTCAGAGCTCTCCTCACTGAGCTCTGCAGAGTGTAATTTCAGCTCTCTGCCCCCTTTTTCCTGCCAGCTCAGACAAGCTTTATAAATTCTGGACTTTGAATGGCTGTAGATGGGAGAAGACTGCAAATAAACAGGTAAAACGTATGTAGGAGGATTTGTTTCATCTCTGTGTATCACCCGAGGGCAGTCATTTAACTGGGTATATGTAAGGGTTTCCAACCACTTTTAGACACTTAGTCTACATGTATATAGAAGTATAAAGAGGACCTGTCATGGCTCTACACATGTTTATAGGAGTATAAAGAGGACCTGTCATGGCTCTGTACATGTATATAGAAGTATAAAGAGGACCTGTCATGGCTCTGTACATGTATATAGAAGTATAAAGAGGACCTGTCATGGCTCTATACATGTTTATAGGAGTATAAAGAGGACCTGTCATGGCTCTGTACATGTATATAGAAGTATAAAGAGGACCTGTCATGGCTCTATACATGTGTATAGGAGTGTAAAGGGACATGTCATGGCTCTATACATGTATAATGTGGACCTGTCATGGCACTTTATATGTATATAGGAGTATAAAGAGGACCTGCCATGGTTGTTTACATGTATAGGAGTATAAAGAGGACCTGTCATGGCTCTATACATGTATATAGGAGTATAAAGGGGACCTTTCATGGCTCTATACATATAAAGGAATATAAAGAGGACCTGTCATGGCTCTATACATGTTTATGGCTCTATACATGTATAACGTGGACCTGTCATGGCTCTATACATGTATATAGGAGTATAAAGGGGACCGGTCATGGTGGTCTACATGTTTATAGGAGTATAAAGGGGATCGGTCATGGCACTATACATGTATGTAGGGGTAGAAAGAGAACCTGTCCTGGCTCTATACATGTAAAAGAAATGTAAAGCGGACCTGTCATGGCTCTACACATGTTTATAGGAGTATAAAGAGGACCTGTCATTGCTCTATACATATATATAGAAGTATAAAGAGGAACTGTCATCTCTCTATACATGTATATAGGAGTATAAAAGGACCTGTCAGGGCTCTATACATGTGTATAAGAGTGTAAAAGGAGGTGTCATGGCTCAATACATGTATGTAGGAATATAAAAAGGACATGTCATGGCTCTATACACGTATGTAGAAGTATAAAGAGGACATTTCATGGCTCTATACATGTATATAGGAGTATGAAAGGACCTGTGCGTGGCCGGCGACCGCGATGACCGCCGGCCACCCGCGATCACTCTACAGAGAGCCAGAACGAGGATCTGTCAATGTAAACAGACAGATCCCAATTCTGATAGGGGAGGAGAGACAGATCTGCTGTTCCTAGTGATTAGGAACAGAGATCTCTCTCCTCCTCCAGTCAGTCCCATCCCCCCAAGTTAGAAACATCTCCCAGGGAACACATTTAACCCCTTCCCTGACAGTGACATTTACACAGTAATCAGTTCATTTTTATAGCACTGATTGCTGTATAAATGTCAATGGTCCCAAAAATGTGTCAAAAGTGTCCGATCTGTCCACTGCAATGTCGCAGTCCCGCTAAAAAAATTGCAGATCGCCGCCATTAATAGTAACAAAAAAAACTAAAAATGCCATAAATCTATCCCCTTTTTTGTAGCTGCTATAACTTTTGCGCAAACTAATCAATAAACGCTAATTGCGTTTTTCCTTACCAAAAATATGTAGAAGAATACATATTGGCCTAAACTGAGAAATTTGTTTGTTTTTTTGGGGATATTTATTATAACAAAAAGTAAAAAATATTGTTTTTTTTTCAAAAGTGTCGCTCTTTTTTTTTTTGTTTATAACATTGCACGACCGTGCAATTGTCAGTTAAATTATTGCCGTGCCGTATCACAAAAAAGAATGATTGAAGTGCATTATTTCTATTATTACAATTTTATATAAATTAAATAGTTCAACTCACCATAATGCAGAATCAGTGGGAGCCTTGAGCGTGTCACTTGTCACCGTCACCTGCCACCAGATGCGGATTGTCACTTAACGCATCACCTGCCACACGTTGCGGATTGTCACTTGGCACATCACCTACCACACGTTGCGGATTGTCACTTGTCACAATGTCACCTGCCCCACATTGCGGATTGTCACTTGCCACGTCACCTGCCACACGTTGCAGATTGTCACTTGCCACGTACCTGCCACACATTGCAGATTGTCACTTGCCACAACGTCACCTGCCACGCGTTGTGGACTGTCACTTGCCATGTTACCTGCCACACATTGCAGATTGTCACTTGCCACGTCACCTGCTACACGTTGCAGACTGTCACTTGCCACGTAACCTGCCACACATAGCGGATTGTCACTTGCCACAACGTCACCATCTACACGTTGCGGTTTATCACTTGCTGTGTCCCAGAGTGAAGGCAGACAGCAGAGAGATGATGTAATCTCTCAGCTGCCCGCGGCTGCACAGTGAGGGTGGAACTGCAGTGATGCAAGGCAGGCGGTGAGAAACGATGTCATCTCTCTGCTCCCCTCTCCATCCACCCACTGATTGGCCAGCAAGCCTGCTCACCTTCCGACTGGCCCGGCTGCTCACTCAGCTGCCAACCTGCCCGCCTGCTGACTGCTCCCCCCTGGGCAGAGAGTGTTCTGCCCACACGCTCCTGTCAACTTGACGCCGGGCTCCCTCACAGTGGGATAAGCAATGGAGCGGGTGGAACGGGCTGGCTGGCGAGTGGAAATTTGCAGCCCCCCCCCCCTGAAAGTGCCGCTCGGGACCAGTGGTCCCATGGTAGGGCCAGACCTGGGTGTATTTTAAATGAAAGGGACTGACTATCAACCAACCTATCCATTTGTGACTGCAGTTACCATCCTTGCTGCTGTATATCCTGAGAGCTGAAGTGCAGCTGCGGACCTACACAAGGGGTATTGCCCCTTTTGTGTGCCCCGCCTTAGGTCCAATCTACCACCCTCAGCTCCTGGTTGGAACCTCTGCTGTGGTGGTCCCCCCACAATGCAAGGACCCAGGTGTTATCTGATTTTATCTACTGGCTCAAATTTTAGTGGTCCCTTTCCAGAGGGTACCTACCTCAGTATATATACTAAAAACCAACCTTAGCTGTCTGCTGATGAAGTGGGAATTGTCCACGAAATGCGTAGAGATTATAGCTCCGTTCACCTATGAATTAAGCGTCTCAACAATTATGTCAGCATCTTGAATATATACTCGTGATCTATCTTTTATGATGAAATATTTGTACTGAACATGTTTTTTATGAAATACATTTTGTAATGTTTATATACTTGATGTATCATTTTATTTAGCACCACTCTTCAAAAGTCCCATGGGAAATTCCATTTTAACTATATTTAATGTGTGTACAGTGTGCTGCTTTTCACTAATGATCTACTTTGCAGGAATAAGAACTGACAAATCACCTTCTCGGTACAGAGCTCTGTATTGTTTACCAACGCAGAGTTGTGGACTGTGATTGCACACAGCCAATTAGCAGGTCCCAGCCTGAATCAATGAATCATTGGCTGGGACTTAACTACAGGCTCCAGCTGTGTACAATCACAGCAGGAGCCAGGCAGTGGGGTGCTACATTGCTTTGCCGATGATCGCCGCTCGCCCACAGTACATTGCAGGCAGTCGGGGGGGGGGGGGGCAAATGGTTAAAGGCTAAGTTCACATTTTTTTCTAAACTCTAGCTTCCCCATGTACCAATATACCAAAAATGTAACTCTTTTGGAGAAAAGAAAAAGCTTTCTCTGTCTTCTAGGACAGGCATTATCTCAGCCTCCAGTTTGTTGTATAGACAACTCCTCCATTACTTTCTGCTATTCATCTCTTAGGTTGGGAAAAGCATAAGGCTCTGTTCAGATCTTGGCATTCTGAATGGCAGGTGGAACGCTGCAATTCTGCCCACAATTTGAAATAGCGGCAAATCGCGGGATGCACGATTTTGCCGCAGTTTTGTCGGGCAACAATCACTGAGAAGTACAAGAGCTTCTTTTGGGACGAGATTCAGAATGCCGAGCTGTGAACGGAGCCTTAAGACAGAGCAAATAGTTCATCAGCTGGCCTCATTAACACACACACTGCACCTGCCCCCCCCCCTCCCCAGGATATTATTCCTACCCACCTCTGTATTCACATACAATCAATGTCAATAAACAACCAGTCTCACTGAATACAGAGCCAGGGTCTTACTCATTTTAACATACCTTCTCCGTTCATCAATCGCTCATTCGGCAGAATGTGCAGGAGCTGAGCGATCACATAACAATCTGATTGCACAATCTCCTTTAGAGCTACCATCAACTATGTAGTACAGGGGCCTGCCTAATTGGATACAGAGTGATTGGATAGATGGTGTGTCCTCCTATTATATCGTTTTGGTAAATTTAAAGGAGATTGTACAATCAGATTGTATAGTGTATGGCCATCTTTATACATCTAAAATGAACTAGTTTCTCTTTCACTGCCATTAATTGTTAACTGCACCCCAAACACAGAAGCAAACACACATTTTGTCACATGAAAAGAGATAAAGGCAGCAAAATGCACAATAAAAAATCATGCAAACCACAACACACCAAAATGTCCCATGAGCTACTTTGCCATGTGTAGTGCAGCCCATTGAAATCAAGGGGCTGCCCTATGTGTGTAGCAGGAAAAAAACTATCCAAAAACTTGCCCTCTTACTACGGTAGGTATGAATGGGGCCTGAAAGTGAACTTGGAGTGCTTACAAAGGAAACAATGAGGCTCCATTCACATCTGTGCATTTCTGAACACAGGGAAAACTACACAGACAACACATGCTTTGCCGCGCATTTTGACAATGTTCCATGCTCGTGTAGCCATTAAATGGTAATGGCACCCCAAGTGTGGGTAGCAGGTGCGCATCTGCCATGCGACAAATGTGCTGCAAATGCACCAAAAAGCACAGCAAAAATGCTGCTCTAAAAAATGTTCTTGAGCTTCTTTGTGGCTTTTGTCACGTGGAAGGCAGCCCATTCAAGTGAATGGGTTGCCCTTTGTGTGACAAACTGAAACGCTCCAAAAAATATTTTAAAAAAAAGCATGCAGGAGCGCAAATTCCCACTATGTAGAGAAGTAACTGGGACCTGACAGCTGAGTGTCTCCGTCCACTCCCACCTATGTACTAGTATAAAGATGGCCATGCACTATGCAATCTGATTGTACAATCTCTGTACAATTTCCTTTAGATTTACCAAAACAATGGAATATAAGGGCCTACCTGAACAATCTACTTATTTGATTATAATCAGGCAGGCCCTTGCACTGATGGGATTAACATCTTCCTGGATAGTCACATGATCTACATACAGAAAGGGATGGAATCCTTTTTTTTTTTATTTCAAACTGAAAGCTGAAAATTCAAAGCTGCCATGGACAAGGTAAGTAAGATATAGGCACACTGAGATGGATGGAGCAGAAAAGGACAAAATCCCACTTGAAAAGGTGAACTTAGCCTTTAAAAGGTGAACTTTCCAGCTTCCCAGCTTTTTGATTAGATGACCCCTTTCCTCTTGAAAGAAAAATAAGATGTTTGTAAAACAATACTCACCTGTTCCACACTCCAGCGCTGCCCTCCATGTTCTCCTCCATGGCCCATTGATGGTCCCTTTCTGGGTTTGTTGAGGCTCAACATCATTTAACTTCCTGGGACACAAGGCCATCAAGGACACATCACTCTCCATAAAAAGGTAGACCATATAAGTACAGTGTATGTGGTCTCCAAAGGACAAAGTGTCTGCGCTCCGATGACATCACTTCAAAGTAAAACTTTATTAGTCCACCCCAGCAGATGTGAACATCCCCACCCACAGACCATCTCCTCTCACGATTTTTTCAAAATGTGTTAGGGGATGGTTTCTGGGTGGGGATATCCACATCTGCTTGATTAGACTAATAAAGTTTTACTTTGAAGTTCCATCACCAGAGGGCAGATGGAAACTTTTTGTATAGGGCATGAACGGATTCCTGGGCCAGCATCTGAAGGTGGAAGGGGTTTGAGGGTTTGGACCGGTGACAGATATATTCTTTTCTACTAACAGTGTATGTAGCCTGGTTTCATTTTAAATTGTCATCCTCCACTGCTCACTAGCAAAACACTTAACATAAATTTGCTATGTGAATACTGATAAGCAGAGACTAGACCTAATAAATAAAGGTCAATGTTGGACAGGTCAAAACTGATTAAAAAAAAAAAAGCCTTTTATTGGTTCATTTGACTGAGAGCAATACAATCATGATAGCCTTTAGATGTGGATGTGTGGTATAAACTGTGTTCCGGACGCGAGCCGAGACTTCCTGTCTCATACCCGGAACACAGAAGAGTCTATCACAGAGGCCCTCAGCCATTCAGAGAAAGCAGTGTATTCTATTAACGAATACAAAGCTTCTTCTGATTGGTTGAGTCAGAGGTTGTGACATCATCAGCCCACGTTTATGACTCTGACTTTGTATTCATTGATAGAATACACCGCTTTCTCTGAATGGCTGAGCGCTGCTCTGATAGACTCTACTGTGTACCGGGTATGAGACAGGAAGTCTCGGCTCAAACCCAGAACACAGTGCTGTATGCTGTATGTAGCTCTAGCTACATACAGTTTATACCGCACATCCAGCGGCCTTAGTTAGTGAGGGACATACAGTGCCTTGAAAAAGTATTCTCACCACTTGAAATTTTACACACTTTGTCATGTTACAACCAAAAAAATGTAAATGTATTTTATTGGGATTTTATGTGATAGACCAACACAAAGTGGCACATAATTGTGAAGTGGAAGGAAAATGATAAATGGTTTTCAATTTTTTTTACAAATAAATATCTGAAAAGTGTGGCATGCATTTGTATTCAGCCCCCTTTACCGAACCAATTGCCTTCAGAAGTCACCTAATTATAATGATAGAGTCCACCTGTGTGTAATTTAATCTCAGTATAAATACAGCTGTTCTGTGATGCCATCAGAGGTTTGTTAGAGAACCTCAGTGAACAAACAGCATCATGAAGGCCAAGGAACACACCAAACAGGTCAGGGATAAAGTTCTGGAGAAGTTTAAAGCAGGGTTAGGTTATAAAAAAATATTCCAAGCTTTGAACATCTCATGGAGCACTGCTCAATCCATCATCCAGAAACGGAAACAGTACGGCACAACTGCAAACCTACCAAGATATGGCTGTCCACCTAAACTGACAGGCTGGTCAAGGAGAGCATTAATCAGAGAAGCAGTCAAGAGGCCCATGGTAACTCTGGAGGAGCTGCAGAGATCCACAGCTCAGGTGGGAGAATCAGTCCCTAGGACAACTATTAGTTGTGCACGCCACAAATCTGGTCTTTCTGGAAGAGTGGCAAGAAGAAAGCCGTAAGAAGTACATTTGAATTTTGTAAGAAGCCATGTGGGGACACAGCAAACATATGGAAGAAGGTGCTCTGTTCAGATGAGACTAAAAATGAACTTTTTGGTCTAAAAGCAAAACGCTATGTGTGGCGGAAAACTAACATTTCACATCACCCGGAACACACCATCCCCACCGTGAAACATGGTGGTGGCAGCATCATGTTGTGGGGATGCTTTTCTTCAGCAGGGACAGGGAAGCTGGTCAGAGTTAATAGGAAGATGGATGGAGCCAAATACAGGGCAATCTTAGACCGAAAACCTGTTATGTCGCACGATCGGAAATTCGGCCAGCAAAATACCGATGAGAGCTTTTGGATGGAAAATGTGACCGTGTGTATGCTCCATCGGACTTTTGCTGGCCGAATTTCCACCAACAAAAGATTGAGAGCATGTTCTCAATTTTTTGGTCGGAAAAAGTTCTGATCGGAAATTCCGATCGTCTGTACCAATTCGACGCGCAAAATTCCTACGTGTGCTCGGAAACAGTTCGTCGCATGCTCGGAAGCATTGAACTTAATTTTATCGGCTTGTCGTAGTGTTGTACGTCACTGCGTTCTTGACGGTCGAAAGTTCAGCAAACTTTTGTGTATGCAAGCCAAGCGGAATTCCGTCGGAAAAAAACATCCAAGATTTTTCCGACGGAAAATCCTCTCGAATGTACGCGGCATTAGAGTCTGCAAAAGACTTAAGACTGGGGTGCAGATTCACCCTCCAGCAGGGCAACGATCCTAAACATGAAGCCAGAGTTACAATGGAATGGTTTAGATCAAAGCATATTCATGTGTTAGAATTGCCCAGTCAAAGTCCAGACCCAAATCCAATTGAGAATCTGTGGTAAGACTTGACAATTGCTGTTCACAGACGCTCTCGAACCAACCTTACAGAGCTTGAGCTATTTTGCAAAGAAGAATGAGCACAAAGGTCACTCTCTAGATGTGCAAAGCTGGTAGAGTCATACCCAAAAGACTTGCAGCAGTAATTGCAGTGAAAGGTTGTTCTACAAAGTATTGACTCAGTGGAGATGAATACAAATGCACGCCACACTTTTCATATATTTATTTGTAAAAAATGTTTGAAAACCATTTATCATTTTCCTTCCACTTCACAATTATGTGCCATTTTGTGTTTGTCTATCACATAAAATCCCAATAAAATACTGTACATTTACGTTTTTGGTTGTAACATGACAAAATGTGGAAAATTCCAAGGGGTATGAATACTTTTTTTTTTTTTTCAAACATATTTTATTAAAGATAAACGTGGATACATTCAACAAAATGTTTTTGCACAAGTAATGTACAGACATGAAGCAAAGATTACACAACCATTTGTCAGAATTTTTTCTAGAATAGGAGGAGAGTGAAGGGAAAGAGGAAGGGGGGGAATGGTGAGGCAGATAGAGGGCAAACGTCTGGGTGTAGGCTACAGCGGAGGTTTGACGTTGGTCTTCTATCTCTCTCAAGGCAACATGTGAAGATAGGAAGGCTAATGCCCCATACACACGGTCGGATTTTCCGACGGAAAATGTCCTATCGGACAATGTTGTCGGAAATTCCGAGTGTGTAGGCTCCATCGGACTTTTTCCGTCGGATTTTCCGACGGACAAAGTTTTATCTCCTGCTCTCAAATTTTCCGACAACAAAGTCCTATCGGACTTTTTGCGATCGTGTGTAGCGAATTCCGACGGACAAAGTGCCACGCATGCTCAGATCACATTACAAGACCAAAGCTATTGGCTACTAGCCTCTACGTAGTCCCGTCGTACGCAACGAACGTCACCACGTTCAGGATGATCGGATTTTCCGACAACTTTGTCCGACCGTGTGTATGCAACACCAGTGTCGGACAAAATCCGTCGGAAAAAACCCGACGGATTTTGTGGTCGGATTTCCGACCGTGTGTATGGGGCATTAGTGATATATATACATTTTACAGGTCAAAGTATATGTATAAATACAATGTGTAAATACAATGTGTAAATTCCTTAGGATCGTATGTTGGCTAAAGGGTGGATTGCGTTCGTGGTAGGTAAGAGGGTAAAGGATCTGGGTTGTGGACACTTATAATAGCTTGACAAGTTTGGCTATGAATTAAACCTCGGGCAGGGATGAGGTCTGAGTTGTTGGGCAACTGACTTTGTTCCAGGTCTGTTAGGCAGTGATCGATGAAAGTGGACCACTTCATGCGTGGATGCTTTGTGGATTGACGCTCAGGAGTTGTGGTGTCCAGTTGCTCCTGGTAGAGTATAGATTTGAGCTCCTTGACAATTTCGGTTAATCTTGGAGGTGAATTGGAGATCCAGTGTTTAAAGATAGTTCTTCGGGCTACTAGCAAAGTGAGAAGTATCCATTGAAGATTTTCTTGTGGGAGCGCTCTGTCAGAAGTGCCAGTGGTGTTCCTTTGTGGAGGTTCCTGTTCAGGTGTGAAGTTGGTCACATCGCTGATGAATTGAAGGATGGAGGACCAGAAAGTCTCTATTTGAGGGCAGGACCATAGGTGATGTAAAAGAGAAGGTTTGTGGTGTCGGCACCATGGGCAGGAGGGACCTGCTGGGGGTGGGAGAGACGTAGAGATGGGATAGTAGGCTCTATGTATTATCCTGAACTGAGTTTCCCTCCAAGTCTCGGAGCAGGTGATTTTCCTGGTTATCTGATAACCTTTGAGGATGTTGGATAAGTCAACTTTTTCCGGAAAGTCAGACAGACAAAACGTCATTGAGGTGAGATGTAATGGTTTGGTGTTGCTTTTCGTTTAGAGGTGTCCTCTCCTGGAGCAGCTTTTGGCGTACGTCTCCTCTCTGCTCTTTGCTCTTCCCAATTGGGAAACAGGCATCAGACCAGCTTCCTAGTTGGCGGGGAGGAGATTTGGTGTGAAAGAAGCGAATATTCATTCGTTAGTGTCACACAACTGGGTAGGCTTCATATTTCAAAGAAATTGAGCGTGCTGATTTTATAACAAAAAAAATTCAAACTTCACACTCTCAATCACGAAAAGGATTTTTTATAAAGTAAATGCTGTAAACTACTTTAGTAGTGAGAAATTAACATCCTGCACTCTCACGCCTCAGATCAGCCCCAATTAATGCAACTCCCCACCTCAGATCACTGTCCCCCCTGCAAATCTGTTTCACCACTGTAACCCCCTGCTCATCTGCCCCACCACTGTACCACCCTGCACATCTGCCCCACCACTGTACCCCTGCTCATCTGCCCCACCACTGTACTACCCTGCTCATCTGCCCCACCACTGTAACCCCCTGCTCATCTGCCCCACCACTGTAACCCCCTGTTCATCTGCCCCACCACTGTAACCCCGATAGCATCTGCCCCACCACTGTACCCCCTGCTCATCTGCCCCACCACTGTCCCCCCTGTTCATCTGCCCCACCACTGTAACCCCCTTTAGCATCTGCCCCACCACTGCACCACCCTGTTCATCTGCCCCACTACTGTAACCCCCTGCTTTTCTGTCCCACCACTATACCACCCTGCTTTTCTGTCCCACCATGGTAACCCCCTGCTCATCTGCCCCACCAATGTTCCCGCTTTCTAATCTGCCCCACCATTGTTCCTCCCTGCACATCTGCTCCACTGCTGTACCCCCATGCTCTTCTGTCTCACCGCTGAACCATCTTCCATCTGTCCTAACACTGAACTTATATTCTCATCTGCCCCACCACTGTAACCCCCTTTCTCATCTGCCCCACCACTGTACCCCCCTGCTCTTCTGCCCCACCACTGTAAACCCCTGCTCATGTGTTCCACCAATGTACCTCCTTTCTCCTCTGCACATCTGCCCCACCTCTGTACCCCCTGATCATCTTTCCCACCACTGTAACCCCCCTTCTCATCTGGCCCAACACTGAACCCCCCCTGCTCATCTGTCCCACCACTGTAACCCCCTGCTCATCTCATCTGCCCCACCACTGTAACCCCCCCTGCTTTTCTGTCCCACCTCTGAACCCCCTTCTCATCCTTCCCCTCACTGTACCTCCTGCACATCTGCCCCACCACTGTACCCCCTTGCTCTTCTGTCCCACCACTGTAACCCCCCTACTCATTTTCCCCATCAATGTACCCCCTTTTCTCATCTGCCCCACCACTGTACCTCCCTGCACATCTGCTCCACCGCCGTATACCTATGCTCTACTGTCTCACTACTGAATCACCTTCTCATCTGTCCTAACACTGAACCCATCTGCTCATCTGCCCCCGCTTTCTCATCTGCCCCACCAATGTACCTCCTGCACATCTGTCTCACCTCTGTACTCCCCTGCCCCACCGCTGTAACCCCCTGCTCATCTGTCCCATCAATACACCTCCTTTCACATCTGCCCTACAGCTCTACCCCTGCTTTTCTGTCCCACCACTAAACCCCCCTGCTCATCTGTCCCAACACTAAACCCCCTGCTCATCTGGCCCAACACTAAACCCCCTGCTCATCTGGCCCAACACTAACCCCCCCTGCTCATCTGGCCCAACACTAAACCCACCTGCTCACCTGGCCCAACACTGAACTCCCCTGCTCACCTGCCCCAACACTGTACCCCCCTACTCTTCTGTCCTACTGCTGAACCCCCTTCTCTTTTCTTCCACCACTGTACCCTACTGCTCATCTGTCCCACCTCTGAACCCCTCCTGCTCATTTTCTCCACTGCTGTATCCTCCTGCTCATCTGCTCCACTGCTGTACCCTCTTATCATCTATGATATGTGTGTATGCAGAGTGGTGAAAGGAAGCAGAGATGAGACACATCTACCTGTCCTGGCACACTCATCCTGCTGATCCAACTCTCGCATCCAGCCCACGTGCTTGTATGTGATGTATGGGATGTTTGTGATGTATGTGATGTATATGATCTGTGTGATGTACGTGATGTCACATACAAGCATCTGAATGGATGTGCAATGATGAGCTCAGGTCAGGGGCATTTTCTGAAAGCAGTGGGCCTGTGTGCAGGATCATAAGTTGGGCCCCCTGTAGCTGAGGAAAAGTGCGGCGCTCTGCGCCACAGGAAAAGTTGGGTGTGATTTTCATTGTGCTGAATACTGGCTGTGGCTTAAAGGGACACAGAGTGCAGAGGGGTTCACAGTGACGAAAAGTTTCAGAAATAATTTCAACAAAGTTCCCAGAAGCTCAACACAGTAATTCCACAAATTGTCACCTGATTGTGGTTTTCTCAATCACAGTGAAATCCCTTCTTTCTGAGATTGGTAGTGGCAACCAAGCGAGTCATCTTCCTCCAGATGGTGGGCGGGGCTAGCAGGACTGTGATTGGCTTTAGCAGTGGCCACTGACAGTCCTCCTCCTCCTGGAAACAGGGACAACCCCCCCCAGCAAAACTGCACCCAATCTCTCCCCCATCACAAAAGCTGATGATCGCAGCTATAGCAAAGTTAAAGAACCAAACAATGTTTCCCATCTTTTACAATGTGTGGGGGCACAGTGCCTCCCCCTCAGTTCAGGTGGGGTTTGGGGAATTCTGAAATTTGAATGCATTAGAGTCTCACTGACACTTCCCTGCACTGCTCTGCTGATGGGGAGGGAGTCGAGTGCTGGCAAAAGATGGACCGATTCTTCCCTGTCAATCTCCTCTCTTTTTCTTTTGGTGTTAACAAAATATAATATGAAAAACCTGACTCAGGCAATGGAGGAGGCAGCAGGTGTTTAAACAGCACTCAGAGTTCAAGAATGTGTCAGGAGATGGGGCATTGAAATCCGGATGAAACCAATTTCTGTCTCAGAAAATGTGGTTCCGAACTTCAAGATAAAGCAGCTATATAGAAAGGATGATGATCGTACCAAAGACATGCTCCATACAAAAAATATAAAAATTTCTATAGGCATTGGTCATTACAGCATAGAAAATGATCAGCGAAAGGTATATTCAAAAAGGAGATCTTGGGACACTGAGGCATCACTATCAATGGAATAACCCTTTCATCTTTAACGTCATTTAAAAAGAAAATACATTTTAATTGTACAAAGAGCTCTTAGATTAAATGCTTATTCCATTGATAGTGTGTCCCAAGAACTCATTCTGAGTATAATTTTTGCTACTCTTCTAGCAAGTGGATACACAGATATCTGATATTTTTTATTGTATGAACATTTATGGTTTGCTTCAATAAATTATAATGTATTGCACAGGGCTGGTCTGGGAATAAAAACCAGCCCCGGAAATAGTTCCATACCAGCCCCATAGCATTTTTATACCAGCCCAACAGCACTTTGGTTTTCTTGGTCATAAAAGGGAAAACCATGCATTTTAAAGCACATTTGAAGAGTGTATTATACTCACCAGTGCCCATCAGCACAGCCACATCAGTGCCCATCAGTGCAGCCTCAGCAGTGCACATCAATGCAGCTTTACCAGTGCCCATCAGCACAGCTTCATAAGTGCCCATCAATGCAGCCTCACCATTGCCCATCAGCACAGCCTCACCATTGCCCATCAGCACAGCCTCACAAGTGCCCATCAATGCAGCCTCATCAGTTCCCATCAATGCAGCCTACCCAGTGCCCATGAGCACAGCCTCACCAGTGCCCATCAATGCAGCCTCACCAGTGCCCATCAATGCAGCCTCACCAGTGCCATCAATGCAGCCTCACCAGTGCCCATCAATGCAGCCTCATCAGTTCCCATCAATGCAGCCTACCCAGTGCCCATGAGCGCAGCCTCACCAGTGCCCATCAATGCAGCCTCACCAGTACCCATCAATGCAGCCTCATCAGTGTCAATCAATGCAGCCTCACCTCACCAGTGCCCATCAGCACAGCCTGACCAGTGCATGGAATCAGAGAGAGGAGAGGAAGAGGAGACCTGGCTGGATTATCACACAGAGTGGGGATCGCCCACTGTGACAGCTTTGATTTGAATCGCCCAGTGTTACTGGCGCTCGCAGTCACACAAAGTCCTGTCTCCTGGATCAGCTCCTATGATAGACGTCACACGTCCCGACATTGGACCAGTGTGCTGTCTATCAAAAGAGTTGATCCAGGAGGCGGGATTTTGTGTGATTGTCTGTGGGAACCTGGCAATTCAAATCAAAGCTGTCACAGTGGAGTGCGTACTCCACTGGCTTGGCCCCCCATCTGCCTCAGCTTGCGGCACCTGGGCATGGTGCACCCTGTGTACCCACCTAGGATTGGCCCTGTGTGACGTGTATATTCCAGGAGGCTAAGGGAGGATAGTACACGTCATTCCCCCAGGCAAATGATGAGCAAGAATGGTGGGGCAGACAATTTTGTAAAGAAAAAACATAATCCATGCAGAGGGATGGAGAGGAAGGATCATGGTTTAAACTGGCGACCCTCCAGCTGTTGTAGAACTACAAGTTCCATCCTACCTCTACCCGTGGGAATCATGCTTGTAACTGTCGGCCTTGTAATGCCTCCATGGGACTTGTAGTTCCGCAACAGCTGGAGGGCCGCCAGTTGTTTGACACCTGTGATTTAGAGGGTGAAGATATATGGTGAGTATTAACTAATTTAGTTCCACTTGCACTGCTGCGCACATGTAAATGTGAACATTTCCATAGTGTGCATGAAGCCCCAGGTCTATACAAAGCATGTGCAGCTTGCTGAGCTTTGTTGTATGGTGTGATCAGGACACCATTGTCAGTGCTGTGCCCCCCCTCCCCCCAGGTACTAGGACTACACACTCAAATAGCACAGACAGGAAAGTCCTATAGAGAGAAGACATTGGTGTTTTCGGCGTCTGGGCATGCAGTGGCCTGGGAACTCAGCGCTCAGTGCGGGAGAGGAGGAAGTAGGAAATAAGTGAGATCCCATCATGATGATTGTTACCAAAAGGTAACACTGAACCTGCCTTCGCCAATCAGAGAATGTAGCGCAAAGTAGAGACATGACAGCTTGCCAATAATCTTCCTCTTCATACTACAAGCTGCACAGGCAAGATTCTTCTTTTTTTCTGCAGTGTGTTAGTGTCTCCTTGCTATTCAGGGCAGGAGAGGGGGGTCGCAGCCACAGCTCAAAGCAGCCCCAGGGCAGTTGGCCTGCCGGGAAATTTCCTGCTATAGAAAAAGCGCTGTTTCTCCATAAAAGAAAGTACCTGATCAATTACTTTTATAGCAAGATGATCTTCTATTATTTATTTAAAGTGGATGTAAACCTGATTCATTAAATTTTGACCTGGGCACATATATCTGCAGTGTTTACTTATCTCTCTCCAAAACCCTAAGTCACATGTCTTTCTGCTGCTTCGTTCCTCTGTTATCAGTGTAGCAACCTCTACCTTAGGTAGGTAGGTGCTAGAGTAGTGGATTTGTTTTTACTGACAGCACAGATAAATTTAGGCAGGCCTACGCTGTGAGCTAGGCCTGTTTGTTTTGATCTGGTGGCAGGGGAGTGGTTTAGTGTAGCAGCAGGTGACTGACTTGTGCCCCAGCTCTTGGGCGCCTCCTCTGTTTCCAGTGTGCAATCTAAGTGTCACATGATCTGTCATTACATATACACAGCTTTTTGAAAGGCCCCAGAGGCTACAACACCTAAGCAAGAGGCACCACTAACCAAAGACTGCCATGAAGACCAAGGAACTCTCCAAACAAGTAAGGGACAATGTTGTTGAGAAGTACAAGTCAGGGTTAGGTTCTAAAAAAAAATATCCAAATCTTTGATGATCCCTAGGAGCACCATCAAATCTATCATAACCAAATGGAAAGAACAAGGCACAACAGTAAACCTGCCAAGAGACGGCCATACACAAAAACTCATGGACCGGGCAAGGAGGGCATTCATCAGAGAGGAAGCACAGAGACCTAAGGTAACTCTGGATGAACTGCAGAGTTCCACAGCAGAGACTAGAGTAACTGTAAATAGGACGACAATAAGCCATACGCTCCATAGAGTTGGGCTTTATGGCAGAGTGGCCAGAAGAAAGCCATTACTTTCAGCAAAAAACAAAATGCCACATTTTGAGTTTGCAAAAAGGCATGTGGGAGACTCCCAAAATGTATGGAGAAAGGTGCTCTGGTCCGATGAGACTAAAATTGAACTTGAAAGAAAACGCTATGTCTGGCGCAAAACCAACACATCACATCACCCAAAGAACACCATCCCCACAGTGAAACCTGGTGGTGGCAGCATCATGCTGTGGGATGTTTTTCAGCAGTTGGGACTGGGAAACTGGTCAGAGTTGAGGGAAAGTTGGATGGTGCTAAATACAGGGATATTCTTGAGCAAAACCTGTACCACTTTGTGTGTGATTTGAGGCTAGGACAGAGGTTCACCTTCCAGTAGGACAATTACCCCAAACACACTGCTAAAGCAACACTTAAGTGGTTTAAGTGGAAAAATGTAAATGTGTTGGAATGGCCTAGTCAAAGCCCATACCTCAATCCAATAGAAAATCTGTGGTCAGACTTAAAGATTGCTGTTCACAAGTGCAAACCATCCAACTTAAAGGAGCTGGAGCAGTTTTGCAAGGAGGAATGGGCAAAAATCCCAGTGGTAAGATGTGGCAAGCTCATAGAGACTTATCCAAATTGACTTGGAGCTGAAAAAGGTGGCTCTACAAAGTATTGACTTTAGGGGGGTGAATAGTTATGCACATTGACATTTTCTGTTATTTTGTCCTATTTGTTGTTTGCTTCACAATTAAAAAAAAATCTTCAAGGTTGCAAGGTTGTGGGCGTGTTCTGTAAGTTAAATGATGCAAATCCTCATACAATCCATGTTAATTCCAGGATGTGAGGTAACAAAACACGAAAAATTCCAAGGGATGCAAAAGTATACTACTAAGTAGGAACACCAATCAGTCTCCTTCTCTAGTCAGCCGCACCGAACCCCCCCCCCCCCCCAGAACCCCCCCCCCCCCCCAGAGTTATGCCGCGTACACACGAGCGGATTTTTCGTCAGAAAAATCTTGGGTGTTTTTTCCGACGGAATTCCGCTCAATTCCGCTCAAGTTTGCTGAACTTTCGACCGTCAAGAACGCGGTGATGTACAACACTACGACAAGCCGAGAAAATTAAGTTCAATGCTTCCGAGCATGCGTCAAATTGTTTCCGAGCATGCGTAGGAATTTTGCGCGTTGGAATTGGTACAGACGATCAGAATTTTTGATCAAAACTTTTTCCGATCGAAAAATTGAGAACCTGCTCTCAATCTTTTGCTGGCTTGAATTCCGCCAGCAAAAGTCCGATGGAGCATACACACGGTCACATTTTCCGACCAAAAGCTCTCATCGGACTTTTGCTGGCGGAATTTCCGATCGTGTGTACGCAGCATAAGAAACACACATATGGAACACAGTTAACCCCTTGATCGCCCCTAGTGTTAACCCCTTACTGGTGTCAGGGCTGGGCTCAGTCCTTAATTCTCTGAGCTGGCCGCTCAGCAGTCGGCTAATTGCCAGCTCCCATCTCTCTCCACAGTTACTCAGCTGTTGATGATCCTGCTTGTCAGTCCTGCCTACTTAAGCCGTTCAGTCCAGAGAAGTTCTGCCTTCGCCTTGGTCACATCACAAGAAACTATCTCCTGCGTTCCTGTTTAAAGACTGGCTTTGCTGACATCCCTTTTGGCTGCAGATCCTGCTTGCTGTTCCACTACATTGATCCCGGACTTCTGGCTTGGCTGACTATCCATTCCGGTTACTGAACATTGGCTATGTTTTGACTACGTTTGTTATTTTTTACTTTTATTATTAAACAAGTGTGATTTAACTGTACTTCTGTCTCGGTCTGATTTCATGGTTTCTAACACCCTGCCAGTGACATTTATACAGTAATCAGTGGCTATTTTTAGCTCTGATCGCTGTTTAAATGACACTGGTCACAAAAAAGTGTCAAAAGTGTCCGATGTGTCTGTCGCAATGTTGCAGTCCTGATAAAAATCGCAGATCACCACCATTACTAGTAAAAAAAAAGTAATAATAAAAATGCCATAAATCTATCCCCTATTTTGTAGACACTATAAATTTTGCACAAACCAATCAATATACGCTTATTGTGATTTCATTTTCCTTGCATGTCCCCCTCAGATCTACAGCAACTGCACTTGCAGTGCACAGTGGATTTGCCTTTAGTAAATAAACCCTCATGAGTCTAAAATAATGAACTTTCAAACCATTCTAAGGCCCCTTTCACACTGGGGCGGTTTGCAGCGTTATTGCGCTAAAAATAGCGCCTGCAAACCGACCCGAAAACCGATATAATATAGGAGTTTCACTTTTTTAACTGAATTGCTGAAATAAATAAACTTTTTGATGATATTCTATTTTTTTGAGATGCACCTGTAGTTTTGTACACTTCTAGACGCAACATAATAGGAACCAATGGGGTCATACACACAGCTGCATCTATGAAAACAAAAAGTGTAAAAGAAAAGAAGTAGGACACAGTTGTGTCTGGGGCCATATACGTTTCTGTAGATTCTGAGCATGTATGCATGAAAATGTGTAATAAATGCGCATAACACACAAAGTCAATTCGAAAAATTGTATGCTTCTAATTGCAATTATTTTAAAGGCACATACTTTACGCAGGATATTCTGCAAGCAGGAACCTCCCATTCAGTGCAACAAAAAACGACTTGTTATGTTTTTTAAGAAATAAATGGTGCATACAATCAAAAAATATAACACACAACAATTGAAAAAAAAACAAACTGATTTGATTTTGTCCCGCTACCCTTTGAATCCCATCTTCAAGCTGCAGAGAAAGGATCTGTATTTACATATCTATCTCCTTAAATAAATGTGTATTTAACACAGGAAAAAAAAAATAATATAAATATTTTTTTTTATTGAGATAAGAGTATTTCAGTATTTGAATAAATAAGACATTTTGCAGAAGCTGAATTAGTGGACCAGATTTCTTATATGAAGTCTTAGATGGCATACAGACATCATCTCCGCCATGGGAGTTTGATGTGTGAAGCTGAACTCCGGGCATATATTAAAAAAAAAATCCAAATTATTGCAGCTCGATATTCATTAATACATTATCAAATGTTTTTTTTAAATCTGCTAGTAATATACAGTAAGTACCTTACTGATTTGGTATCAGCCCTTGTACAATGAACAATCCCTGTACAGCAAAGCTTAGACTGAGAAAGGGAGAGAGAAAGAAGCAGCATAAGGAGCTAACAGGTTGTGCTCTTAAACAAAGAAAATGATAGGAGGAGAGAGCAGAAAGATGAGCTCAAAAGTCAGCTGCTTCTCATTTTACTGTATAGTCACTGGCAGGGGATGAGGAGGAGACCTGTAATGCCGCGTACACATGACCGGACTTTCCGTCAGAATAGGTCCGACGGAATCATTCCGCCGGATATTCCGATCGTGCGTGGGATAATCCGATTGTTTGTTTTTCTTTTAAAAATTCAGCCGGACCTAGAAATAGAACATGTTTCAAATCTCTCCGACGGACTCAATTCCTATCCGGAAAACCGTTCGTCTGTATGCTGGTCTGACGGACCAAAAACGACGCAAGGGCAGCTAATGGCTACTGGCTATTGAACTTCCTTTTCTAGTCCTGTCGTACGTCATCATGTTCAAAACGAACAGACTTTTGAACGGACTTTAGTCCGTTCTTGTGTGGGCAAGTCCGTTCGTTCGGAAGTCTGACGTAACTTCGTTGAAAGTCGGACCTTTTCTGCCGGAAAGTCCGCTCGTGTGTACGCGGCATAAGTGTTACTTAACCGCAACAAAGAAAAATTAGAGCTCCAGGCCTGTTGTGTGTCAGAGCTGCATTAATCTCACTACTGGATGGACAGGAACACAGATCCTTTAGCAGGTAAAGAGGACAACCTTATTTATTTTGTGTATTTAGCTGTTTACCTGAAGTTCAGCTTTAAAGGAACCTGTTTAGACAGAAATACAAAGCCCACCATTGCTTATGAAAATGGCAGTTGCCTCTCTATCATTCTGATCCTGTAGCTTTAATAGCTTCTAAGTCACTGAAGGGGAACAAGAATAGGAAGCATGACAGCTGGGCAACTAGCATTTTCCAGAAGGAGGTCAACAATGGCAGCATTTATATTGTTCTCTAGAACACATCTCCTTTAAGACCGCATTCCCACTTGTCCATGAATCACGGTACATCACTGTGAGCTGTAGGGACTTTGCAGTGTTTTGCCATTCATTTTAAATGGCCCCTAATAAGTATACAAAAATGCACTTGAACCTTAGCTAAAAAGTCCATACGTTGGCTTGAGATGCTCTGGAAAAAAAGTAAGGCAGTTGAGCTTTTTTAGTCTGTGAACATTTGTTGAGGGCTTATTGCAAATGAATGGGTATGCTCACCACAACTCACATGGCTCATCAAAAAACACATCAATGCATGCACAAGTGGTAGTGGGCCATCAAAAAAACCCAAGGGAAAGGTAATTTAGTCAACCTGGGACCATTTTAAGAAATGGGTAAACAATACATCCACAGAAACCCCCCTCTGGTCCCCCCTTCCGGCAGTCACCCGCACCCCCCCGTGGGTCGGTTGGGTCAATCGCAAACCCCCCCTTCCCCCATCGGTCGGTCGGCCCCGCACTTACCCCATCAAGCGGGCAGCGAATTTCTCCGGGCGGTGGCTTGCCGTGCGTCTCTTCCCTCCTCCTTCTTCCTCAGCTGCCAATAGGATTGCCTGTCCTTTCAGCCGATCAGTGACGGGTCTCAGGACCCGCTTCCTGATTGGTCAAGAGGAGAATCAGTGTGACAATAGCGAATATTCATTCACTAATTTGTCACACAACTGGGTGGCTCAGTGCTCTGCGCCCCAAGCCCACACTTTTTGGAAGCCTATTAGAGCCTCTGGCTCTAATCATGTGCTTAAAAAACAAAAAAACTAACAAACATTGGAATCCATGCGTTCACTGCCCAGGACCCTCCAAAAGGCTTGCAGATAATGTAGTTTGGGCTGCAGCAATGAATAGGAGCTCATATGCATACCTTCCAACCATCCTGGATACTGTAAGGCGGGCCATACATTGTGAAAATTTCTTTCCTGCAGCTAGGGGTTGCAGGAAAAATGTTTTTACCATTTCCCCATTAACACAGGCATTGCTGGCAGGGGAATCCCTCCTGCAAAGTTATTGTCTGCTCCCGGCCGGTTTTCTCCTTTCCTCCTCTGTCAGATGCAGCGGGGGGGGGGGGGGCCAGATTCTCCCGCTGATGTCACTCGGGAGGGGAGGAGGAGGGGAGGAAGCGAGGGGGAGAGACCTGGCCGGTCATGTGATTACGATCTCGGCTCTTACATGAAGTATTTACAGCATTAATTTTTGCAATGGTGGGCACTGGTCACGCCACAATTATGGACACAGGTGAGGCTGCAATGATGAGCACAGGTCACGCTGCAATGATGGGCACAGGTGAGGCTGCATTGGTGGGCACTGGTCACGCCGCAATGATGGGTACAGGTGAGGCTGCATTGGTGGGCACTGGTCACGCTGCATTGATGGGCATAGGTGAGGCTGCATTGATGGGCACAGGTTACGCTGCAATGATGGGCACAGGTTACGCTGCAATGATGGGCACAGGTGAGGCTGCAATGATGGGCACAGGTGAGGATACATTGGTGGGCACTGGTCACGCTGCAATGATATGCACAGGTGAGGCTGCATTGGTGGGCACTGGTCATGCTGCAATGATGGGCACAGGTAAGGCTGCATTGATGGGCACTGGTCACCCCACATTGATGGGCACTGGTCACGCCGCAATGATGGGCACAGGTGAGGGTGCATTGATGGGCACAGGTGAGGCTACACTAATAGGCATTGGTTAGTTGTTGTTAATATTTAATGTATTTTTGTAACTTATGTAACTGCATAAAACATTTAAGTGTAATTTCATGAGATAATTTATGAGGGCATGTTTAGGGGCAGAATTAGGGGCAGGATAGGGGTTGGGTGGGGCAACTAGTGGCGAGTAACCCTTAAGGCCTGGCTAATAGCTCAGGACTTGAACTTTTGAGCCCTGTCATTAGGCATCCAACAAGTAGTCAATCCAGGGCTTCCACACTTTATCAAAATAAGGGCTATTTCACACGGACGTGTCCGTGTACGAAGCCAGCTCTGCACAGCGGGGGATCGCTCCGCCGATCCCCCGCTGTGCAGGAAGATGACAGGCCTGTCTCTGCACTCTGTGCAGGGACAGACCTGTCAGAGCGCCGCTCTCCCCTATGGGGGATCGAATGACGACGGACCGTAGAGTCCATCGTCATCCGATCCGATCTGCAGACAGATGGAAAAATAGCTTTTTCCTCCATCACACTTTTTGGGATCGGAGTGGGTCGGATGTCAGCGGACATGTCAACGCTGACATCCTTCCCTCCGTAGAGGTCTATGGAGGGTCTGTTCAGGTCCGCCAAAAAAACTGACATGCGGACCTGAACGGCCCACCAGTGAGAAAGAGCCCTAAGTTTGTTTGTCAAGCAATATTCCCGAAAAGCGTTCATTGATCATGATCCATGACAATTTATTTTTCATCAGTTCAAGGGAAATTGTAGGTGACTTCCAGGACCTGGCTATTGCAATCCTTGCAGCAGTAAATTTGAAGTCTATAAGCTTCCTCGTATGTCTCAGAGCATCCCCAACTGGGAATCCCAGTAATCCTTGCTGTGGTAATTTAATAGGAGTCAAGAAGTAATATTAAATTATAAATGTGGATCCAAAATCGTTTGATTTTTTGACATGTCCACCATATGTGGTACATATGCCACACCTCCGGAAACCCCCAGGACATAAGTGGCTACTCTTAGGCCGCGTACACACGAAGGGACAATCCCGCGGGATTATCCTCTGGACTGAAGTCCAGAGGATAATCCCCTCGTGTGTGGGGGCGCCGGCGGACTTTTTGGCGCCAAAGTACGGCGGACTAAAGTTTCAGGTTTTGTTCTCAAATTATCCGCTGGACTTGGAAGTCCAGCGGACAATCCCGCCGTTAGTGGGCAAGTCCGCGGGACTTTTGAAATGAACGGACTTGCCGCTCATCGGCAAGTCCGTTCATTTAGCACGTGACTTCAGGTTACGTAGCTAGCGTAGGCAGTTACTGCCGCCGCGCCAGCTCCGTGACCTGGCATGGATTTAAAGGGAATCCCCACGCCGAAAAAACGGCGTGAGGGTTCCCCCCAAATCCATGTCAGACCCTCATCCGAGCACGCAGCCTGGCAGGCCAGGAAAGGGGTGGGGACGAACGAGCGCCCCCCCCCCCTCCTGAGCCGTACCAGGCCGCGTGCCCTCAACATGGGGGGTGCCCTGGGGAAAGGGGGGCCGTGCGGCCCCCCCACCCCAAAGCACCTTGTCCCCATGTTGATGAGGACAAGGGCCTCTTCCCGACAACCCTGGCCGTTGGTTGTCGGGGTCTGCGGGCGGGGGCTTATCGGAATCTGGGAACCCCCTTTAATAAGGGGGCCCCCAGATCCCGGCCCCCCACCCTATGTGAATGAGTATGGGGTACGATGTACCCCTACCCATTCACCTAAGGTGTAAAATGTAAAGTAAAAAAAAAACACCCACACTTTTGAAAAAATAGTTTATTGCACTGCTCCGGGGGTCTTCTTCCGTCTTGGGGGTCTTCTCGCCGGACTCCCCCGCCATTTACCAAGCTCTTTTACCGAGCGAGGGGAGTCCGGCTACCTTCTTCGTCGTCGCCGCCGTCTGGGGGTCTCGATCCGCCTTCGGGGGTCTTCTTCCGTCTTGGGGGTCTTCTCGCCGGACTCCTCCCCTCTCTTCTGCTCTTTTACCTAGCTCTTTCACGAGGGGAGGTGTCCGGCTACCTTCTTCGTCGTCGCCGCCGTCGTCGTCTGGGGGTCTCGATCCGCCTTCGGGGGTCTTCCGGGGGTCTCTTCTGTTCTTGCGGCGGTCGTCGTCTTCCGCGCCGCCGGCGCCGCCTTCTTCTTCTTCTTGTCCTTCTTGTTCTTGTTCTTCTTCTTCTTCCGATGTTGACCCGACGCTCTCTCTGCCCGGAATGCCTGTGCCGCTCTGAGCTCGGACTTATATAGGGACATGGGCGACAGGGTCACATGCACATGTCACATGGTGACCCCGCCCCCTTGTGTTGTCACAGTCCCGGAGGATGCTGGGACTGTGACATCGCAAGGGGGCGGGGTCACCATGTGACATGAACATGTGACCCTGTCGCCCATGTCCCTATATAAGTCCGAGCTCAGAGCGGCACAGGCATTCCGGGCAGAGAGAGCGTCGGGTCAACATCGGAAGAAGAAGAAGAAGAACAAGAAGGACAAGAAGAAGAAGAAGGCGGCGCCGGCGGCGCGGAAGACGACGACCGCCGCAAGAACAGAAGAGACCCCCGGAAGACCCCCGAAGGCGGATCGAGACCCCCAGACGACGACGGCGGCGACGACGAAGAAGGTAGCCGGACACCTCCCCTCGTGAAAGAGCTAGGTAAAAGAGCAGAAGAGAGGGGAGGAGTCCGGCGAGAAGACCCCCAAGACGGAAGAAGACCCCCGAAGGCGGATCGAGACCCCCAGACGGCGGCGACGACGAAGAAGGTAGCCGGACTCCCCTCGCTCGGTAAAAGAGCTTGGTAAATGGCGGGGGAGTCCGGCGAGAAGACCCCCAAGACGGAAGAAGACCCCCGGAGCAGTGCAATAAACTATTTTTTCAAAAGTGTGGGTGTTTTTTTTTACTTTACATTTTACACCTTAGGTGAATGGGTAGGGGTACATCGTACCCCATACTCATTCACATAGGGTGGGGGGCCGGGATCTGGGGGCCCCCTTATTAAAGGGGGTTCCCAGATTCCGATAAGCCCCCGCCCGCAGACCCCGACAACCAACGGCCAGGGTTGTCGGGAAGAGGCCCTTGTCCTCATCAACATGGGGACAAGGTGCTTTGGGGTGGGGGGGCCGCACGGCCCCCCTTTCCCCAGGGCACCCCCCATGTTGAGGGCACGCGGCCTGGTACGGCTCAGGGGGGGGGGGGCGCTCGTTCGTCCCCACCCCTTTCCTGGCCTGCCAGGCTGCGTGCTCGGATGAGGGTCTGACATGGATTTGGGGGGAACCCCCACGCCGTTTTTTCGGCGTGGGGATTCCCTTTAAATCCATGCCAGCTTGCGGAGCTAGCGCGGCGGCATTTACTGCCTACGCTAGCTACGTAACCTGAAGTTACGTTCAAAATGAACGGACTGCTCCGTGTGTGGGCAAGTCCGTTCATTTTCAAAAGTCCCGCGGACTTTTGGCCGGCGGATTATCCGCTGGACAAGTCCGTGCGTGTGTGGGCAAGTCCACACCCTCGGAAAGTCCAGCGGACCTAGCCGGAAAGTCCAGCGGATTGTCCGCTGGACTTAGGTCCGCCGGCAAAAGTCCGTACGTGTGTACGAGGCAGTTGGCTCAATTAATTTGTTATCACTCATTGGCTCCACAACCCTTATGAATGCTGCATCTGCTTCCCAGAGCCCCCCTTTTACTCACCTGAACCCATTCGTTCCAGCGACAAGCATGAGTCCAGCAGCTCCAGCCGCTGTCTCAGTCCTCATTGGATAGATTGATAGCAGCAGGAGCCATTGGACCCTGCTGCTGTCAATCAAATCCAGTGACACAAGAGCAGTGGAGGGGCTGAGTCCTGCTGTCTGTGTAAATGGACGCAGTAGCAGGACTCGTGAGCATGCCTGCAGGGTGCTCCCATGGAAAGTGTCTCACCATGGGGGTAGCTGATGAAGAGGAGGGGCCAGGAGCGCCGCTGGGGCACCACAGAACAGGAAGATCAGGGCTGCTCTGTGCAAAACCCTTGCACAGAGGAGGTAAGTATAACATAAAACGACCTGGCCCCACCCCTCTCTCCCCTGATTGGCTAACTGACTTTGATTGACAGCCGCAGAGCCAATAGCGCCGCTGCTCTGTCTCAGCCAATCAGGAAAGAGTGTACTGGATGGCTGAGGGGGTCGTGGACATTGCTGGAGAGAGAAGGAGCTCAGGTAGGTAATTAGGGGGGGGGGCTGGGGGGGCTGCTACACACAGAAGTTTTTTTATCTTAATTCATAAAGATAAAAAACCTTCTGCCTTTACAACTCCTTTAATTTCTATCTGTCTGATCATTCTGTGCAGCCCAAAGACACCAATCAGTCCATTGTACAACCAGTTAGGTGTGTTACCACACTAAACATAAAGAAATGGAACGCATATTGGCCAAACATTGGTCCATTCTACTTGAGGATCCTCAGTTGCAATCTACCATCCCAGCCAAACCCAAATTCTCTTACAGAAAAGCCAGAAATATCTAAAACCTAGTAGCTCCCAGCAAGTACAAACCCCACTCTGTTTCGCTGACACAAACTTTATGCCTCATCCCCCTAGTGGGTATGTACCAGTGTCATAAGGCACTGTGTCTGACAAGCAAACATGTCAACCAGGGCCAAAAAAAATTCAAGGCGAAAGGAAAAACTTATCAGATCCCTAGCTTTTTCAATTGTTCCACAGAATTCGTGGTCTATTGCCTCATTTGCCCTAATGGCTTGCATTACGTTGGAAGGATCATACAGACCATGAGGAAGAGGTTTGGGAAACACAGCTACTTTGTGGAGGGAGGAGATAATATACATAGTGTTCCTCAACACTTTTTGAAACAACATGGAAAATCCTCTGCAGGCCTTAGGGTTTGGATTATAGAGTCTGTCCTGGGCACATTTCCACTGGCACAGGTCTAAATGAGGAAATAGAGGTCAACAGTTTGATCTGATACATTTTTCCCCCTTCCACCCCCTTCCCATCCTGACAGTGTTGGTCCTGGTTCTATAACCCCCCCCCTCTTCTTCTATACAACACCCCCTCCCTCCCCTTCCACCCCCATACACGTGTGTGTCTTTAGGTGGTACCAGTGTGGGCCCACACACGTATCCATAGTCTAATTTTCCATTTTTTCCAGTGGGACCATAAAATGGTATGATTAAGCAGAGACAGTGGTATTGCAAGTTATAGAATGTAAAGTATTTTTCTGAATCTGAGCATGCAATCACATACAGTTATGGCGTCATACGTCACATGTTCTGCGTCGGATATAAATATTATCATTATTGTTGCAGGATACTAATTTGTTATCAAAATTATAAAAATAATAATCATATTTAAATATTTTTTTCATTCAGGATCCTTAAGGTCTTCTACTACAAAAGTAAGTACCCGTAGATATAGCAATTATTAGTTTAAAGTTGTAATACCCCATCAACAACAATACATAAAGGTTCTTGTTTTTTTTTTTATGGTCTATTCCAATAACATCCACCTAAAAAAGTGTACAAACAGAAACAATTTCTCACCTTTTTTTCATCATTACATTATTTTCCAATAATATTACTAATTAATTTTTATTTGTATTTTTATTTTTAGTAATACTTTTCACACATACATAATTCATATTTCTCCATTAGTATGATTAGTATTAGTATTATTACTATCATCATTAATATTGTACATATTAACAGGTTGTCATGATCCCCCCGACCCTCACCATATATCCATACACACAATTCCCCATTTAATCAACTCGGTCTATGGTCAATTTCTTGTCTAACAAGTAATTGCAATGTGTTCTGTCAATGTGCGTGTTCTCCTGTCATGTGCTGTATTATGCTGTTTTATAATGCCGGTCTTATAAGTGGTTTTTAATGCTTTTAATGTTTTTATTGAGTCTATTATTTCATATGCCCAATTAGTCAGGTAGTCTCACATTTCCATCTGCTTAGCTCCATATATATATATATATATATATATATATATATATATATATATATATATACACACACACACACACATATATTTTTCGGCATCAACATTAAGCAAGCCAATGTATGTACATACATCTATAGCCGTGGGACTTTAAGACCCAGCAGCAGCGCCTCCAGTGCTTATAAAACAGTGCTTCATCCAACATGGCCTCTGTTAGGCCTGAAAAAGGAGTGCATGCTCCGTAAACGCATCACCTATAGGTTCTTCTCTATCCGGAAGTGACGTCAGCCCCTTCTCTATCCGGAAGTGACGCCATCCCTCGGCTCCCTGTGTGTTTTCCAGATCCAGGAAGCGTCGGTGACCACCAGCAAGCAGCTCCACAGATGCATTCCCTTGACAAACGTTTGGCAATTTGTGCCTAAATGCCTGTAACTACCTTACTCTTGTGAGTAGTTCTATCCGTTTGTGAAATTAAATCTACTTTTATACTGTACTTAGAATGGCGCCTGTGTTTTATCCTCAGCTGTTCCAGAAGTCGCTTCTTATCTTCCACTAGGCTGCCTTCAAGTTGCTATTACACGGACTATATGGACTTTTTATTAGTCATCTTTTAAATTCCCCTCCACCATCCTCTTGGCCTATGATCTAATTAGGCTGGTGGGCTAACACTGAGCCTGGCACAAGTGCCAACTTATTTCTATGTGCCAACTTTCCAAAAATCAACTATAACTAAGAGAGAAGTAGGTAGGAATAATTGTAAGTCCCAAACAGCTTGAGGAGGCGTTCTTCAGAATTCTGAAGAATCAAGCCATCATCATCCATAAAGTAATGACGATTAGCCATATGATCCTGCAGAAGGAGAAGACCACTTGGATAAAGATCTTCTTTGTTTGTACCACAGGAGTGAGAGTGGGTTATCCCGAATCTGTAGAGATTTAGGAGATGATGAATCTCTGGAGATTAGGCCCAGGTTGAGTAGAATTTCCTCTCCATCCTGAAAAGTGGCAAAGGAATGTGACTAGCCCATGTAGAAGAAGGATTAGCGAAAGGGAAACGACCAGCGAAACTTGATTTGATGATCAGTCAAGTGAGTCAGCAATGGTTTCATTGAATGCCTTTTTTGATTGGCAATGGTTAATTGAGAAATGTCTGCAAATATTTGAATGGTATGAGACTTTGGAGGTTGATATCACTTTTGATTCTGGCCGCAGACATAATCTTCTCCTTAATTCTGTAAAAATGTGGTTTAACTCTCTGGGTAAGCCATCTGATCTAGGGCACGATGTACCCTGTCAATTTCAAGATAGTGAGGTGAAATATTTGGGATCAAATCCCGCATCAATGTGTGTACTGCATCTTCTAAATCCACCACTGATTCTGGTAGACCTCGTACTCTAAAGTTATATCGTCTGGATCAATTTTCCAAATCCTCTATTTTAGCATTGACCTGATATAATTGTTTGTGTAAGGATGAGATTATGGTGAAATTTTAGTTCACTCTTTTCACTGTGCCCTCCATCTTTAATTTGATAGTGTCTAAACGCTCACCATTGTTGTGTAAATTATTTTTTAATTAAGCAGTTATTATATCACAAGCTTTAGATAGTTCCTATTGAAGTAGTGCAGAAAATTTAGCCAGTAACACTACATCACCTGAGTGAGGAGCTGGCTGTGGGGGTGACAGTTCTCCTAGTTTGAGTTAGGGCTAGTTTAGCAAGGTCAGTAGGGATGGTCCCAATGTTCGAATCCCCATGTTGAGGGCATGTGGCCTTGTATGGTTCAGGAGGGGGGGCGCTCTGTATCCCCCCCCCCCATCCTGTCCTCCTGACTGCATGCTCGGATAAGGGCCTGGTGTGGATTTTTTGTTTATTTTTTTTTACATTTTGGTGTGGAGTTCCCCTTAATATCTATGCCAGACCCAACGGGCCTGGTATGGACTGGGGGGGAACCCACACATTTTTTTTCCTCGATGTTTATCTATATTACCAGGAGCCGGCAATACATTACAGCCACGAGTAAGTTTAAATTACATTTTTTTTCCTTTAGAAATGTAATTTTGCTGCGGGACTGTAAAATCACACAGATGCGCCACTTTACAGGCAGACTAAGGGGACACCCCCCCCCCCCAGGCATGATATTTAAAGGAATATTTCATTTTTTTTGTTTCACTTTAAGCATTCTTAAAATCACTGCGTCTGAAAAAAACGGTTGTTGTAAAAACTTTTTTTGCATTGATACATTTCCCCTGGGGCAGGACTCGGGTCCCTATACACTTTTTATGGCAATAACTTACATATAAGCTATTAAAATTAGCACTTTTGCCTTTTCATGTTCGTGTCCCATAGGGTTCGCATGTTCATACAAATCTTTTGTCTTTTGGGCATCCCTAAAGATTAGCCATACTTTTATTTATATATGAAGCAGCATTGTCTAAATCCTCCCCTTGACAGGCTGAAGATGGAGAGAACTGTGGGGGCTCACCTCTTGGCAACTGGAGTGGTTCATCCATGGATTAGGAAGAGAAATGATCCAGTGTCTGGTAAGCCTCAGAGGCTGTTGATGTGTGTGGTAATGCTGCCATCATGTGAGGCGAAGACGAGTCCTTTTGTGACTGGGCAGTGCATGGAGTCTCTCTCTGCCATCTTAGGTAAAGGAGTCTGCTGAGGTACCGAGCATGTCGATTTTGTGGACTTGGGCGGCTTATTCTTTACCGCTCCCACGGTTCTACGCTGTTTAAGTCCCCGAGCCGAAGGGATTGAAAATCCACCAGATTGCTAATTATTAGCTTGAAAAGGCCGGTGGCGTGCAGAGCCCGGTCAGAACATGTCCAATCCCAGGGGGCCGAGCGCATGCGCATTAACATTAACTATTTTTAATTCTTATGCTGCTAACGTTAGTAAATAGATAGGAAGGTATATTATATTTACTTGCTCTAATTTTTTTTTTCTCAGTTGCTTTCTGGTGTCTGACCTAGGCCAAAATTATGTCATACATCCTAGGAGTCTTCATGGGTGTTTTTCAATGCTGAGGAGGGGCTTTCTCAGCTAAGCACACCCTCCTGTCTCCATGCTTGAGCTAAGGGCAGATGGATTCCAGGAAGTAAATGCTACTTAAATCATCTGCCCTCACGCAAGATGGTCACGGCTAGAAATGTTAGGGGGTGTTTTTTAAAGTGATTTCTCAACAAAATAAAACATGGAGACATGGAATAAATAGTGCTTTCGGTTTATGGTGTTCAGATACAATTTAGTCCAGAGGAACTTCAGTCATTTTTTGATCTTCCCATCTATTAAATCCTCTGCCCTTGTTGTTTTAACTTTGGATAGTAAAAAAAAAAAAAAATTCTGCCAGTAAATACCTTATTCAGCCCACTTCCTGTTTCTTGTCTGGTAAAAAGGCTAGGCTTATGACACCATGCACAGCTCTCTCTCTCACTCTTATAAGAGTTTGCCAGGAAGGGAGGGGGGGTGAGTCTTAAGAGGGCTAGTAAGAGCTGCAGAGCTGGAGGTGTGCCTCTGTGTGTCTGTGTAAATCCATGAAGTGAACAGGCAACAGCTTCAGCTGCCCACAGTTAAAATGGATGCAGCCAGACTCAGTGAAAGGAGATTTCTACAGCATATTTGGCAAGTAAAAAATCACAGTATATATAAAATAATATGCAAAGTGCTTGGAGGGAAGCTTCAGGATGGCAAAGATGTTTTTATTACAAAAAATTTGAGCAGACTGCAGTTCCTCTTTAAGCCCTGATTCACACTGATGCGTTTCTCGAAATGCAGTGATTCATGTGCGCTTGCCACACTGTGTTCATGCCAACTGCTGTTGGTGTCAATTAAAAGGTAACGCCACTCCAAAATCAGGTTGCAAAGTGCAGTGCGTTTGCCTGAACAGGATCGCATGTGTGTTCCAGTGCAAAAAACCTCATCCCATTTAATTGCGAACAAAAAAAAAGCTGCCTGCACCTTTTTCATGCAGATGCAGTAAGATTTGAGCCAATCAAAAACGAATGGGCTCAAATTGCACGGCACTGAATCTCATGTGATTTGCACTTCCTGTGCGAATCACACGAGGCGTGCAGCGTGAACCACACGTGGGAGGAAGTGTGGGAGGAAACCCATGCAAACACTAGAGGAACATGGAAATCTCTACTGACTGAGACTTGAATTGAGGATCCTAGTGCTGCAAAGCAGAAGAGCCAACTACCATTGTATGTGCACTATAACCAAAATATGAAATAGCAAGCAAGTTAAAATATAGGAGTCTCATCAAAAGATACTTTTAGATAAATGTTACAATAAAAAATCAAAATGTGTACACAATGCTGCAAATACAATACAGTTTCCCTTTAATTGTTGTTTCTACTCTAGTCACATCATTGCATAACTCTGATAATTAAGCTTTCCTTGATCTAATTCCAGCTGTATTCAGCAATGACCCCATAAGAGCCTGTTACAATTACTATGTTACATCACACACCTGTCATGAGATCAAATTACATACAAAAGACAAACTGCAGGTGTTACCTATTCCCAGATCATACTATACCGTAGATGCCACCCACCAGGTGATCAGAGTTCTATGCAAAGATTGTTCTCATGAGCTCAGCGCAAAGGTTTTGGTTTCACTGAAAGAAAACAAACCTTACCATAAGCACATAAATCTTATCCATACATGGAGAAGACAGCTGTATGACTAGATGTTTGATGATATACTTTTATACCATATACCACTGGTTCCGATATTTAATGCACAGGTGGTGCTTCTCTTGTTGCCATTATATTCTCCTGCATAAGCCTTTGTCTGAGTACACTACAGACCCTATGGTTCTATTGAGTGTTTGGATACTCTGTTGAACACATGTGACAGAGCCCGCTAGGTCCACATAATGGACCAATTATCTGCAGTGGCGCATTCCCTGCCCCGCAGCTGCCCATTACAGGTGACAGCTTTCTGGTGGGCTCAGCCACATGGGTATCTGAACATGCCCATACTAATTTTTTACTGGTCTCCTTTATTATGATGTCAATCAGCCTTTGTGGGCGTAGGGAGAAGTGCTGATGTCACCAGAGGGTTCCACCTCCATTACAAAAGTTAAACTACAGTGGCACCAGAAGCTGCATAATCACTGGCATTATATTATATTGCCAATAAAGTTCATAGGTACTTTAGGCCAGGTTGGGAGTGAGAGTAAAGCCAGCCATAGATGGTTTGAATTTTGGTCGGTTTAGCTGGGACCATCCAAGATTCAAACCATGTGTGGGCAGGGTGTGGGCAGGCTGATTGATCAATCGACTTGGGTACAACCAGTATGTCGGAATTTTCATGCGATGCTTGCCAGCAGTGTATGCTCGTGCAGGGAGCAGGGGGGCCGCCCCCTTCATCAATGCTCTCGGGCCCTAATCTACATGCAGGGTGCTAGACGCATAGATTCCAATGTTTTTTTTTAACGCACATGATTAGAGCCTGAGGCTCTAATTGTCTTCAAAAAGGAAAGGGGGCTCAGGGTGCAGAGCACGGTGCCCGGAGCCTACCCAGTTGTATGACATTAGCACATTAATATTCATTAATGTCTTCCTGTTTCTCCTCCCAGCTAATCGACTAGCAACTGCCGGGACTCGGGAGGTGACGCAAGGGGGGAAGCCGCCAAAGCCGTGACCCATGTTGGGCAAATATGGGGCTGGCGGGGGGGCCAGGGAGGCGATGGGTGGAGCAATGAGGCAAACGAGCGAGGGGGGGAGGAGCAGCCATCAACTGAGCGCCGGGGGGATGGTTGGTTGGCCAACTTCAATTTCAAGAAAATTGAGCACCAGCCGCCACTGCCAGTAGCTATAGCCGCTAGCAACATCAGTGTGTGTTCTACCGGCCAGGACAGCTCCCCACACCCCCACTCAATAACTCCATGGGACAGATTCCCCCATCAACAATGACTGCCGAGTCCCCCATCAGCAGGAAAGAAAAATGCTCTATCTACAGCCAGCTTTAGTGCCTTACATTTTAACAATGATGGCTGTAGGGCGATAGTGTAAGGGCTTGTTTACACCTTGTCCATTAAGCTGCATTGAATGCAGGCTCAACATAAGGACACATTAAAACAAAAAAAAATGGTTTTCTGTGTGCTCTGTTCACAACACACGTGTTGCATAAAATTACAATATGTCTACATTTTTATGCAACACTCAAAAATTGTGTCAATGCGGCATGCCTCTAATTTAAAACTGTGACTGGGAGGTTAACACCCTTTTATGTACATGTTAATTTTGTATAGTGGGAGTATATCCTATACTCACCTACACTGTTGACATCTGAATGTTATTTGTACAATTTATGCTGTTGAAATTTAATAAAAAATATATTTTACTCTAATTTAAAACTGTGATATTTCCAAAAACAAAAATAACTTTCTGATTGTTGCATACAATTAAAAAGTGAATTTTTTTATGATGGGGCCCAATGATCCTGCATTGGAGGCCTACTTGTGTTTTTCTTTTTGCATTCTTTATTTTTTTAAATAAATAATAGTTTTTACATATATTCCATAATATCCAACACGAATTGGAACAAGAAAAATAATACAGTTGGAACCACCCTAAATTGGGTGCAATAAGAATGTACATTTACAATCCCTTACAAAAGAGGACCTTGTGTCTTATCACACGGAAGAACATGTAGTGAAAAACCTATATTATATGCGTTTAGCTAGATGAATAGCAATATAGGCCACGAGCTACCATAGCAGCTGACCCCACTTATATATCATTGACTTGGTCACTGCCCTGGTCTTCCCTACGCAAAGGTTCCATGTCAAAAAGCTACACCAAGGTCCGAAGAGAAAAACAAAATTGTTAACAGGAGGTATGGGGGGGAAATAGGGGAAGGGTAGGGGTTGACTGTGGGCAACTTTGCTCCCCATCCACCCACTAGTGTTTTAAATTTGCCTTTCCAATTATGTTACAATCTAAAGCCCCATACACACGGTCGGATTTTCCGATGGATTCTGTCCTATCGGACAATGTTGTCGGAAATTCCGACCGTGTGTAGGCACCGGACAGTTTCCATCGGATTGTCCGACGGACAAAGTTCTATCTCCTGCTGGATAGATTTTTCGACAACAAAGTCCGATCACACCAATTCCGATCGTGTGTATCGAATTCCGACGGACAAAGTGCCACGCATGCTCAGATCACATTACAAGACCAAAGCTATTGGCTACTAGCCTCTACGTAGTCCCGTCGTACGCAACAAACGTCACCACGTTCAGAATGATCGGATTTTTCGACAACAAAGTCCGACCGTGTGTACGCAACAACAAACATCGGACAAAGTACGACGGACATGATCCGACGGACCTGGTCCTCGGATAATCCGAGCGTGTGTATGGGGCTTGAGTCGTGTTCACTCCTTTTGTTGAACATACTCAGAATACAGGCAGGAAGGCTGCATTAGTAACCTGATAGCTGATTGGTCCACATGGACAATACCTCAATATTCTTTTTGCACCAGCAGATGACACCCTGACAACACTCAGAAAGGGCGTAACAAACTTTGCATTCATTACCTTGTCCATTCCTAATAAATTTGACGCCTTGAGAGCCAGCACATATTTCCAAAGAATTAAAAACTGTGTGTATGTTGCCACATTCATAATTTTTTGTAGATTATCATATGGGTACACTAAAACATAAT
The DNA here is from genome assembly GCA_028564925.1 of Lithobates sylvaticus. Lineage (NCBI taxonomy): Eukaryota > Metazoa > Chordata > Amphibia > Anura > Ranidae > Lithobates > Lithobates sylvaticus. Next base: position 213,576,125 of record CM053029.1, read on the forward strand.
ATGATCTTTGCTGAAAGTGATGTTAACCAGTAAAGTATATGAAAGAAATGACAAGAAAATTAGAATACGAGGCACTTAGATACCACAAAGGTCTAATTCTAGATAGCATCGACTGAGCTGAGCTGTTCCTCCTTAATAACCCACTTATGCCTGGGGCAGACATATATCTGCATTCGCTGCTAGCCACCCTTCCTTCTCCATGTTGGTGAAACTGCAAAGAGAGGCGCACAATATCCCCAGCTGTTCTCTATGAGTTATATGTTTAATATAGAAAAAAGGGATTTAATGATACTGCAAAGTTTTAAGAGATTAAAAAAGGGAGACAAGAATATTATTATATCCATTACATCTGGAGAAAATTGCCTTATTGCAAAATAAAAAATAAAAAAAAGTTCTACAAATTTATAATCACAAAGGCAATTTTTTTTTTAAGGCAAAATATAAAAATATTGCTTCATTAGCAGTGCTGCAGTAACGGCTTTGTGAGGGACTGGGGATCATGGAGAGCTTATAGCAAATGAGACGTACAAGTAATGGCTCGTCATTTACCAACACACTTATTCAATGCATTAGCGGAGACTTAAAAGATTAATTTGAGCTAAGAGTGCCGTGGATGGGGAAGAGCAAGTGGAAGGGACTCGTTATATTTTAATGGTCTATTCTTCTAGACAGACATGACTAGATGAGAGATATGTATTTATTCTAATGTTTTCCACTTTAATTTTCATTCCAATTGATAGACTGGATTTGGTCATCACTGAAGACAAAATACGTTGTGCTTTATAATTCCCGGCTTAACAGGGACAGAACTGGACTATTATTTAAAGCAGCTTTTGGCAAAGATAAAACTCAGTCAACGGACCATCTAATACTATCCAGGAACACTGGCATTATGCTTTAAGCCAGTTGTGCTCAATTTAATTTATTTAGGGCGCTTCATGTATGGTCCCTGACATCACCAGATGCTACAGAAAGCTGTTAAAGAGATATGCAGCAGGAGATTGTCAGAGACTATAAACATACTACAAGAGATGGTCAGAGATTGCAAACATTCTACAGGGGATGGTTAGAGACTGTAGACATTTTCCGGAAGATGGTCGGAGACTGCAGACATTCTACAGGGGATAGTTAGAGACTGTAGACATTTTACGGAAGATGGTTGGAGACTGCAGACATTCTACAGGGGATAGTTAGAGACTGTAGACATTTTACAGAAGATGGTCGGAGACTGCAGACATTCTACAGGGGATAGTTAGAGACTGTAAACATTTTATGGAAGATGGTCGGAGACTGCAGACATTCTACAGGGGATGGTTAGAGACTGTAGACATTTTACAGAAGATGGTTGGACACTGCAGACATTCTACAGGGGATGGTTAGAGACTGTAGACATTTTACGGAAGATGGTTGGAGACTGCAGACATTCTACAGGGGATAGTTAGAGACTGTAGACATTTTACAGAAGATGGTCGGAGACTGCAGACATTCTACAGGGGATAGTTAGAGACTGTAGACATTTTACGGAAGATGGTCGGAGACTGCAGACATTCTACAGGAGGTGGTCAGAGACTGCAAGCATGCTACTTGAGATGGGCAGAGACTGCAGGCATGCTACAGAAGGTGGTCAGAGACCATAAGGCATGTCTACAGTCTCCAGCAACTTCTATAGCATGCTTCAGGAGACAGTCATTGACTGGAAATAATTTACATGAGACTGCTAGAAATCATTCAGGATTCATATAAAAAAAAAAAATTGTAAAAAAGCATAAAACACAAAAGGCATGAACATGACAGCACAGAAAAATATAGTGTGAGAGAAAAAAAAAAGTTTACCATTTGCTTAAAGCCAGTGTAAATAATATATTTCTCTCCCTAGAACCAAAAAATATATAGATATAGATATATAGCACCCTCCAAGTTAGACTGCTAGGTAAATTTAGTTTCTAGCTCCGCTGTAATCAGTTAAGCAGCTTTGGGTTATTTTGGGCTGTTCTGTGTCGCACTGGTTGCAGGTTTGACTGCTTCCCCTGCCTTCTCAATAGTTCTGGAAAGTAGTGGGCTGGATGAAGCAAATCAGCAGCTCAATTTTTGTTGCCTCAGCCAAAACCTAGGGGAGGGTGCCCAGATGGTGGCTGGGATTGAGCATAAAAAGTATAAGGCCTAGATCTGCCCTGTTCTTGTCTAGGAGGAGAAGTTCCCAGCCCAAGGGGCTCCTGCCCCTCTGAGCAATCCAGCTGTACTTCTCCATTTGCTCATTGAGGTCTCAGCTATGGCAGACCTGTGAGGCCTAATCTACAGAATTTTGCTGGAGCTGATCAAGGGATTTGTCTAGGTATCCGGCCTGAAGAGCCCACAGGAGACATGTCTGGCTAATATTGGAAGGAGGCCTCCAATTTTGCAGGTGTGTGTGATCCCAGTAACTACGTGTTGCTGCTATCCCTCTGGAATCAGTGTCAGCCTGTACTTAAAAGTGGACATTACTTATGGTGTGCCTGTGTAGCCCAGTTCATAATTTTCTGCTGCAAAGACTGTGCTACGAAGTTTGAGGAAGTGAGAGGTGTACTCAATGTGTAACTGTGTTTAATAAAGCATCAGAAAAGAATACCCCTAGACCAGGGCTCAAAATTTCAAGTCCTGAGCTACTAGCCAGGCCTCAAGAGTTACTCGCCACCAGTTGCCCCTCCCAACCCCTACCTTGCCCCTAATTCTGCCCTAATCACGCCCTCATAAATTATCTCATGAAATTACACTTAATTCTGCATAAAACATTTAAGTTACAAAAATAAATATTAACAACAACTTTATCATTTCCCCTCAGCACAGCATCACCAGTGCCCATCAATGGAGGCTCACCTGTGCCCATCAATACAGCGTGACCTGTGCCAATCATTGCAGCCTCACCGTGCCCATCATTGCAGCCTCACCGTGCCCAACATTGCAGCGTCGCTGCCCCCAATATATGACAAGAGCAGATCCTATCTCACGGTGCAGCCACGATCCAACGCAAAGATTGTCCAGCTCGCAGGACAATAATCTAGGTGCCAGCAGACTAAAGGGCTGTATATTGTAATATATGGGGGATGTTGTTGCGCCCTAAGTAATGAGAACAGCTGCCGACACTACAATAAGACTAATTGTGAAAAGATAAATATAAAATAAAGTGTAGCGCTTAAGGTGTCTCTGTGCAGTGATGGGAAATACAGAATGGAGTTCTATATCCTCATATCACTGTTCAGAAGATTTATCTGGAAAAATAAATTGTGTGATAAAAAAGAACTAATTGGATCACCTATAAAACGGTGATGTTCCAATGTGTTAAACTCATATGTGATAATATTGAATCTAAACTCAGTGTAAATACAAACATACATAAACGTGTTCAAATATACAAATAGTGACCAAAAGATTGTGTGAAAACAACCTTATTGAATGCTCTAAAAAGAAAAGCTATATTACTAAAAGAGTTATAACCAAAAACTCATATGTGGACAACATGAGTGATCATAAAACGAAAAAGAATCCATGAACATTACCAAAAAAATATTTAAATTCAGGAATGTGAAGTGTTGAATGGATCACAAACTGGGCATGGTAACTCTCCAATATTATTCATAGAAGACTGTAATAGGTAAGTAAAGCAGACGCTCACTCAAATGGTATCAGACAGTCCCAATTTACATATAAGAAATGTTGGTGTCCATCATGTGAAGGTGATCCAAGTATGACAAACTGTTGATCAAAGCTTAATATACGCTTTGCTGAAGTTAGTAACTTCAAAGTTAATTATAATAAAACGGAAGCCTTAAACATCTCACTTACTACAAACACTGTTGATACTCTTAAAAGGAATTTCTCTTTTAAATGGCAAAATAGTACTATTAAATACCTAGGAATATTTATCCCCAATGACATCAGAAAACTCCAAGAAAACAACTATGTCCCACTAATACAAAAAATAACGAAACTACTTCAAAACTACAACAAAGGAATTTTCTCTTGGACAGGGCGTATAAATATTATAAAAATGGACATACTTCCCAAAATACTATATATATTCCAAACAGTTCCAATATTTCCCCTCAAAAACATATTGAATACTCTACGAAAACTGATAGGCAGCTTGATCTGGGCGGGTAAACCAGCAAGAGTCAGCAGGGAAACACTTATAAGATCTAAAAAAGACGGGGGTTTGGCTCTTCCGGATTTATCCACATACCTAAAGGCATCCCTGATCACTAGGATTCTGGATTGGTTTCATAATAAAGGAACTAAACAATGGGTGGAACTAGAGGAAGAAATTATGAATATAAATTTAAAAATACTACCATGGATAAAAAAAGAGAATAGACCATTAAGACAAGAAATGCCATTTTTGATTGAAGCAACACTGAAAACATGGGACGGACTGATGAAAAGGGGAATAGGGTCATCATATATAGGCCCAATGACACCCCTCTTCGGCAATCCCGATTTCCCCCCCAGCAAATGAATCCAGAACCTTTTTAAAATGGGAGAAAAAAGACAACATCAGAATAGTACAAACAATGGAGAACAAAAAACTTATTCGACTAGAAGACATGGGTAGAGAACATGCACACAAATGGATACAACACAGACAGCTTCAGGAATATATAAATACTCTTGAGAAAACAGGAATACTGGACAGAACACCCACAACATTGGAAACATTATTATTACAAGAACAAAGACCCATACATAATCTCTCCAATATATATAAATATTTAATTTCAAACAGTAACACACAAGAGTTAAAGTATGTAAGAAAATGGGAACAGGAGATGGAAGAGGCCATACCCAGAGAGAAATGGGACAAAGCAATTTTACTAACACACAAAATGTCTCTATCCAATAGGCATCAGGAAAGAAACTACAAATTACTAGTGAGATGGTATAAATGCCCAATTGACCTGTATAAAATTAATGTAGAAAATGATAGCACCTGTTGGAGATGTCAAAAAGCAGCCGGGACTATGTCACATATCTGGTTTTTATGCCCAAAGGTGTACATATTCTGGGAAAAAATATTTAAGATATATAGCGAGATGACAGATATAAACATACAACCAGAAATAAAGATCGCTATTTTATCAATGATACCAGGTACGATCAAAAAGATAAGAAAAGGGATACTAAAACACTGTTTAACCGCAGCTAGAACAGTAATAGCAAGGAAGTGGAAAAACAATATAGCACCCTCAATTGAGGAATGGATCATAGAAATGGATGATATGCGTTCACTGGAAGAGAGGATTATAAAGGAGGAGGATCCCAAAGATCACATAAACGAAACTTGGCAAAAATGGAAAGACTATAGGATGTCGTCCTTATTGCTGCGGACGATATGAGAGGGGGAGGGGAGGAGGGAGGATGGGAGAGACCTTGTCAAAATCCTTTGTTTTTTTTTTTTTTTTTTTTTTTATCTATATTTTTATTTTTTTTATATACTGGAAACTAATATGAATGAAGAGAGTATGATAGATTGTTTGATAAGTTTTAATGACATATGATGGGGAGAAAGAATGAAAGTAATAGCAACGATATATAACTAACACGCAAAAGTACAGGAATAAGAAACTATGGAGTTATAAACAGACACAACTGTAAATGCCTGTATAATACATGTAACTGCAAAGTTTTATGTTTGTTAAGATGTGAAAATGGAAATAAAGTAAGATTTGAAACAAAGCTTAATATACAACCAAGGTACAGGTAAAATTCAGATACTAGGTCCTCTCACTTTCGGACGGCATCATGAACGTGAATTATCTAAAATATTCAAGTGCGCTTACCATGTAGGGTGGACCCACTGACCAGTGGTAGAGGGTCAAATCAAGCGTAGTAGGCTACCACCCGGTACCTAAGTAATACGATCAATCCGTGGAGATGGAGACTCGATCAGACCAAGGCAATCACCTTAGTTGGTACTCACCGACAACGTGAAGACACTCAATCAAAGATCAGCTAGTTAAGGTCATTCAATCTTAGACGGTCAGTTTTCCTCAATCTAAGTCAATGTAAATTCAGGGAAAGAGAGAAAAAAGGGGAGAAGGACTCCTCATAGTGTAAAAAAACCCAGTAACAGGGGTTTACATTTATTTAGAGAAAATACACTTCCATCAAATAAGGAGGTAATTCCATAAAATTATAAAATATCGAGATAAAAAACGCAGTTGGCAGTGTAGCTGGAGAAAAAACCCTAAAGGGCTGTACACACTGGCTGAATATCAGGCAGCATCGGCCGGTTCAATAGAAACCGATCGACATTCGGCCCGTGTGTATAGTAGCCAGTTCAACAGAAGCTGGATAAACGTCCGGCTTCTGTCTAAGAGGCATGACCGAAAAAGGTCTGCCAATCGGCATCCGATCAGCGCTCTCAGCTATTGGCTAACAGTGTGTTCTGGCGGGGAGCCATCATCGGATTGCTAGTACTGGATCTCCGGAGCTCTTCAGTTTCTTTTCATTCAGCCCACTGGATTGAATGAAAAAAAAAAACTAATAGTGTGTACCAGGTTTTAGAGTGATTGACACTGGTTTTGGATAACTATACAGTTAACCTGTTACACACCAAAACGCTGCCACCTTGTGTTTGATCAGAGAAACAAACCATTTAAAATAAATAATGTAACAAGTCTAACCATTAACCACTTGCCGCAAAATCATGTACCTGTACGTCCCTCTGCTTCAAGTGGTTGTACCGGGGTGATGCCTGCTGTACGTTGTTTAGAGCCGACGGCCGGCTTTCTTGTGATAACAACCAATGCGGCTAAGCAGTTGCTCGATTGTTATCACAAGCAGTCGGAGGGGACATCCCCCCTCCTCCCATCGCCTTCCCCGCTCCACCCAAGCTCCTCCGTTTCACCAGGAGGCCCGAGCGACCAGCCGGAATGTCCACCAGGTGGCCGGAGACCCGAACAAAGCGGGAATCGGCTTTGATTGGGTCTCGGATCTAGTGACCCGGAAGTGATGTCATGACATCACTTCCGGTTTACTGTTGCCTTAAAGGCGCCAGATTTAAAAAAAAAATGTCAGTACTTGCCATTTTGAATGCTTTTAATAGCATAGGGGGGGCCACAGATCCCTCCAAAAAAGCACAGTTCCAGTGACGGCACTGGAACACCCATGCGATCGGATTCCAGTGCGGGGGGAAAGAAAGTCCCAGCACCTTTTTTATGCGAATCCAATGCGAGTTCAACCATACAACTGTATGGCTGAACTTGAATTGCACAGATCTCACATGTGATCGACAGCAGTGCGGGTGCAAATCACATGCAATGTTTGTGTTCGCAATAGTGTGAACCCAGGCTTAGGGATACTTTGTGCATTCACACTATAGTGGCATGGATTCTTTAAGTTCTAGCTTACTGCAACAGAGATAATTTTAATGATTTAAAACTATTGTTTATTAAATAGCTGCCCAATTGGAAGCAATGGGAAGTTGACAACTCCCGCAGTTAATCGCGATCACTCGCATGTAATTGCTCATAGAGTGATTACTGCAAATGATCTGGATGCAGAGTGCTGAACTTTACAGACTTGAAACTAACTTGCACTGCAGACTGGTGATATTATATAATATAGGATAAGGGTGTTAATCTGTTTTCTTATTCGTTGTTTTGGGACATGTCAACCTCATTATTATCACACTGATCACTGCGGAAGTTTCACTGAACAGGAGGACAGGGCTAAACCATGAAGTCAGAAAACGTCAAGTCCTAGAGAGAGGGGTACAAAATAAGCTTTTTTTTAGCTATTATGTAACAGCAGACATCTTGAGACATTTGGTGTTAGGCAGGACTTTTCCTTTTAAAGCGGTTCTGCACTCATTTCATTTAGTAAATCTCTTTGCCTTCCAAATCAGGCAAAGAGTACTAAATTAAATGTTTTTTTTTTTTTTTTTTTTTTACTTACCTTGTAATTGAAGACTTCCGGTCTTCTCCCTCTGCGGCGGCGGGCGGGGTCTTGCGTCGATCGTCGTCACGCCGCACTGTCTCCTGGGATCTGGTGTCATTGATCCCAGGAGTCAGTGCGGGCATCTTCCGAAATCTCGCGAGATTTCGGCCACATCTTCCGAAATCTCCCGAGATTTCGGCCGCATCTGCCGAAATCTCGTGAGATCTCGGCAGATGAGCCGTTACTGCGCACGCGCGAGTAACGGCAGTGCATGCTGGGCCATCTAAAGTTCCTGTGGGTGTTTCACATGCCCACAGGCAAGATGGCCCCCAGCACTAAAGAAGAAGACGAGGAACTTCATCGGACGAAAACCGGCGGCGATCGAGATGGAAGATGGAACAGGTGAGTCCCCTAATAAAGGTAAGCACACTTTATATTACATCCTAAAAAAAAAAATTTTTTTTTCAGAGTGCAGAACCGCTTTAAGGATGATTTCATACCTACTGTATGTGTTGCAAAAAACAAACAGCACATTTAGAATGGCACCCGCAATGTACAACTACAGTAATTGGCAACACACTTGTACTGCAGTACACATCAAGGTGCACGGCATTAAAAAAAAATGCTGAACAGATGTCTTAAGCTGGCCATACACGAATTTCGCACCATTAGTGGACTGCAGCGGCCATCGAATTTAAAAAATCCGACATGTTAGAAATTTTTATGAAAAACGATTTTCGAACAAATGATGGGAGAATTGTGCTAGAGATGTAATCGAAAAAGAAATGCGCATGTGCAAATTTTCTGATTTTCAAAAGAAAGTTCTTTCGAAATTCGACCCGTGTATGGCCAGCATTCTTTTTTGCACTCCCAATGTAACAAGAGCCCGTTTCAATATGAAATGCTGGCTTAATGCAATGCATGTTAACAATATGTTAACAGGGGTGTAATAAAGCACTGCAATGGAACATAAGTATGTGAAGGATCCTAAGAGTGTAAAATGGAGCACAGACTGATTTTTGAAAGAGACTGAACAGGGGAAAAGGTAACAAGAGAAGTAGAAGGAAATATTCCTAGTAATAATGACTCATCAGTGAGACGCTTTTACACCTCCTGTTTATAAGAGGAACAAGAAAATAACTTTTAGTACAAGTATTTGAATTGTCTCCTAGGTGGCTTTCACCTTCACCTTTATGCTCAAGAGAAGCCATTTTCAGCTACATAACCTCAACCCTAGAGACTCCAGCACATATCTCTTGGTGACCTAACCCACAACAGCATTGGCAATTAATGGATTTGCCCACCCACCTCAATGAGAACCTTCTAACTGCATGTTCAACTTTACCATTTGATATCCAGGCGCATTTCTATCAGACCTGGAATTTGGTGGCATCAGACTGTTACCAGACAAAACATACTACAACAAACTTTCTTGGAAAATATAATTATCCATGACATTTTCCAGGTTTACACAGCAAATACCATAAGACAGTATGTAAAATTCAGCTGAAGTCTTACGCAATGTCCTTTTAAAACTGGTTTTATGACTACAGGGCAAGCGAGGATATGTGATAACAGGGAAGATAAAGACGGCAGTAAGCTTTGCAAAGTAAAAAAAAAAGAATTATTGAAAGTTACAAAATGTTTAATGGAAGAGAGCAGAGTATACTGTATTTCTAGATTGATTTTTGAAGATCATAATCTTACCCATCATACAGATCTCCAAATTGTGTTTGGCATGTTGAGAAAACAAACAACAAAAACCTCATTACATTGATGGCATAAATTGCTTGTAATGATCTTTCCTTATCTCATATTACTCCCATTAACGTGTTTATCGCGTTCCCGTCTCACTATTAAACTAGTTCGACACAGTTGTAATAATGACGACCAGCCTTTATTGCTTTTAACTCTGATGTCTGGAGTGGGGATACAAATGAGTCAGGGGCGTTGGGTGTCTCGCATAAGACATGCTAATGAGTGTAGTTTAATGCTACTTGTGTATAAAGAACTATTCTCTATGTTAATTATTGCTGCTTTCTAAAAGGAAAAGATACTCTCAGTGAAACCTGTATGGAGATAAACACAGGGGCTGCCATTGCTCACCTCTTTTTGAAAACACTGGATGCCTGGTTGCAATTCTAATCCTCTAACTGTATGTTTTATAGCAATAAGTCACTGACCTAGGCAAATCCGCAGCAGCTAAAGTTAGCTCTTCATACTGTTTTTGATGGATTGTATAAATTGGCCAATTTGATCATACTCAGTAAGGATGAACGACATTGAGAGTTTTTTTAATTCAATTTGGTGAAGGTTAGTGAAATCCATCCTTTTCTTAGGATATATTATTTGTGTGGACAGTGTGGTATTGCTGCCATTTCCTTGCCTTTATTCAGCCCTCGGGGCACGTTCCTCCCATTGATATAAGTTGGTAGAATAGTATCTCATATTAACAATGGGGCACCATTTCTCCCACTGACACCAACAATGGGGCACAATTCCTTCCCCTAATACCAAATGCGGTGATGCTTACTCCCACTGCTGCCTGGACAATTTCCACTCCAACTGGCCACAGTTCGGCCCCCTTAAATTCTGAAGGACAATAAACTGGCCCTTTGTTTAGAAACATCCACCTCCCGATGTGCGGCATCAGGGGTCACCCATTTTCCCTTTAAATCCATTATAGGAGCCAGGATGGGCTCCATCTCCTGCTGGCACTCTTAGCAGCAGATGCGGAAGCACCCATTTGTACATCCCCCGCTCATCGAGCCTGAGCGGCACACATGAAGAGCTAACTGGTCACCCTTTGTTTAGAAAGTTTGGAGACCCCTGATCTAAACAAGTACTGTTTTTGAACCTCCCATCATGTGTTGTTACAGTTGCCATCTTCAGCTACCCTAATTAAGTTTCGTTTTGGGGGAAAAAGTCATTTTACTACCTAAACTGTTCCATTCGTCCTTGTGCCTTATTAAAGATAATAATTTGCCCATTTAGAGGTCTTACATTGTCTTACATTGTCTTTTGTTGCCTACAGAGTACTACCATAAATAAAACATTCCATGTGTCTACTGTTCACCAAGCAAAACTGTAAATATTATTTAAGAAGTCTCCAAGGTAAGTTGTATTTTTTGACAATTGTGCCTGCTATATTTGGCAATGATGATCTTCAAATTCAAGTGAATGTTCATGATGAGTGTTTTTGCTTAGGGACAAGGTCAGAATTGAAACAAAACATGAGCAGTCCCTTCCACAGCAGCCTGTGCCTACAAACTACTTGGTACCTCTTCTTCCTTTTACATATATTCTTTTTTAAAGGTCTATTTTAGTGGCAAAGCCTTAGGCCAGCCATACATGGTTTGAATCTTGGCCGGTTCAGCAGGAACCGGCCGAGATTCGAACTGTAAATGGGCAGGCTGAATGTACCAAGTTGATCAATCGATCAACTTGAGTACAACCAGCCAGCCGGCTACTATAGCCGCTAGCGATAATCACTGTCTTCTCCCGGCGGGGGCGGCTTTCCCGGCTTTCCCCACCCCCCTGCCGGGAGTAGACAGTGGCCCAGAAGGAGGGATTCCCTATCAACACTGTCCGTGTATGGCCAGCCTTAGTTTGCAAGAGTCAAGGAGTAGAAAGGGCATAATGTTACACCATTGCAAGGTATATGCCTACTTGAAGCTGGCACCAGCTCCTTGTTCCCCATCAGCAAAGCAACATTTGTGAGTAGCTGTCTGACCAGAGACACTCATTATAGAGGAAAAAAAAAAAAAAAAACACTGGTGCCACCAATGATAAACCTATTATTCTTCCTAGAAAATATTCAAGATATGTCCCTTTGTGTATATATTATTTATCTGGTCAACCATTATTCCTAATCTATTAACTGGTTTGCTACCAGAGAATTTTTTTTCGGATTTTTTTGCACTTTAAAAAATCATTTTAGGCCTGAGAGTTATGAAAAACCCAACACATTATACTATATATTTTCATAAAGCAGGAACCCTGGAGAATAAAATAGTGGTAGTTCCATTTTTTTAGGACATACAATATTAGTGCAGTGGTTTACCAAGTGCAAAATTTCAGCAATAAATACACTAAAGTTAATCTTAGGGCACACAAACATATTATATTACCCAATGGAAACAAAGAAGAATGGCGGCACATCCAGAAGTAAAATCAAAAGGATTTATTGAAAGTCCATAAAATCAAGCAAACATGACAAACATCAATCCAAAAAAAGGTGCTCAGTGGACACGTTTCACACAGACGTGCTTAGTCATCTCTGAAGTACCCCCAAATGTGTATGTTTATTTGTAGCAAAAAGTCCATGGAAGAGACCAATCGGGAGCCCAGAATCACCAAACCTTCACCTGGTCTGGCAATCACCAAATGGATAAACATTGATCAATTAGCAGCAAATGAAACACAGCAGTGCACAAGAAAAATCCAACATTGCAATGTGAAGATACAAATATGCATACAAATAAAGAAAATATGTGAAAACTTGATATATTATATGTGATTCATTTGTGAAGGGAATTTAAATGAAGAAAAAAATTGTGAAAAATATATGTTGTAAATGATGTTACGCAAGCATTAAATATGATGTATGGTGCATCCATATGAAGAGGACGCACAGGGTGTTGAATAGAATAAAAATAAAATGTGTATAGACTAAGTGAAATGTGAATATAATGAGACAATTGAAATGAATAATCAATGTACCCGTATTTATCAGCGTATAACACGCACCTTCAATTTAATAAAGGAAGTTTCAGGGAAAAATTTTTTTTTTGAAATAAACAACTTTGAAGCAAAATAATGGTCAGTTCCCATCAATGCAGCCTGATTAGTGCCCATCTGCTGCCTCAATGCAGCCTAATCTTTGCCCATCTGCAGCCTCAATGCAGCCTGATTAGTGCCCATCTGCAGCCTCAATGCAGCCTAATCTGTGCCCATCTGCAGCCTCAATGCTGCCTGATTAGTGCCCATCTGCAGCCTCAATGCAGCCTAATCTGTGCCCATCTGCAGCCTCAATGCAGCCTGATTGGTGCCCATCTGCCGCCTCAATGCAGCCTAATCTTTGCCCATCTGCAGCCTCAATGCAGCCTGATTAGTGCCCATCTGCAGCCTCAATGCAGCCTAATCTGTGCCCATCTGCAGCCTCAATGCAGCCTGATCTGTGCCCATCTGCAGCCTGATCTGCGCCCATCTGCATCCTGATCTGCAGCCTGCCCATTTGCAGCTCATCTCCCATCAATGCACCTGCCTGATTATTGCCCATCTGCAGCCTCACCATCTCTCATCAATGCAGTGCAGGAAATCACTGAGCCATCATCTCCTGTTTACTCGGCTCTCAGTCAGCAGTCACACACACAGTCCCGCCTTCGCCATCGGACCAGCTCCTGTAATAGATAGAACACTGGTCCAATGCCGGTGGCGGAGGTGGGACTGCGTGTGAGACATGAGAGCCGAGTGAGAGCCGAGTAAACAGGAGAAGACGGCTCTGTGAATTCTGGCGGCGCACGTCCACCTCCTTCCCCTCCGAGGTACACTATCGGCGTATAACACGCACCCGTGATTTGCCCCCTATTTTCAGGGGGAAAAAAGTGCGTGTTATACGCCGATAAATACGGTAATACATTTTTATTTTTTTGCAGTTTGAAAAATCATTTTAGGCCTGAGGATTATGAAAACCCCCCAACACATTATACTATATATTTTCATAAAGCAGGAACTCTGTAGAATAAAATAGTGTTAGTTCCAATTTTTTAGGACACATATTATTAGCACAGTTTTTTATCGAGTGCAAAATTTCAGCAGAAAATACACTAAAGTTTTTTAGGGCACACAAACATATTATATTACCCAGTTATTTTGCCTAAAATGTGTGTGTGCCTGTGAAACAGCAATAAACATTCAATAACCTATATTTTCCATAGGCAATGCTTTAATAGCCCCTACGGGTCATCAGTATAACGTTAATCATGAATAATGGGCCTAGACTTCCAGCTCTCACTGACGATACATAACATGTGTAGCACAATCAATGTTTCCATGAGTAGGTGCCCCCGATGAATGTGTTTACATTTGTATGTTTCAATGCTAAACTTTATTTTTCATCACACAAGCCCCTATGTGATGCTTTTTTTTGTGACAGGTTCTCTTTATTAAAGGGGAACTTCAGTCATTTTTTCATTTTTCCATCTATAAAATCTTCTGCCCTTGTTGTTTTAACTTTGGATAGTAAAAACATTTTTTTTCTGCCAGTAAATATCTTATACAGCCCACTTCCTGTTTCTTGTCTGGAAAAATGCCTAGGCTTATGACATCATGCACAGCTCTCTCACTCTCGTGAGAGTTTGCCAGGAAGGGAGGGGGATGAGTCATAAGAGGGCCAATGAGAGCTGCAGAGCTGGAGTTGTGTCTGTGTAAATCCAGGAAGTGAACAGGCAGCAGCTTCAGCTGCCCACAGTTAAAATGGATGCAGCCAGACTCAGTGGAGGGAGAGTTCTGCAGCATATTTGGCAAGTACAGAATCACAGTATACATAAAATAATATACAAAGTGATTGGAGGGAAGCTTCAGAATGGCAAAATGTTTTTTTTTTACAAATTATGTGAGCAGACTGCAGTTCCTCTTTAAGAACTTTTAGATCCTTGATCTCTCACTTGCCCTCTAATAAAGTTAATGGAGCACAGATCCAGATCGCAGGAAATATAAGCAGCCTTTGCTCTACTGCCATCTAAAAAAAAAAGCAATCCACCACAGATGGCAGTAGACACTGCCGCTCACGTGAAAGAGCCCCAAGCTCCTTAAGGGCGGGGACTGATGTGAATGTGCAACATGTACATTCACATCATGAATGTAAAGCTCTGCATTAGTGGTTGGTGCTAAATAAATAAAAAAGCACAATGAGAATAATGATAATGGTAGAATAATGGTAATGAGATTGATTTACTAAGGGGATAGGGGCTGTTCACTGCTCACTGAGCTTCCTGGGTTTACTTCATTTAACCAATCATATGCTTGCAAACTTGTGTCTGGACAAGTCTAATCATTGGAAGAGAGCAGGCTGAGCTTTCAGCACAGATAGAGAACTGACCATGCTGTGCTCCCATGTCTAGTGTGGTCAGTTTTTAAAAGGAAAGCAAAGGGACTGGCAGGGACACCAGGGATACCAGGGATTTCACACAAAGGAAGCAGTACAAAGAGAACAGGATCCTTTTCCATACAAGTACATGGTACAGAAGGCACATATCAGGAATATGAAACATTGGGTTTACATATTCTGTAATCGTTAGGTCATAAGACTTCAGTAACCCAATATCCAAATGACTGCTCACAGTTACTGTGCTTTATTATGAGTCAATATGAATCCTTTGAATATATAAATATCCACAGAAAAGAAAAAAAAAGAAAAAAAATATTTTGTGTTGCAAAATATTTTAAAGCCACTTTTGCAAAAAGTGAATATAAAATTGTATATCGACTTGAAAGAACAAGAACAGCGCTGTGAGTGGCATTTTCCCATAAAGCCGTATTGTGTATTGAGTTTAATGTAATCACAATATTACATTAGGTGTTGGGCTTGCCACAGAAATTTTCATCAATATGGTTCTAATTGCCTGATGAGGGCTGTAGAAATCTTACCCTACTAATAGAATGACAATTAGATTGGTTTAGTGGAATCGTGCCAGACTGTGATTTCATTCGTTCTGTGCCGTGGCCTAATAGAGACAAGAATCAGCATGTCACATTTGAAGACTAGTGAAAACGTTTGAAAAAAAAATAAATAAAATTAAAATACAAGGGCAGTAACCACTTCAAGACCAGAAGTCATAAAGCTGAAATATAGTAAGAAGCACTTTTATTTAACCACTTGCCTACCAGGCACGAACGCCTCCTTCCTGACCAAGCCATTTTTCAGCTTTCAGCGCTGTCGCATTTTGAATGACAATTGCGTGGTCATGCAACGCTGTACACAAATAAAATTTTTATCATTTTTTCCCCACAGATAGAGCTTTATTTTGGTGGTATTTGATCACCTCTGCGGTTTTTATTTCTTGCGCTATAAACAAAAGAAGAGGGACAAGTTTGAAAAAACATAATATTTTTTACTTTTTATTATAATAAATATCCAATTTTTTTATTTTTTTTTTACAAATTTTTTCGTCAGTTTAGGCCGATACGTATTCTTCTACATATTTTTGGTAAAAAAAAAAAAAAAAATCGCAATAAGCGTATATTGATTGGTTTGCGCAAAAGTTATAGCGTCTACAAAATAGGGGATAGATTTATGAAATTTTTATTATTATTTTTTTTTTACTAGTAATGGCGGCGATCTGCGATTTTTATCATGACTGCGACATTGCGGCGGACATATCGGACACTTTTGACACATTTTTGGGACCATTCACATTTATACAGCGATCCGTGCTATAAAAATGCATTGATTACTGTATAAATGTGACTGGCAGGGAAGGGGTTAACACTAGGGGGCGTTGCAGGGGTTAATATGTTCCCTATGTTAGTGATTCTAACTGTGGGGGGAGGGGACTGACTGGGGGAGGGGACCGATCGGTGTCCCTATGTACAAGGGACACACCATCGGTCTCCTCTCCAGTGACAGGACGTGGATCTGTGTGTTTACATACACAGATCCACGTCCTGCTCAGTTACTGGGCAATCGCGGGTGCCCGGCGGACATCGCGGCTGCCGGGCACGCGCATCGGGTGCCCAGCGACGCGGCGGGCACGCACATGCCTCCCGCAACGCGCCCCCTAGTGGCCAAAATGGTAGCGCCGTCATATGACGGCGGCCCGCCACAAGAGCCGCACCGCTCCGCCGTCTTTTGACAGTTGGTGGTCGGCAAGAAGTTAAACATGTTCCTGTAAAGCCACTTGCCGGCCGCCCCATAGCAGATTTACTGCTATAGGGTGGCTGTGCTGCGCAGGATCACATATACAGTATCTCACAAAAGTGAGTACACCCCTCACATTTTTGTAAATATTTTATTCTATCTTTTCATGTGACAACACTGAAGAAATTACACTTTGCTACAATGTAAAGTAGTGAGTGTACAGCTTGTATAACATTGTACATTTGCTGTCCCCTCAAAATAACTCAACACACAGACAATAATGTCTAAACTGCTGGCAACAAAAGTGAGTACATCCCTAAGTGAAAATTTCCAAATTGGGCCCAATTAGCTATTTTCCCTCCCCAGTGTCATGTGACTCAATAGTGTTACAAGGTCTCAGGTGTGAACGGGAAGCAGGTGTGTTCAATTTGGTGTTATCGTTCTCACTCTCTCATACTGGTCACTGGAAGTTCAACATGGCACCTCTGGGCAAAGAACTCGCTGAGGATCTGAAATAAAGAATTGTTGCTCTACATAGGGAGTCAGCAACATGTAGATGGTGGACAGGTGCCTGGTAAATCACGGTCTGTGCTTGCTGACCCGTCATCCCAGAGCATCAAACAGTGAAGCGCAGAGGGACTACTTGTAAAGTTGGAGCTATAGTAGGGAGCAAGAGCCGCATAAGCTGATGTCTCTGCTGGCTCCTGTCCCATGCGGAGTGATACCAACTGCACTCCACCTCTTATCCTGGCTAGGGGTCTCCAGAGTGGTGCCAGCAGCAGAAAAGAACAGATCTTCAGGTCAGCGTGCAGCAATACACCGGGCATAATAGTAAAGGGCTGCTATTACACTGATGGCTTACCCACACCATGGGTGCAGTGCAGTGCAGTGTACCTGCAGATTTGCTGCGCTTAGACTTCTATTACACCCTGCAGGTTCTGTGCACTTTCTGAAAATGAACCACACCTGTGTAGCACCTGCCAAGCATAACCCATTCAAGTGAATGAGGCCATTCTGCAAATGCCCTGCAGCCATGCACAGTACAGCAAACAAGGGGTTAAAGCAGGTAGGGTTGTATTGCTTTCTCACTACCTGGTTTAACCCTTTGGACACTGCAGAAGCATGCAGTTGCGAGGCACTTGCAGAACGGCCCTATTTACTTGACTAAGGTTGTAAACGGCAGACGGTAGCACCCACAAAACTGGCTTAATTCTTGCTTCTGCATGTGTGCACCTTTGGCTGCTGCCTCAGCAGCTAAAGCGGGTAGGGATAGGGGGTGGTAAAACTGTGACTTAACCACAGGATTTTACCATCCCTCAACTTTACATGTGAACAAGCCCTAAGAGTGCAACTCCCAAATGCAACTAAGGGTTCATGCACAAGAGCACAAGGCACTGCTGCTCCTCTGAAAAGTGTATTTGACAGGTGACAACCACCCGGTTTAAATCCATGATTGGTGTGCAATGCTCGCGATTGCGATACGGTAGTATGGCACTTAGAAGTTTAAATCAGGTGTGAGGAGGCAACACTGCGCCCGGTGATCTTTGACTTCTCCCATGTTGTTCAGGTAGATCTCCACCCCATTATGGTTGCCTACCTCTGCTCTACATGAAGATGGCCTAGGCTTTGCCAAGACCCTGAAACTGAGCTGCAGCATGGTTGCCAAGACCATAAAGTGGTTTAACAGGACAGGTTACACTTAGAACAGGCCTCGCCATGGTCGACCAAAGAAGCTGAGTGCATGTGCTCAGCGTCATATCTAGAGGTTGTCTTTAGGAAATAGACGTGTGAGTGCTGCCAGCGTTGCTGCAGAGGTTTAAGGGGTGGGGGGTCAGCCTGTCAGTGTTCAGACCATACACCGCTCAATGCATAAGATTTGTCTGCATGGCTGTCGTCCCAGAAGGAAGCCTCTTCTAAAGATGATGTACAAGAAAGCCTGCAAACAGTTTGCTGAAGACAAGCAGACTAAGGACATGGAGAACCATGTCCTGTGGTCTGATGAGACCAAGATAAATGTATTTGGTTCAGATGGTGTCAAGCGTGTGTGGTGGCAACCAGGTGAGGAGTACAAAGACAAGTGTCTTGCCTACAGTCAAGCATGGTGTTGGGAGTGTCATAGTCTGAGGCTGCATGAGTGCTGTCGGCACTGGGGAGCTACAGTTCATTGAGAGAACCATAAATGCCAACATGTACTGTGACATACTGAAGCAGAGCATGATCCCCTAACTTCTGAGACTGGGCTGCAGAGCAGTATTCCAACATGATAATGACCCCAAACACACCTCCAATATAACCACTACCTTGCTAAAGAAGCTGATGGTAAAAGGTGATGGACTGGCCAAGCATGTCTCCAGATCTAAATCCTATTGAGCATCTGTGGGGCATCCTCAAATGGAAGGTGGAGGAGCACAAGGTCTCTAACATCCACCAGCTCTGTGATGTCGTCATGGAGGAGTGGAAGAGGACTCTGGTGTACTCCATGCCCAAGAGGGTTAAGGCAGTGTTGGAAAATAATGGTGGCCACACAAAATATTGACACTTTGGACATTTTCAATTAGGGGTGTACTCACTTTTGTTACCAGCGGTTTAGACATTAATGGCTGTGTGTTGAATTATTTTGAGGGAACAGCAAATTTACACTGTTATACAAGCTGTACACTCACTACTTTACATTGTAGTAAAGTGTAATTTCTTCAGTGTTGTCACATGAAAAGATATGGTAAAATATATGCAAAAAATGTGAGGCGTGTACTAACTTTTGTGAGATACTGTATATACCGTATTTGCCGACGTATAAGGCGACCTGGCATATAAGACGACCCCCTACTTTTTGATTTAAAACTTTGGTTTTGTGCTCTACTCACTGTATAAGACGACCCCCTTGTGCGGTAATACCATATGTTCAGAAACGAAGTTGGCGCCGGGTAACATGCTGTCTCACAGTATACATACAGTATATCGCCCTGAGCCAATTACGGCGAGCTATGCATTCTATTATTGAATACAATGCCTGCTCGGATTGGCAGAGGCTGTAACATCATCAGCCCGTGCCTCTGACTCTCACAGCCAATCCGAGCAGGCTACTGTATGTACCCAAGGGGAGAACGGGCTCCCGAATCTGCTTTTATTCTCTTTTCCTTTTGAGTACTAATTGGATAGAGGATCTTTGGACATATGTGATTACCGATTCAATACCAATATGGACCCAGGATTCTGTGTGGCTTATTATCCTTAACTCCATGCTGCTGACGGGGCTGATTACATGCTTGTAACGCTTAGCCATCTGGTAAGCGCATTAGTTATTTGGTGGACAGGTTTTGTCACTCCAGACCAATATATGTGAAGTCACTGTGGTGGTCCTATCTTGAATTCGGAGACTCTTCATATTTCCTATGAACTTTTTCCTATTTTTTCCTAACACTGATACTAATTGATCTGAATTTATTTTCAAGCTATTGGTGAATCATGTTTTTTATATCTGCTCATTTCATTTATCTTTAGGATAGCAGTATATGTAATCTCTGTAAAGTGTTGCTGGCGCAGTTTTTTGATTCTATACTGTATGTAGCCTGCTCGGATTGGCCGAGGTTGTTACTCCAATCCGAGCAGGCGCTGTATTCATTAATAGAATACATTGCGTGCCGGGATTGGCTCAACGGTGTATACTGTATGTATACAGTATTACTGCACACTCCGGAGGGCTTAACATCCAGCGGGCGGCTGGCATATGATAACCCCAGCTTTATACCCGGCATATATGACGACCCCCGCTTTTTGCCCATTTTTTTTTTTACTGTAAAAGGTGGTCTTGTACACCGGAAAATACGGTGTATATATATATATATATATATATAAATAAATGTATATACACACACAGTCATGCTCAAAAGTTTGCATACCCTGGCAGAAATTGTGAAGTTTTGGCATTATTATTCAAAACATGACTGATCATGCCAAAAAAACTGTCTTTTATTTAAGGCTAGAAATCACATTAAGCCATTTATTATCACATAGTTTTTTGGATCCCTTTTAAATCATAAATAACAGAAATCACCCAAATGGCCCTTATCAAAAGTTTACATACCCTGAAATCTTTCTCGATATACCTGACCTTGGCTTTTTTTAAGAGATCCCCAAATTTTCCACTTCTTATTAAGTGATTGAACAGTACCGACTGACATATTCAAGGCTTTGGATATCTTTTTATATCCTTTTCCATCTTTGTAAAGTTTTATTACCTTGTTACGCAGGTCTTTTGACTGTTCTTTTCTACCTCCTCATGGCTCAGTGCATCCATGTGAGGTGAGAGCTAACAAACCCATTGACTATTTATACACAGACACTAATTGTGATTTAAAAAGCCACACGTGGGAAATTAACCTTTAATTGCCATTTTTACCTGTGTGTGCCACCTTCTGTGTCTGTACCAAGGCCAAACATTCCAGGGTATGTAAACTTTTGATCAGGGACATTTGGGTAATTTCTGTTATCATTACGATTTAAAAAGGATCCAAAAATCTATGTGATAATAAATGGCTACATGTGATTGCTATCCTTAAATAAAAGACATTTTTTTGGCATGATCAGTCATATTTTCAATATCAATGCCAAAATGTCACAATTTCTTTTGAGCACAACTGTATATGTATATGTGATCCTGCATTTCGGGATGCAAAGCAGGAATACGGATCTTTGCCTTCCACTAGTACAAGCACCCCCCACACAGTAGTAAAACACTGGTCAGTCACACATTTAACCCTTTGATTGCCCCTGATGTTAACCCCTTCCCAGCCAATATCATTAGTACTGTGACTGTGCATATTTTTTAGCACTGATCACTGTATTGGGGTGACTGGTTCCCAAAAAAAAGAGTCAAGTGTCCGTTTTGTCTGCCGCATAATCGCAGTCTTGCTTTAAGTCATTACTAATGCAAAAAAAAATTCATAAATGAAGCACTAACCCCCGAAGGAGCTGCTGGTTTTATTTTGGGCTTACCGTTACCTTCTTCACCTCATCTCTGTCTAGGGGTTCCCGTGGTAGATGGCCCAGAAAGATGTAGAAACTGACACTTTATCTTCCTTTTTATGGTTATTTATTGAAAAAAGATACCGTATATACTCGAGTAGTCAACTGAACCTCCAGGCTTCTTCTTGAAAGCCAGCCTTAGCGCATGGCTTCCTCCTGAGTCCTCCCCTGGATGCTTCTCCAGTTGCTGGGCCTCTCCTAACTGAGATGGCCCTGGACCACTTTTGGATAATTCAGCCCTGACATCCATTCAGGCCTGTCCCTGCAGTTGCTTCACCTCGGGTTATCCAGCCTCAAGACTCGAAATTGCATGAATCCGCAACCCAGGCCAGGAGGGCCACGGGGGCTGGTCAGGAGGACCAGGACCAAACAGACAGAAGATGGCTTCTGGACCGAAACCCAGAAACACGTGATCTCAGTACCTTAAATACCTTCTCCCAGAAAGCACAGCGTGACAAACACACCCACTGGGCTGGTTCCGGAAGAAAGAAGGGTATCCAATACACCCAGCTAAACTGCATTCTCGACTTGCCGGCGGTGACAGAGACACCTGCGATCAAGGAGAACTCAGTGCAATTCCAGCTAGACTGATACTGAGACCATAATTTGGATAATTTACCCCAAAACCCAACTGTGGTTTTAGGAACATTAAATTTGAAAAACACATGCTCGTTAGGAGCCCGGCGCTACATAAATATATCCCATCGTTTGTAGACGCTATAACTTTATATGCTTATTGGGATTTTTTTTTACCAAAACTATGTAGCAGAATACATATTGGCCTAAACTGATGAAGAAATCTGATTTTTTTTACATTTGTTATTGGATAGGTTTTATAGGAGAAAGTAAAAAATATTAGTTTTTTTTTTTTTGGAAAAAAAAAAACAAACAAAAAAATGCAAATACCACCAAAAAAAGGACATCAATTTTATTTGGGTACAGCATCGCACGGCCGCGCAATTGTCAGTTAAAGTAACACAGTGCCGTATCGCAAAAAATGGCCTGGTCAGGAAGTGGGGTAAATGTTCTGGAGGGCAAGTGGTTAAACACACAAGGATATAAATCAACTTTGTTTGCATCAAATGCCTTTGCAAATCCAGATATCACCTTGTAAAAGGCGTTGTGATATCATCACTGCCTGGGCAGACAGCAGAGCTATGGGTGGGACCCAGTAGCTCCACCCACTACAGTCTGCCACAGTGGGGGGCAAGTACAAGACCAGTCACCCTGCACAAGGCGAGAGAAGCAGCGAACGGTCTATTACTGGAAACTCCAGCACAAAGGCAGAGTTCGGGATTTGTTTTGTACTGGGTTACTGAACAGATCTAAAATAAATCTAAAATCAAACCAAGAATCAAGTACCGTATATACTCAGTATAGGCCGTCCCGAATATAAGCCGAGGCCCCTGTTTTACCACAAAAAAACTGAGAAAAGTTATTGACCCGTGTATTAGCCGAGGGGGGGGGGGGGGAAATGGAGCAGCTACTGTAAGTGGAAAAGAGGGTCAGCAAATGCCCATCTGCATGTCCCCTGTGTCCTATACAAACCCCCGTGTCCCCAGTGCAGCCTACCTGTGCCGATCGATCTGTCTCCCGCCGATCTGTGTCAGATTGCTGGCTGTCGCTGGCTGTCCGGTGTCCGCTGTCCCGTGTCCGGTTTCCCCCCTATTGCTGATCCTGGCGATCAGCGTACACGCTGAGGCGCCATTACATGTTTGAAAGCCGCGCCTCCTCCTTCTTCTCGTCCGTGATAGGAGGAACACTCGGTTTTCCCAGCAGTCAGTGTGCAGTGTTCCGCCTATCTCGGACAATCTCTCATCCTCGTCCATGAGATGAGAATGACAGGACATCCGTGATAGGCGGAACACTGTACTGCTGGGAAAATTAGTGTCCGCCCATCACGGACGGGCGGGAGGAGGCGGCGCGGCTTTTGAACACTGCCGTCTGTCTACATGATAAGCTGTTCATGTAGGCAGACGGCACTGACTCGAGTATAAGCCGAGAAGGGGACTTTCAGCCCTAAAAAAAGGGCTGAAAATCTCGGCTTATACTCGAGTATATACGGTAAGAATAAACATGCCTTCTGTGTTTAGTCAATATACATTTCCGTTACTGATAGATGTGTCCGCTGTCAGAGCTGTATAAACTGTATATAGCATCAGCTACATACTGTATACAGCAGTGTGTTCTGGCAGTGGTACAAGGACTTCCCGTTGATGGCCATAACAAAATTGTGTCATGCTGAGTACTGCTCAGCCATTTACAAGAAGGCTTAGGGTTGGTTGGGCAATGTCATGGTCTCTACCTCAGCCAATCAGTGGAAGCCTTGTATCCATGGCTTGTTACAGGACACAGGGGAGTTAATTCTTGGACCATTAGGTTATGCTCTACCTCCAGGTGATTGGACATTGGCAAAGAGCTTGAGTTAGCCTTGCATGACCCCCTCCCCCTCTACCCCTCGCCACATTGCCTCAGTTTTTTCGTTAGTGTTGACCTGTCTCTCTGCTGAGAGTTTTTTCCTTTAATATGCTACTGAGCCTCAGTTCTGAACAGCAGCAAGCAGGCGCAGTTATCCAGATCAATCCCAATTTAAGTTATTTCTGTTCCTGGAGGGTTTATATCCAGAACCCTGGAAGAAGAATGTGAATGGCTTGTACCAACTAGCTGCTACTTGCACCATGGAGAGGTGAAGATTGAGCTGACCTCCAGATAAGTTGCCCCTAACGTGACGTTATCAATAGTTCCCCATTGATAACGTCACGTGTGACAAAACGCGTATGGGAAGGCACGCAGTGACACCACCACGTAGTTCAGAGGGGGGGACGGGTTCAAACTGGCCGGCCGGCCGGCAGTTGTTTCTATATGACCGCAAATTATAGCGGTTTGTAAGTCTTTTTAATCTTTTTTATTAAATAAACATGATATATCAGTATTATGCTATGGGCGGCCTTTTTCATTTTTGAGCACTAGCGGGACTCCTTTTGGTGAAGTGTGTGGAGTGGGGGGACCGTTTTCTCTGGACGAGTGCCATCCATCTAACCAGCAGATCCCGTCTTGAGAGGCCACTAAAGGAACACCTTATGTGCCTATATTGCTTGGCCATCCGGTAAGCTTCCAATCTATCCGGTGGTCGGGCACTTTTATATTCCACTAATATAGTTAAGGACAGTCACCGTGGTGCATTTCTTTCCACTATCCCTGGATTTGAATACCTATTTCTGAAGTGTAACACCAGTGTTTAAAAGAACTGTATCCACTGAACTCAAAGCCATCTTGTGGACTCTTATGGATTTGTTTTTTGTATCGACCATCAGTATTTTTTATGTGCTCCTCCGTGGCCATAGATCAGATTGTTTGGTGTTTTAGTATTATTTATATTAATTCTACTGGCGCAGCTTTACATATTTTTCATTTTCTTATGTGTGTGTATCCCATTTTTAGCAGCTGCCATTTATAGATAGTTTTCTACTCCAAGCGCGGTTTATTTATTTCCACAGCTCACTGATTAGTCTAAATCTGACAGCTTAAAAACAAATGTTACTGTAGAGAAAGAATAAAATCCATCCTCACCAAATACGATTGACTTTTTAGTTGAAATCTAGAATGTCGATTAATTTACCAAGAAGAACAGATGATTGACATTACCTTTGGATCTAAAAGGCTTCCTGTAAATAGTCTATGAGCTAGAAATGTACTTTCCACTCATTTCAAAGAAAATGTCTCCTCTCTCACTGCTCCTAAGGTCATGCAGGAAGCTCTGAGTTTGGGTAGACATTTTAACCCCCAACGTTGAGCAGGCAATGTTTTGTGTATTCTAGCTAATGTTCCATACAGTAAGAGGTTATTTTGATACCTTGTCTACTAATTGCTTACAAGCATCTATTGTTAAAACCAGCCATCGACCACCTTTATTTAACCCGTTAAACAGATCAATTATGTCGTCTTATGTCTATGCAGGATGACTATGACCTTTTCAAGAGAATGTTTAGGATGCAGCCAATCAAGGAAACAAATAGTGGAGTTACATGCTACCTATCTGTAGGTGACAGACTGGGGTTTTGTTTTATGTGCTGGTAAATAAACCTTCTGCCATAGTTTACTAAAGGCTTAAATTAGTTAAATCAGTATGTCTGAACATGCTGAGTGAGGTTATAAAAAGGAAACATAGCAACAGAAGAAAAGTCTTGAAAAAAAAAATGTGATACCATAATATATATTGGTTGCATATATGCCTTCCTTTACTATAAGACCATTATTGTTCACAAAACTTTATAGTCCATGCTAGGCAAAGTAGCCTGTTTATTGCATAGGATGCTCTGTAGGCAGGGCCTGCACTTTCCCTATGCTTGCTCACAAACAAAACTTCTCGTTTGTAGGATAAGCAATGAGTCACCCACTCTGCCACTCATAAAACAGTGATCACTGCCTATGTGACCAATCATTTGGAAAAGTGTGCATAGCCATGTGTAGGAGGAAATTTACCTTGGCGCTTATATGGGGAGACGGGAGAGTGTGGGAAACGTAAGAATGGATAACTTACGGTGGTACAAGTTTGACTTAAAGCAGGATCAAACCTGCTCTACAGAGAATACGACAATCACATTGCTGACACTTAGACCCCATACACACTATTAGACTTTCTGCAGATTTTTGTCTTCAGATTTAGGCCCCTTTCACACGGACGGTCCGTTCAGGTCCGCCTGTCAGTTTTTTATGCAGACCTGAAAGGACGCTCCATAGACCAATATGGAGAGTAGGATGTCAGCGGTGACATGTCTGCTGACATCCGACCCGCTCCGATCCGAAAAAGTGTGACGTGGAAAAACCTATTTTTCCATCCGTCTGCGGATCGGGTGACGACGGACTCTACGATCCGTCGTCATCCGATCCCCCATAGGGGAGAGTGGCGCTCTGACAGGTCCGTCCCTGCACAGAGTGAGCGATCCCCTGCTGTGCAGAGCGGGCTCCGTACACAAACACGTCCGTGTGAAAGAGCCCTTACCAAAACCATGTAGTGCAAGGGCCTGCCTGATTGCATACAAATTTAAACTTTTAAGGTTTGACCTCATATTATATGGTTTTAGTAAATCTGAAGACAAAAATCTGAAGAAAATCTAATGGTGTGTATGGGGTCTAACTTTTAAGCGTACTTAACAGATATATTAAAGTATAGTTCCATCTTACAGCTGATTAGTCTAAAAAAAATACATTCCCCCTCCTAACGCCTATGCTAACTGTAAGAAAGGTTCATATACTTACCTCATTTTTAGCCCGCTCTTGTCGATCATATGTTCCAACTCTGTGTCAGCCAGGGAGAGGAGGGAGCACCGACAATGGATGGGCCATTGAAGCCTATGGGTGACATCACAGCTTTAGGGCTTTACCAGCCGTTCTCAGGGCACTCTCTCCTCTGCAGCACATGCTGGGTGGCACAAGCAAGCTCATGGGACCAAAAAAAAAAAAAAAACAGTACTACCAGTGTACAAATCTCTATATTGGCTGCAAATGCCATTGATGATACTCAAATCATCAAAGTATCTGAGCATCTACTGAAACCCACAGTGTCATGCACAGGGAATTGACTTCTGCCTAAGTTGGAGTTAAAGCAGAACTATGGCTCCCAATTAGATAAAAAAAAAAAGTGCTGCAGCACTTAAGTACATCTGCACTTACACAGGGGCAAAGGGGTAAATCATAGAAATGTGGGTTTTATACTGCTGCCTACAGGAGATGGGCACTTGCAACAGTAAATGCATCCAGAGCCCACCCAATATAACCTCCCTAAAGATTGTGCTTTAGTTTTGTGAGCAAGTAGTACAGAGGACCAAGATACAGATGGGTGGGAATAATGGGCTGAAGGACCAGTGAAAAAAATGGAAGAACAATATGATAATTGTTACTTAAAGGAAAAGTGCCAATAATGAATTTGATATTCCAGAACCAGATAGGCAACACCAATAGAGGGAGACATATCTAGAACTTAATGCAGTGGTTGTCAACTTATGAGAAAAAGGGGCCCTTAAATGCAACCCCTGACATCAAAGGGCCACATTTGATGTTCAATATATAGAATGCTTGAGAAGACTGTCAGAAACTGCAGACCTAATAGAGGAAATGAGGGTCAGAAATTAAGGACATGCTACATTTTTGGAAAGAAAATAATATGAAACTGGGAACATGTTACTTGAGGTTAGTAGAGACCAATGCCATTACCATAATCAATGTTCCCACTAGATTGCTGAGGTCCAAACGCTGCACAGTATATACCAAAGGGCAGCATGTTGGGCATCAGGGCATTAATGATAAAGTGGAGGAGAGCCAAGCAAATCACATAAGGAAACAACATATGGTGAATGGAAACCTAGAACAGAAGCAAAGGTGGTAAACAAAAAAAACAAGAAAATTTGTAAGAAAAGGCTGGAGCCTAGAATACATAATCATTGACCTTAGGGAATGTCGGATTCCTTAAGGCACAAATGTCATTCCCATGAATGACAAATCGTATCCAAAATTCTATAGAGGGTAAACAGGATAGTTATGTTACACCGAATAGTAGAGATGACACTATCACATTGGAGCCTCCCTATGACCAGACCCTCCAACCACAACGTCTCCTCTCCACATCAAAGCTCTAATTTTTGGCTCCAGCAAAGGATGAGAGGTGGATGAGGCAGACTTCTGTCTTTGAATACTGGGGGCAGCCCTGCAGGCCACCTGCCCTGGATCAGAGTTGGCTGCCATCACTATAGCAACTGACCCCATGAAACCTGGCCCTAGAGCGTCATCAGTTGATATGTTGTGGGTGGCCGACCCACTCACACAATGGCAACTCATCATGCTGATCCAGGGCAAACTGGGTCAGTGTTTCTTAACTGTGGCATCCTTGTTGACAAACACTGGTAATAAGTCACAGAGGAGTCTATATCTGTATCAGCATATTGAACTCCTATAGGTATGGTCTAGAATACAGCATCAACCAGATTATAGCGCAGATCACATTTACCAAGATGCCTTCCTTTAGAGGGAAACAATAGAGAGACTGGGTATACCAAGGGTTGTACCACTGCTCTAAAATTGGAGAACTCTGCAACTGACACAGTACCCACAGGTTTGGAAAGCTGTAATACCCATTATGCAATACCCATAATGTAGAGCCTAGTGCCCAAAAGGTCACATTCCGGTATATCTTCGCCCTGTACATGGGCTTACTTAGAGTGAATCACACCAGAGACTGTGCCTACTTCTCTGAATCCGAGTGCTTCAGCTGCTAACTGACATGGACAAAAAGTCTGGAAACCACCAATAGCAGAGTGCAGAGCCCAAAAGTCACCCTCCAACCAGGCCCCACAATCTGCTGTCCAGCTTGTTTAGGGTATGGCCTCCAAGGCTAGGCCAAGGATTAGCCAATCTGGATAACTACTGTTTAAAAAACACCCTAATAAAAATCCTGATTGACTAGAAAAAAACACCCACTTAGCACCAAGAATGTTGTTGGAGAAAAAACAGCAAAGTATATATTTTTTTCCCCACCACAGCTGAGGAAAAAAGCATTTGTCTAGGACAGTGGTCATTAACCCTGTCCTCGTGACGTATTTCAGTTATCTTGCAAACCTGACCTGTTAGTAGGCCCCAAGTGATATCATTTGCTGCTCAGTGATTGCAGTATTCTAGTCTTTATGTAATACATAAAACCTTGCCTGTTAATGGGCCCTGAGGACAGGGTTGATGACCACTGGTCTAGGACACTAGCAAAAAGCCGAGGCATGGCTATTAGGGGTGGGATTATTGTTGGCATGCCTTCAACATTTTTTATGGTGCCAGTGTCCACCTCCTGAAAGCAGCTGCATTTAACCTACACATCTATGGATTACTATATCTCTGTGTCCCCTCAATAGTAGTAAAAGAAAGATGTTTCAGGGGATATGGCTATCATCGTTACTGCCGAATCAAAAGCTTATAGCTTGTTAGTCATCACCTGGCCACACTTAGTCCTGCTCAATGCTTTCTAGATTGGTACCTAGCCTTTGCATGAATTTTCGGTTTTCACTAGCTGTAAGCCATAATCAGCAGAATTAAAAGAATTGCTTGAAATATATCACTCTTTGTGTAATGAATCTATATACGAGTTTCACTTTTTGAATTTAATTACTGAAATAAACTTTTTGATGACATTCAAATTTTTTGAGATGCACCTGTATTTCTGCTATAGTTATGGAATGCAGGTGTTTTCACCGGGTTGTTTATTGGACAATAGAAGAGCTGGAGACCACATCTGCACTTTACTCTTCTGTATGTATTACCCAAATCTAGTGAAGTCATGTTTTGTTTGGACTTTGCGGTGTTCTCTCAGTGTTATATAAAAAAGTGTATTAGGCCTGTAGAACAACTTCCCTTCTCCACAGCATGGGGGAAGGTGTCCTGTAGTGCTAATCCACTTTCCAACATTGCTTAAGGGCTGGTTCTCACCAGAACCACATAGGAACGCAGCCCACGTTCTTGTGCGATTCCTGCGTGTTCCCCTGCAGTTCAAGTTGGCAGCCTTTTTATTTAAATGGGCTGCAAATAGCACTGGAATGCACAAAATGTAGCGCATGCACAACTTTTGAAAAACGTGCAATACCAAATTGAATGGTACTGTGGTATCGTGTGATCTGGTGTCCACAAACACACTGCCTTTGTGATCTGTGTTTCGAGTGTAGTTAATGTACTGGAACCTGCAGCAGTTCACAAAGGCAGTGCATTTTGAATGCAGTGTGGGAAAGGAGCATGGAACACCTTGTTCTATTGTCAACTGGTCCTAAGGAATTCATCTTTACTGGAAATCAGCAGAGACATTCGATATTCAGATATTTTCAGTGACCAGTTAGTTTCCATGCACAAGAATGGTATGTAAAGACTTGTGATGCAGACATGGTTACCAAAGAACATATTGTCATTCTTTCCTTTAGTACAGCTCATCTCATGCAGACAGTCTTGTGAAAATACAACCTTTCTGTATTATGGATTTCATTTCCATTACCAATGGCTAATCAATTGTTAGGTAGGCAAGTTTTCCATGGTTGCTTTACCAATAGAATCTGTCCACATTCTTGAAAACACTTTTTTCTGTTCAACAAACAGGCATATATCAGCTAGTTATTTAATAAACTAGATGAAATACAAAACAAATTGACACATAGCACAAGTCAATAGGAGGCTTTTTGAAGTATAATTACAATGGAATTCTTTATTTGACAGCTCCGCAAACAGAACAGAAATATTTTCATGTATCTGAAAAGTAAAAACGGTAATAGACAGACCACATTTTGTTTTATTCTTGCCATGCTGAAACAATTAAAAAAAACAAAAAAAAAAACACAGGGAACAATATAAAGAAAACAAAAAGAAAACGATGTGTTCACAGGAATAGTGAAATAAAAGCAGGGCAGGGAATAGAAAAAAAAAAATGGCCAAAATAAAATGTAGAAATACAAAATATGAAATTAAAACTGGAAGAGAAGATAGAAAAACTTCCCAGAGAGAATGGTCAAGGTTTGGGTCACTTAGGGAAAATAAAATACATCAACTATTTATAAACCGAGAAAAATGTGACGAAAAGCTTCTGATTATACATATGAATTTACCCATTTTAAAAATAGTTACATACTTTGCCATAGTAATTTCAATCAAGTTTTTTTTTTTTTTTTTGTTTGGGAATTTTTATATATATTTCTTTAAAGGTTTATATATTAAAAAGCAACACTTTCATGTACATAAAACTGTACAAAACAAGGCAGCATCACAAGCAAGTAAATTAAATTTTTGTGTTAGCCCCTTTCCATTGTTGGATACATGGTGAACACCTAACATTGTCAACACCTCAATAGATCGGGGGCAAAGAGAATCAACACTAAAATCTAAAAAACAGGCTTTTTATTTTTTTCCTTTTATACATTTGTGTTTTGTGGATTTTTGTAAAACACTCTGCATTCTGCATCAGACTACTCCGCCTTCTGTAGCCACTTTGGCCCAATTTACCATCACTTCAATTTTCGTACCTTTGGTATTTGTCCAACAAAAAAAAAAAAAATTAAAACAAGCTGTGTTAACAGTGCAGGCTTCAAATGTAAAATAATGTTTTATGTAGGATTTACAACAATTTTTTTGAACCAATTCCATTACATGTTGCAAAGAACAAGGTCGTCACAAAACAAAGCATGGATTCTTGTGCTGTGGATCAGTTTACATTTTATGACAGTAGGCTACATTTATTACAGCCAGAAAACCAGGCAATTTTTGCACTTTGTGTTTTATTCTAAATAATGTGCATTTTAGCTAAAGCAATTTTAAATTTTTATCGACTATTCAAAATTCTGTTCATTTTCAAGGTAAATTGTATAAAGCATACCTTTAGTAAAGTGCAGAAACCGCCACGTTTTCAACCCGTGCACATTTTAATAATGCCCCAATTTTGTAACATACAATTTGCAAAGCAAAGCTTGAAAGTGTGAATTTTTGTGCTCCCCAAATTTGGCCTCCAAGTTCAACTAACTGTGCATGATTTCCTGTTCTTTTCCCACAATCAGAAGTGAAATATTAATAGACAGTACCTGCCTGGAAGTCTGGATTGAATGGACTGTTGGCTGTTCTTGGTGGATAACCACTGATCCGTTCAAACAAATTTTAAACATGCTTTTTCCATTTAAGGTTGTGAATGTTGGCACTGATTTTTTTTTTTCCTTTTCTTTTAACATTCAAAAATCAACATATATGTATCAAAAAGCCTCAATTTATTGGACAGATTAAACCTAACAAACATTTTAACTGCACGACAGTCTTATCTGAAAATTGTCAAAGCACTTTTCTATGTGTACATGTTTACAACTGAATATTTCCATGTAGAAGAAATGACACCCAAAAAAAAGTCAAATCGTTTTGGCAAAATTCTAAGCAGGGAAATCCGAGAAACCAAGAGAAATATTTTTAGCACTCTATGTAGTACAGCTCCTGAAAGTTGATTTCTTATTGGATATAAAATATTATCTTTGCACCCAATGTTGCAGAATGTAAAACTTTTTAAGGACTGCCCCATCCGAAAAAATACCTTAAAAGAAGAAGTATAGCCAAAGCTATTTTGGCTATAATTCTCCTGTAGGTCACAGGAGCGCAGTTCAATCTGCACTCCTTTAGCCCGCTGTCCGCTTACAACACTGAGCAAATCCAGTGAGAGCTTGAGCCAGCCCCCTCCATAGCTCAGCGCTCCAGTGAGCACTCGAGGGGCTGAGCAGAGAGCCATGGCTATCCGTTTAGAGCAGAGGAGGAGAATTCAGTGATCAGTGGTGTTTGATTACTCAGTTCTCAGTGTAGAGCCAGTGGGGACCAATGCAGCATCGGATTGATGCTGCATTCACCTAGATGTGTATAAATGTTTTTTTTTTTTTTTTTGTTAAATCCATACTGCTCCTTTAAGGCCACACCAACTCTATTGTCTGCATTTTTAGAGTTCAAAAAAAAGGAATGTTGGTGGGTAGCATTACTGGGGAACATGAATAAAATAAAATAAATCACATGGTGTTTCACCATCAGCCACAGAACACTATGCTTCCATATCATTCATCTTTCAAGCATCATAGCTGTGTCATGATGGGTGATTAGGGATACCGCAGCAGAAAAGGACCCTGCCATAAATCCTAAGATTGTTTGTTCTGAGCCAGGCCCTAAATCCTTTACTAAGCCCAACATGCAGAAGCAAGACCTCTATTCATAGTTCAAATGACAATATCAGTAGGTCTATATAAAAAGTCATTCCCTTATAATAGGCAGTTGTTCTATATCTGAAGCATCAAAAAAATGTTATGAACTCTTACAATATGCTAAAAAAAGGATCAGTTTAGCATTGAGAATGGCAGTGTTACAGGACCAGACAAAAAAAATCTCCCATCATGCTCTGCATGTCCTGCAAACAAGGCTCGATCCTGAAAGGAAGCCAATTACATGTGTCCTATCGCTACTTATTTGACGAAGCACAGTTTGTTTTTACACTATGTACCTGTCACAGCCTGAGCTCTGTACCTGTCAAAAGCCTGAGGAGCCCAAGTATCTTATGGTGCCAGTGACAAGATGTCCAAATATTCTAATCGATCACACTTAAAAGTCAAGAATAACTGCAGGAAAAAATAGATTTTTTTAAAAACTGCAAACAACATTTTCACCCCTATTAAAAATGCAGCAACAATTATATGTGCAAGAGGAGCTGAAGGGCTCTGGCTAACACAGGAAACACCGGGGCAAGAAAATGCAAGGAAAGATGGGAAGTGAATCAAAGACAGCAGTGGATAATTAACAATCCACCAAGACAGAGCTTTGTGTTAAGAGTTTAATGTGTCATTGTCATAATTCAGCAAGCTGCAGCAACATTTGGCTCCAACACAGGCACCCATCACTTACTAGCTTGGAATGGTGTGTGCCACCATCTTCTGGCCTGACTCTCTTAAACAGAAACAAGATAGGAAGATCACTTCATAACATAGGGGCAAAGGCCCCAAACTGACAGTGCATTTATGAGAAATTATATTTACAGGCAGTATGTGTTAAAGAGCTGGCAGAGATTTAAACCTGTGCAGCATGAGCTATAAGGATGAGGAAGCACATGATTTGCGGATCGTTCGAGACCCAAAACCGAGGATATGCCTGAGTTGTTCTAATATACCAGGGTGCACAAAAACTTGGACATGGCTACAAAGATCTCGATCGTAATATTTTGATTCTAATATACATCTATAATTGACTGTGTCGGGTGGAAAAAGCAGGATTTCAGATATAGAGGCTGTCGCAGATTCCAATTTAGGCTCCTGCCTTGTGAAAGCACCATGTCTTTCTGTACTACAGCCTTGTAAGAGTCCAATTTTTCTAGGACATGAAAGTTTTGCTGCTGTTTCAAGATGTTGAAAGATGCGATTGGCAATGTTATGTGGAGCAATACTGACAGTCTAGAGCAGTGTTTCTCAACTCCAGTCCTCAAGGCGCCCCAACAGGTCATGTTTCAGGATTTCCCTCAGATGAAATGGCTGTGGTAATTACTAAAGGCAGTGCAACTGATCAAATCACCTGTGCAAAATAATGGGAAGCCTGAAAACATGACCTGTTGGGGCGCCTTGAGGACTGGAGTTGAGAAACACTGGTCTAGAGAACCCAAATCCAGAATATAGGACCTGAAGCTCAGACTATGTATTTTCTAGCCTAGGTTTTATGGCAGTACCAAGCTCCTGTTCTTTTAACGTAAAGATAAAGAGAACATCACAACTGACAATAGCTGGGATCCTGCTATAAATGTTAATTACTTGTTGGCCTATGACACCAAAGTTGGCATCTCCTTTACTTCAGCACAGCATTCAGATCTTAAAGTTTTTTGGTTACTTGTATCCTAAATCCATTAAAACTATGTCCAGCTCCAAGTTTCCCATCAATTTGGTGGGTTTTAATGAACAAGAAAAACTCCTAGTCTGTAGTTCACCTTCAGGCGGTGAACCTGGCCAAACTGCATTCTGACAAATACCTGGTTGTATTCAGTCTGTAAATTATTCTCCCAGAAAACCTATTAATTTTCCTTCCTCTCTCCTCCAAAGGAATTGATACTATGTCTGTCCTAACATGTACTGTGCCCTCAACCTCCTGGGATACCCACATCAGGGGTTCCAGGAGGTCGAAGGGTACTCTACGACGCATGCACCAGACTGTTATCAGGGGAGCCAGCTGCCTATTTGGGCTTTTTGCAGTCACCGCCCTAAAGGCACAACACATGTATGTCATCATGGGGCGGCTGAACAACCCAGAAGACACAACAGACTCTCCCCCACCCCAGTGACATCAGAAGACAAAGGAGGTGTGGGACCATAGGTGTTGCGATGAAGAGGCTGATCCCTAGGGAACACAACTGGATCGCTAGGATTGGGAGTATTCTTTTGGTGAACAACCCGGCTTTACAGGTAAGAGGGGAGCAGGAAAAATAGGATGGGGGGGCTAAATTCTTCTCTAAGAAGGTTAAATAATTCTGTATTTATCTATGGAACAGATGCTAGATGAACAGTACATAGTTGTTAAAGGTTTCAATGAGATCAGTATATTATTTCCAAATATGCCTTAAAACACAATAGGCCTCTAGTATAAAGAGTTTGAAGGGAACCAATCACATTCCAACTTTTAATCCTCCAGTGCTGGTTAGAAACGGTTGAAAACTAAAAGCAGGAGTCAGACTTGGAGCTTTGGGAGACACAAATACCTTCCTAATAAATACTTTCAAGGCTTGATGTCAACCATGGTAAAATCTGGGGGGTGTTTACAGAGAACCCAACATTGAGCAACCAATTAAATGCATGTTTTAACTTCAGAAAAATAGATCCTCGACACTGTGTAACTGCAGACAATTACACCATTGTAGTACATGAGCTGATTAAAGGGTGAAGTCTTAAAATGCAGTAGCCCAAATATAAAACCCAACCAATCAGCAGCCACCTTTCATTATTCTAAACTGAGACTTGTCTGGTTAATATTGGTTACTTAGTACACCACTGTCTTCTTAATAAGTCGGTATGGCCGTAAACAACCTTGTAAAAATCTATACAGCTCTAGTGCAAAACTTTTAAAGACGTGTACATGAATAAAACATCAAAAACAACCCAATACGTGTGAATTAAAAAATAAAATGTTGATAGCCAATGGTACACAATTCAAAGAGGCTCATCCTCCTCATACGACATGACTTAAATGAGTACAGTATTATATTTTAACAGGATATAGGCTTCCATAATGTGTTTATAAAAATTATACTTTTTGAATGGCTGAGCAAACCATGAACACAGAGCCAGCACACAATGTAAAACTGATCAGTGTAAACAGTACCTTGTGGATAACAATGGAGTGAAGGTCCTTTAAAATGTAAGTAGTCTCAAATGCAAAACAATTGTTACTTTTTCCACATGCACACAATGTTATAAAATGGTACAAAAATTAATTCCAAACCCCCCCCCCCCAAAAAAAAAAATATGACTCTGGCAGCTGGCATATGAGTATCAAGACAGCCAGTCAGTTTAAATTCGTAGGTTAAAACCCCTGACATTTGATCTAGATCTGGCTTAAGTGATATTTGCTCTTTTTTATCCCCCAGCAAATGCGCGAATGTATTTTTAGCTAAAAACCGTATGAAACAAACTTGTTAAATCATTTTCTGTGAAGACTGTGGTGCAATTCACAGGTGAAGAGTCACATTAAAAAATAGCAACTTTCACTTAGCAAATCTAGGCCAATTATGTGCAAATTAGTATGTATCATCATTTGACAGGAATACACATAGGGGAACTTAACCTTTCTACTCCAGAGACAAGCTTTCCTTTCTCCAGTAGATGAGAACAGGATGTAATGCCTCCAACAAAAAAAGAAAATTATTTTTTAAAAATATACATGCTCTCATTGCCAAAGTGCCAAATCTTCTTTCGACCACTTTGGAGAGTGCAGAACAAATAAATAATAATAAAGGGTATTTGCAACATTAAAAGCTGAAATCAGGCAGACTTAATCATCATTCAAAGGGATCATATTTACAGAAGTCTACATGAAAAGGTCAGTCGCAGCTTACCCTGTATTGATAAGTTAGATATGCAGATAGAATACAGTTTGGTCCCCTTCAGGCTTCCATTGCAAAACATCTATACTCATTCAGTTGGCACCTTTGGCATATGTTATCCCCCTCCTCCTATTGGTTGATGGCCCTTTTTAAGATTCACAGAACTACTTTGACCAGGCCATCTTGTATCACACACCCGAGGGAGCATCCTCTGGCACTTGGCTATCCTCAACCAAATTAGGCTCAAATGTGAGCAGTCCTTACTTAAAAGTTAGCATGCAATAAACCAAATGAAAAACAAAATGTGCATAAAATTATTGTGAACTTTAAATAACGGCGTTATATACGTTTTTTGTTGGCTTCAAAAACAGACACGTGGACACCATTCAACAAACACCAGATGCATGTACCTTCTTTATCTAAATAAGCACTGTTGATAGCAATTGGACCCTAAAACAGCAGTTACCACCTATATACCAGGAAACCGCTTGGTTATAAAGAAAAATAAAAATGTCAACTTTGAAGTCTGCATGCCATGTTTAAGAAGTATATTTTAGGCCAATAAAGAAAAAAAACTGTGGGCTTTAAGCCTCAGAGTAAATATCAAAAATATTTCCGGTAAAATGTATTCCAAATGTAAAATGAAAAAGGACTTGGTACCAGATATTTAAAAAGAATTTGGAGTCCAGAGGCGTGCGCATTGGAGTGGGATCTTCAAGAAAGCTTGGAATTTAGATAATAGCATGACCTTGCATTTTTCTTCCTAATGGAGAAATTGGTTACAAAGCCTAACGTCAGATGTAAAAATTTCCTCTACCCACAAACGCATAGAAAAACTGCAAGGACTCAGAACTAGGTTGAAATAGCACAGCGGAAAATCTGAAGCCTTCACCCACTTCAGTTATCACAAAGAAGCGGCTTTTTCTTAATAATGAGGACATTCAAACCTACGTACCAGAAGAGCACCAAGAAACTTTTTTAGACTTTTTCAAACTGAAACCAGAACCAGAATGGCTTATAAAGTCCTCCTTTGCTTTGAGGTTTCCTTCTTTGAGAATGAGAAACCAAAACGCAAGCTCCCTTTTTACATATATAAAAACTATACCTTAAAAAAACTCCCCCCACCCCTCTTCAAATCCAGTTCTGACCTGTATGACAATGAATTGTCTATGTAGAGGGTGGTTTGAAACTTTACATAGGTATAATAAAATAAACCTGAAAAGGAAAAAACAAACAAAAATAAAACACTAGAAATTAATGTAGGCGCAAGCCCAGAAGCAGTTGCATGGACCATAAAGCACTGTGTTGTCCTTTGTCCACCTTTCATTTTTTCTCCTTCATTTAAATGTTAGCTTGGTTTAGGTCTATCTCCCAAATTTTTCCCTTGGTCCCTTTGACTTTAATCCATGCCAGGAAAAAAAAAAAGGGTCAAGTGAACCTCACAGATATATCTCCCGCTTGGCAGATTGAGATGAAGGAGTGGTGGCGTGCTGGAAATCAGCCGTTTGGGTTAGTGGGATTTCCTCCAAAGGGGAGTCCGTACATGACGACTCATGGCTGTTACTGGTAAAGGCACTGTAAGTCGGTAACAGCTGAATGTTAGCCATTTTGGTGGTGCTGTTATTGTTGCCTCCGATGCGGTCCTCTGGAATTCTGGGGTTGCCATTGCCAATTTGCTCTTGACTCCCCTTGTCTTGGTAAGGCACAAAAGTGGAGAGCTTGAGGGCATTCTTGGGCCTGCGGTTGGGTGATGGCTGGCCAGGCATCCAGCAAGTGTCAGAGTGTCCATATTCTGTACATTCCCGTGTGCAGTTTCCCGTCATGGCTACATCAGGCAGTGGTCTGAGATCTAGAAATAGAAAAAAAAAAAATCATTGGTCAATGCACCAATAATCTAGCAAGATCCTTATTCTCTATACATCTATCCAGTCCCACCCACATGTCTTAATACAAAGTGTTTTTTCAAATGCGAGTCATGTTCTATAGGAATAAAACATGAGTCATATCTCATAAAGAGGAAAAAAATTAGTTTACATGTCAGGAAGTAAATCAAATACAACATTCCTACATTGAACGTTATACAAGCACCTTATACGGATCCTATGGGAATAAACACATTCTAACAAGCATTACCTACGCCATGTCAGGTTTTAGTATAACGAGTCTGGCCCTACCCACTGCATGCTCCCGATTGCACCTTGTCAAGTCTATATGCCATTTAGAGAAAAAAAAAAACAGTCGGGGTTCCTGATCTACTGGTCATGTGTCGTCTCTGCTCCCAGCAACAATGCAAGATCAGAAGGTGACAGTAGCAATTATGGTAAGTAACTACAAATTGAAATGGAATATTTTATATATCTAGGCTTATTTAAAATGGTACAAGGAAGTGCCAAATGCAAAGACAGTTGAAATTAGATTTCATTCTGAGTGGCTGCAATGAATTACTACACGTTTCTCCTAGTGCAGATTATTGAATAAGCCAAACAGTACAGTTTAATGAGATCGTAATAAAAAAGACTGTCTTAAACAAGAAAGAAAGAAAAAAAAAAAAAAAATAGGTTGCCCATTCAAACTTTACAATATTAATTGTCAGAAAGAGAAGCTAACCAGTGAACAACTAGGACTAAGAACAATACAGAGGATCACGTACTAAAATTTTTAAAAGATATTCGTAATGTGGCAACACAAACACTTCATATTTTAAAGGAGAAAAGATTCTAGGCATGCTAGTTCCCATTAAGGCTGTCGTCACCAAGATGGCCCACCACAACCCCCAAATACATATCTCGGTTCTAAAGCAGGGATCCCGTAGTTGCTGCTATGCTTCACCTTCTGTCATAGCAAAAAAAACTGCAACTGGCTTTTTTGGTTACCTGTACTGAACGTCCAGTCACAGCTTCCACCTAACCCAGATCAGGTCCTTTGTCACAACAAAGAGAAGGCAGATAAAACAGACTGGATGGATTCCACGGAAACCTACTGCAGGGCAGAGGTAAGCAACTTGTAGGTTAGGCTGGCGATACACGGTTCAAATCCCATCTGGTACACCAGGAACCAGCCGAGATTTGAACCGTAAATGGGCAGGCTGAATCTACCAAGTTAGTCAACTTGGGTACAACCACCCTGCTGGATTCGCTTAAAGCGGTTGTATACCCTTAAATTCAACTTGCACCTACAGGTAAGCCTAGATTAAGGCTTACCTGTTTCCTCGCCGCTCTGGCCAATCACAGCGCCGCAGCGGCGCTGTGATTGGCCGGAGCGGCGATACCCGGAAGGGTATCTGTGGAGAGATGGATGTGGCTGGAGGGGGAGAAGAGGACGGCGTTGGGGGCCCCGATGTAAGGTAAGTGAGGCATAATGAGCTAGTATGCTAGTCATACTAGCTCATTATGACTTTGTCTTGCAGGTAGTGTACAAAAAAAAAAAAAACAAAAACGGGTATACAACCGCTTTAAGATTATCGCAAGCGACTGGTATAGCTGCTAGCGATCATCACTATCTTCTCCCAGGTTGGTTGCAGGAAAGAAATTTGCTCCATGTATGGCCGGCCTTAGAGGCCATTTTTGCAATGATAGAGCTAAAAAAAATATAGATTCCATCTTAAATGAATATAAAGCCAATTAGTTGTGATTAGACAACATGAATAGTTTTTACTTCAAGCAGAGTCTCATTTATCAAGTTGTCTCAAACAGAAGACTGCAATTCTCCACAGTAGCCAATAATAATTGACTTTTTATTCACCAACTATCCCTTTGCAAGGCAGGTTTAAATCCAATTGGTGGTTACAAAGCAAGAGCCAGTTCTGACATAATGATAAATTAGGTCCTTTGATCAATAAGGGCCTTTTTATAATCAGTATAACCAATAAAGGGAACATAATGTACTTTCAGTGAGCACATATTTTAAGTAGTTATTTGTGGGGGTTTAAATTATTTATGTAACTTTTGCATTTTTACAAACTTTTTCCTTTTTTTGTCATCATATTAACGGTAGAGTTTAATTTGACATTATTATAATGCTTATGCGGTTCACACTAACACTATATATAGTGTGATATAGTGTATATGTAATCATTGCTTTATGGGTTCTGTTCTCCTTGTTAAACTTACACAATTTTCAGCAGTTTTTTTGTTCTTTTTGATAGAAGATGGAAGTTATGTTAAATACTTTGTTTTAGGCAAGGTTGGCTCATTACAAAATCTTATCATGAGAAAAATACTGTGAACTGGTGTTTGTGACTGTTTGTCAACCTGTGCTTAAAGAATTAGAAAGAAAAATACAAACTGCTTTATAGTTGTATTTATACTTGCTTGTGTCCTTCAGGAAATGTGTAGGTAGGAGGGGGACCAAAGAGTACGACCCTTGTTTCTACATATTCATGTAGCCAAATGATATAATAAGCATCATGGAATTGCACTGACAAAGTGTGTATATGAACTTTCCTGAACTCTTTAGGTTACTGCACATTTATCATTTTTTTCACTGCATTTAAATGTTTTTTAATTATATAAAACATGCAAATTGATGTTTCACATGATTAAGCAGACCTTAAATATTTAAACTATGCAGACTAAAATATACATCCTGGAGGAGGTTTTACATTTTACCCACAGATTTATTTCCCCTCCCTCCCAAAACAACTTCACATGCCAAAACCAGCAGGGTTTGTTTTTTCACGTCAGAATGTGATCACATCGCTTTAGGGCAGGGGTCTTCAAACTTTCTAAACAAAGGGCCAGTTTACTGTCCTCTAGACTTTAGGGGGGCCTGACTGTGGCCATTGGGAGTAGAAATTGCCCTGGTGTGAGTGAAAGTTAACAATGCATCTTTGGTATTGGGGGGGGGATGAGCCCCCCCCCCCCCCCAAAAGATTCTTGTCTGTTACAGGAAGTTGAAAAATAACATAACATACCAGCTTCATATACAGGGTACGTGGAATTTAAGCTTTTGAGTGCCACCCTTTGGGCACCTTCTGCTAATGTCGTGTTTGGTGAGCATTGATTCTGAGCATGCGTGTTTGTCCTTTGGACTTTTGTGTGACGGACTTGTGTACAGACGATACGAAAATCTGACAACAGTACGTTGTCCGCCGAAGATTTACTAGCCTGCCATCCAACATTTGTTGGCCGAAAGTTGGACAACAATTGTCTGAAGGAGCGTAATAACGGTTGGATTCTAGGCAAACAGTCTGTCATCCCACAATCCCCTGCCAACAATCGGATCGTGTGTACAAGGCTTAAAGATTAGTAAGCTGTAATATATTCAAACTTCACTTTTTGGTTAAGATTGGCTTTAACCACTTGACCTCCGGAAGGTTTTACCCAGTTTCATTTTTGCTATTCGGCACTGTGCTACTTTAACTGACAATTGTGCGGTCACAAAACACTATATGCAAATTACATTTATATAACTTTTTTTTTTTTCCACACAAATAGAGCTTTCTTTTGGTGGAATTTGCATTTGTTCTGGGTTGTTTTTTGCAATATAAATGAAAAAATGTACACAGCTACAGATGTTATACAGTAAAGGTCCCCATCCCTTGGGGAAATCTTTTTCTAGGGACTGGCCTCTGGCAGTTGCAGGATGACATCACTTCCACACGTCTGGGAGTAAGTCCCCTTGGCACACAGAGACCATGCCTGTAATGTGCAACTCAGTTTACATGCAGGAGAATGCTACGAGCACGCAGGTAGATGTCTCTTCTGCAATAAGGAGCCTGCCTGCTTGCAGTTTGTGACAGCGGAACATTAATTTTGCTTTAATTATTCATTGTCCACAAACCCAAGTGGGTACGTCCATTGATCAGCCACTTAGTGTGACTGTGAAAGGGTGATAGGCAGTCTGGCGCTAACAGACACTGACTGGGAGGGTCACTGACGTTGCAAGTGACACCAAGACAGTGATAATACTGTGTTAATGACACTGGTTTGGAAGGGGTTAACATCTAGGGGCAATCAAGGGGTTAACCATGTGCCTAACAAGCGTAATTAATGCCGATTTTACTTACTAATCTGGCCGTTTTTTCTCTCTGCATTTCAGGGAGAAGAAACCGCCAGATCATTGTTTACTGTACACAGAGTTCTGCGTTTTTGTAAACACTGGACTCTGGGTGTAATTGGACATTGAGCAGGTTTGAGACAAAATCATTGGATGAAATCTGCTGCCAAATTCGTGCTGTGTCCAATCACAGAACGGGTCAGCAGGGGGCAAGGGCATGCACACACCAGGCTCGGAAGATGACCGACAATGAACATGTACGTTGCCGTGGCTGTACCTGCCATCTGCTAGAAGTATATTTACTACGAGCGGTCGGCAGGTAGTTAAAAAAATGCCAAGAATGCTTGTTTGTCTTAACTCATAACTTCACCATAAAGCTAAACTGCTACAAAACTTATTTCATTTTGGGTATAGCAGGGCTGGTTTAAAGCTTTTGTTAGGTCTTTATTAGGAAGGAAAGAAGGAAATCCTTCCAATATGGACACAAACTAAAACAGTGTGCAAAGTGCAATAATGGGTTGGAATTTCTCATACCGTTTAATTTTTAAGCAGCGCCTTTCTGTCCCAATGATGCTAGCACCCCCAGCAATTTTTGTCTAGGCAAAGTAGACAGGAAATTAGGAAAATCATCAATGGGAAACAGACAAAAACAGAAAGCCAACTCCTTCCCACTGTATCCAAAGCCAAAAAGAAAAACCACTGTCCCGCAAAAGGGTGAGAAAGGGGTTGGCTACATCAACCATC
The DNA here is from genome assembly GCA_028564925.1 of Lithobates sylvaticus. Taxonomy (NCBI): domain Eukaryota; kingdom Metazoa; phylum Chordata; class Amphibia; order Anura; family Ranidae; genus Lithobates; species Lithobates sylvaticus. Next base: position 213,620,260 of record CM053029.1, read on the forward strand.
CCTGAACTGGGGTGGGAACCATCTACTACATCTGTCTTAATATTTCTAACTTAGCGATTTTACAATTCATATCTTTAGCCAAGTAAATAAAAAAATTAAACCCCTCTGCAAACTTCCTGACACCAAGGATGAGGTTATGTAACCAGAACAGGATGGTTCTACAACTTTCACACCTTCTATCCTTCTCTTAGCCAATAACATCTACACATGTCAAGGCAATTGGATTACGGATTCTGTACTACCTGTGTGGATGAAAATGTTGAGGTATCTTCCTGATACTTATTGGAAGGGTCTTGGAGAAGCTGCAAAACATAGTCACATGCAGCTAGACTTTTTCTGTAATGTTGACAAACTACAACTATCTATATTTACCAGGGGTCTCCAAACTTTCTAAACAAAAGGGCCGCTTTATTGTCCTTCAGACTTTAGGGGGGCCGAACTGTGGCCAGTGGGAATGGAAATTTTCCTGGCATCAGTGGAAGTAAACATCACATTTGGTATTAGGGGATGATATAGTGCCCTATCGGCATCATTGAGAGGAATAGTGCCTCATTGCTGGTGTCAGTTGGCAGAATAGTGTCTCTTATCAGTTGCAGGAATAGTGCCCCAAGTGCCCGATAAATGCAAACAAAGGGCTGTAGTTTTTAGAACACTGATATATACCATTAACTGAAGAAATGGGAACCTTCAAAGACAAATGCTGTGCATACTTGTACATTATAAGAGCCCCCCCACCATGATAAATTGAATTCCACTTTAAATTACGGAGAGCACAGGCTGCCGTTAGATTATAAAGAGATATGTTGCTTAGATGACAATCCATCGTAAAAGAAACCTGTCATGTAATAAATCGCTGACCAACAGCTGGAAATGCTGGTTGCCTTACTGTTATGCCAACCAATTGACTTCTAAATTTTTGGAGTCGCTGACCTGGAACTAATATGCAGATAGGAAAGTCAGAGTAGTTAAGAATCTTTATCTGCATGTTTCTTGTGCACTGGGGACAACAAAATAAGAAGCCTAAGGATCAACTAGGCAACTAGCATTTCAGAAATGATTCAGCAAAGCCAGCCTCCATATTTCTTTTTGGAAAGGCTTCCTTTAAAATGGGACAGCAATGCAGTGTAGCCCATAACAAGCTACTGTCAATGATTGATAGCCATGGCTTACTGTACAATATTGCTCTTTGCATCTTATTAAATAAGCATCAGAGTATCTGCCTTTCATTGCCTCCCCTGTGTTTGAGCAGGACTCACACTAAATTAAGTACCGACCGCTACAGAAAAGTGTTGGTCTGAAAATGAAAGCTTGCTCCTCAGCTCAAGAGAATAAAGCTTGCATGGTTAAGACTGCTAAAAATTTTGCATAACGTATGGATGGAAAAAAACAAAAACCCTGACGGTATGAAACGCACAAGTCAATTTCTGCTATGAAAATGAATGTAAAAATATGCAGTGATTGATAGTGTTGTTTTAAGAGCCAGCTGGAAGCACCTGGCACTGATCATGTATATTATCTGCTTACATTTTACAGATCTTGTATTTTTTTTTTTTTTTTTTAATAAAGGTAATTTATAGATCAAGTCTGCACAGGCATTTCAGACAGTGCTGGTCAGAAGGTGGCTTGCTGTGATGCAACAGAGGTTAAATAAAAGGGAAATTTGATGCAACTGTGTACGAAGAGCTTGCAAGGCGCAGACAAAAGACCCTGGCGCACCATTAAAGTATCAAAACAAAACATTTAATTACTAGTCATGCCAAACAATAAACCTACTGATTTGGGGACCCAAAAGGTTCACCATGTATTTGCCTCTATCTGTCTGACAGCTGCTGCATAGCTTCCCTTGAGTTATTAAGAGTCCCATCTCTCCCTCCTTCTACCCCTCCCTCTTTCCATCTCTTCAACCTGATCCCCAGACTCCTGATAGTTTAGAAATGACACACAAGATCTGGAATTGTTACATACAAACAAGGAAAAGAAACAATTTATCCAAATGTCTGATTTATCCGACTTAAATAAGGAAAACCTTGCAATTATAATGAAAAAAATTTAAAATATCAATTTTAAGGAAAACAATAATGGTTTTGGGTCCATTATGTTTAATGAAGAATGTTTTTTTTATTTTTTATTTTATAATCTACAAACACACATTCATTGTGTTTAAATGTCATTTTTGACTCATTCCCCCCACATGTATTTATAGCTGATGCTATAGAGCTCTTTAAACAGTTTACAGGAAAGCATGCGGAAAAGAGACTACAGCCAGATCTACTGGCTGGACTAATACAAACTATTCATACACAATATTTCATATTTACCTGAAAAAAGAAAAACATAGATGTTACTTTTAGCTAAAGTGTTTATTGTAGTATTGTTGTTTATTTGTTTAATTAGTTGCTGCATATCAAAGAAAATAAATGGTAAGGGCCCTTTCACACATGCTGTTACGATTAGATCCGCCTGTCCATTCATCAGGCAGACCTGATCGGACACTCGGTGCGCCTCTATGGAGTGATGTCTGTCAGCTGTGACATGTCCGCTGACATCCCGCTCTATCCGATCTGCCAAATCCAGATGGATGGAAACCCCATTTTCCATCAGTCTGGCGGATCGGATGGAATCGGATCAAAATGGACAGGCGGATCTGTTTTCATCCAATTTCCCCATAGAGGACAATGGTGCCCTGACAGGTCTGTCTCAGCACAGTGAGCGGAGATCAACAGATCGATCCCTGCTAAAAAAGCAGAGTCCATCAAAACGGATAGCCCTGTATGAAAGGGGCCTAAGTGTTACGTTTTTTACCCCACAAGCAAGTTTGGCTTTTACATTTTAGATTTCACAAAAGAGATTTTACTTTCAGGCAAATGAGGCTAACCACATGGGGTTTTGTTTAAACATCCAAATGTTTTTACAAAATTGGAAAGAGGGGAAAAGTAATGATGCCCATACATGGCTTGAACTTTGGCTGTGGGTGGCCCTGTTGCCACCATCTGGCTCAACAAACTTCAATCAAAGGGGGCCAGGCGGAAAAATCTGGCCTGAACAGTTATTGCAGCCAATCAGATGTAGTCACTGTTTGGGTATAGCCAATGGAGCAGCAGCTGTCAGAATACAAGAGCCGGCAGGAGAGATTCCTTAACTCACACTGGAAGGAATCAAATTAACGTGTATGGCTAGCCTAAGACCCTCCTCATACATTTACCTCCAATCTGTCATATTGAGGACTGGGCTATGGGACATGGGCTAATCAGAGATGCTCTAGAGGGTGACAAGTGTAACTGACTGTTGAAGGTATTTTGCTTTCATTTTTAAAATTTCTGCAAGACCAAACTGAGCTTTCTCTATCTCTCCAACTTCTGTCTGTTGGCCAGGTTTCAAGACACCAATCAAGTACTAGAGGATTTGAGAATGGATGAATGTTTATCTTTCTATCACTTTTAGGGAGAACTTTGCCTGTACATGACCACCTTTACACATGACACTTACAGAACACGTTGGAACCAACCCTCTATCAGATCATGTGTTCTATATGCCAATAGCCATTTAGTTAGGAGTAGATGTTGACACTAACTGAATTCTATTTAGTTTTTGTTAAATTAAACTGTATATCAAACCTTTTTAAAACGCTTCTATCTCCTAAAGCAGGGATGTCAAACTCAAATTCATCACGGATCACATCAGCATTATGGTTGCCCTCAAAGGGCTGGTTATAGCTACAAGACTAGATGTCCAGAGCACATCGCCCACCTTAAATCAGATGTAAGGAGTCTCCCCACAATCAGGAGTCAAGAGTCCCCCACCCTTCCTTACATCACAGTGCACCCCCCTTACTTTGTGCTGCTGCAGGGAAAAACCTGGGGGCAGAATGTGCAGGGTCTGGAGGAGGACTAGAGTCAGCAGCTGAATGCTGAGACTAGGGGAAGCGGAGACGAGGAGGTGCTGTGGCTGCACAGAATCTGTAAGAGTTCTGTCCTCCTCTCTGCTGCCAACTTCTGAGACTGGGGTAGGGGAATCGAGCCTATCTGCAGCAGCACAAAGAAGCACAGGATCTGGTGGAGGAGTACTATCATTCTTTCTGCTGCCAACTGCTGAGATAAGGTGGGGATGCAGCAGCTGCGGGAGAGGCGCGAGGGCTGCATGAAATGGCCTGGTGGCCTGGTTTTTGGTCTGCAGGTCTTGTGTTTGACACATCTTCTAAAAGCCTCCTATCTACATGCTGCATGGCATTGCTTAGGATGGTTTCCTGATGGTGACAACAGTGGACCCTGCCCGAGTATGTATTGAAAATGCTAGTTGTAGTCCCTGTCAGAAGCCTGTATGACAAGGGAGCTATTTGGAGACACAACTCGTATAACAGGAAATGTCTTGACAAAGACCTGCGTGGGAGAAACACTGGGTATTTTTAATGGAAACTGCCTCATGCACATTAGATGTTTGCCCAGCTCTGCTGAACTCCTTTTCTCCTGGCAGGAGAAAAGCAAATTAAAAAATGCATATAGTTATGTTTTGTAAATGCGTTTAGGCGCTTATTCCATTGGCAAGAATAATAACTTATTTTGGCCATTGAAATAATAAACTCTCAAGCGCTAAACGCGACTAGCATTTAGGCATGTTTAGATGCGCCTACAGGTGTTTAGGCGTGTCAAGCTTTTTTTTCTGCTCAAAATGCTCCTCTCCTGAACAGGCATGTTATATATATTTTTTTCCCCAACCTGTACACGCTCCTCTTCTAACCTCTTTTACACCTGTAAATGCCTATGTGTACATGGCCACATAGGCTAACAGAGGGGTATTTAGAGGCTGAAAAAAAATCTAAAATCAATACGCCCTTAAAAGCCGCTTTTGCTTTTTTTTTTTTATTACACTCACTGTGCACATTGTGTGTGCTCTCAGCACAGAAACCTCTGCTGCCCATGGATATATATGTGCGGTGCATGGGCGTTGAAGCGCACCCTTTTTGCTGCTGCACATATGCATTCATGTCTATGCACATATACAAGATTTTACTTATTTGGTTTGTACATACTGTACTTAAACAACATATTATAATTATTCACATAACAGAAAAAAGCATAAACAGCAGCAGCCACTAGAATATAGAGGACCCCTACTTTGAACAAAACGTGCAATATCTTGTACGGTTTCCTGTAAGACATATACATAATGTCTCAGCCAATGAAAAAAACAATGTGAGAATTGGAAACAGTTCTCATTCTCTGGACAAAAACGGTCACGCTCTTTGCTTTCAGGCACAGCAAGGCTAAAACCATGTTAAAGCCTCACTGGCCTAAAGAAATACATTGTTAAATACTGCATTCTGTATTGTTTCTCCTGAATCTGTGGAACACATTTTCCCCATTAAGTGTGTCGATTCTTATGGCTAATGATATTACTTTCTCTACTGCTCCTGGCATGTTGCAATCATAATTGGTTAGGTGTTCCAAGAAGCAATAAATCATTCTACAAGCGACTGCGTCCCACAATGTATTTGTACAGCAAGAGATGGGGTGGTGGGTTTGAAGAATGAGTATGTACAGCCATTTGAAGAGAACCTGCATTGTTCCCAATGGAGCATGAAATGGCAACCTTTCTTGATAAACCTTCAGTTCTGGGACCCCACAGCCATTACAAAGTCAATAGCTCTTGCAATGCTCATGAGATCTTAGAGAAAAGTGGCCAATCATTAATGCTGTTCTAGCCTCCTCTTCAGCCAAGAGACCATGACCCATTTTTGGGCTTTTTACTTCTAGGAGGAGTTGCTACAATCTTAAATGATTTGGGTTGCCAGTTTAGCAGGGGTCTATTTTGTGTTCACTTTTAAGATTAGGCTTGCGGCTTTACAAGTACAGCTCCAAAGCTCGATTCCAGCAACCTTCTACTCATCAGTCCCCACTGTGCCAGGATTTTTGTTGCATGGCCTGCTCAGCACCACAGCAGGTTTTCAAAATCTTCTGGCTCCCTCTGTACATGTTTGTTGAAGACTCCATTCATTCTTATGGAGCTTTCCTACTCCACTTGTTCCAATGAAGTGTGGAGCCATCAAAAGGCTTAAATGGTGCTTTGCAGCTTGCATGTGCAAGGGTGAGCTCTACCTGGGCATCAGAATTTGAAGATTAAGCTTCACACAGCAAATATATTGGCACAGTACTTTGAGGGGGGTGTGGGAAGGTACAGGTTAGCCATTTCAGCATCAGTATTACTAGTCTGCTCAGTGTATATAATGTGGACTTTGGTTGCTGGCCTCATTCTCAGAGAAACAATGTCAAAACCACATGTACTGGATGTGTGTCTAACTATCATCTTTGTGCATGAGCCCTTATGAAATCAGGACAAGTAGCCTTAATCATTTTGCTATAGTCAATAAACAGAAATCAGAGGCAAGAGCCCCTCTTAAAATGGACATGGCCGAGGAAGGAAATTGCCACTACATTCTCTGAAAGATATAAGAACCTAAGTCCACACATGGACATGCACATAAAAGTGGCATTTTGGCTTCGGGAGGGGTTCACCTTCAAAGCTAAAACAAGACCATGTACAGAGGAACCTTTCATGTGGGTAAAGATGTGAGAACTGCCTGTTCCTAATAACATTGCTTCTAACTCAGACTCTACATCAAACAGGCCTTATTTCAAATGCCATTTTTCTGAATAATGAATGACACTACTCTCATTTTTGCTTATACCTTAAAGGGACTATGGGACAATCAAAAGGATTGTGTGAGTGATTCTAGTGGAAGTAGCCATTGTCCAGTTCATGTACTGCCTACAGGACATAACGTCACTATCACAGAGCCAGTCTACATCACAAATAAATGCTTCCATCACAGGTGCGTTCTGTTTGAGACATTCCCTTTAACTGCCTATGCTACTCAATTAGTCCGGTAATACTTTTTTTCAGCTAAAAAGAGAAATCTATAATTAAATGGCTCATGCAAAGCCCTCAAAAGAACAAAGATAGTATGGTATGTAACCGCATACAGAATTTCATTAATAATTTTTTTTTCTCGGAGTTGAGGAACCACCAAGAAACTGAACTCTCATTTCTGTTCTCAAACAGGTCAAAGGGTCAGACTATGATTTAACACTAAGTAAAGAAAAATGGGATCTTTGAAATGCTGACCTGAGCAGTACTGCCCCTTTGTGATCCGATAACCCACCATTCAGCCTTGAGGTGAACAAATGCTCATTGATGATGTTGTGTCAGGTTAATACAGTTTTTAGATCACTTCATGAATGTACCAGCAGGGTTCAACTGACAACAGAACTTCAGCAAAACAGCTATACACACTTAAAATCCTTATGAAAAGAAAAAAAAAATTTCAAAGTAATGCACATACCTGTGCTCCACCCACTCCTGCTGTGCAATGCATAAAAAAGAAAAAAAAAAAAAGTGACTGGACTTTTCAGCACAAGCGGGTGTGCAGATTTGTAGCAACACCTCCTACCCGATTTTGGTCCATTAGTGATCACCACTAGACTGGTAAGGTCAACCCTGACACCTATTGATCCTGTAATAAATAATACAATTTGTGTATCCTCTACTATTTTAATTAGGCTGATCTATAAGAGTGGAATACTTAGCGTTACTCAGGGTCTTGCGGCAGTAGTTCCTCTAGTCTTCTTTGTTCCTACCCTGCAATGTGGTCAGCCCTTGACGTCATCATGTACAATGCAGAACTAGCAGTGGGCACCAATCTTGCACTGTATGCGATGACATGCAAGAAGGAGGGGTCTATCGCCAATGCCAAAACTGGTGGGAAGGGAGTTTGCGGAATCTCCCTATTAAAGCCCCTCTAGACTAAAACCATTATATGCTGCATGAGAGGCACCAATTTAATGTTTAGAGGGGGTTTGAGTACTTTACCCTCTTACCCACCTGATTACAACTTGGTATTAGCTTCCCAGATAGCAAGGATAATGTGCAACAAATTTGTGGCAGTGTTGATTCGGAAGTCTGTTAACTTGTTGCACATTTTCACTGTCAAGTTGTACACTTGCAGAACATTTGAAACAGTTCTAGTTGACACTTTTCCAATTTGAAGCAAATTTGCTTGGCAAGTCTCTAGCACCAGCAAAGTTGCAGTGGTGAGTCTACAGCAAGGACCCTGCAAGTCTACTACATGAAAATTTAGCCACAGTGACCCCTGTGGTGGGATGACTATTGCGCAACATAACTGAACAAGAACTTACAGCAGACTTGCAGAATGTTTTCAAAGAAAGTTGATCTGGAGGCCTCCAATGCGGACTTGCTGCAAGTGTGCAACAAACTTGTGAAGCCTGGCAAATCTAGCAATAGCTTAGCAAATTATTTTCAAACTTAGAGCACAATTGCTTGCAATCTGGGTTCTGGCATCTAAATATAAAGACAGATTTTGGGAAATTACACTAACGAAACTGAAAAGTGATTTTATGAAATAAATATTTATATGAATTAAAGGTGGCTTTAGTAGAATTCTTTCAGCCAGTTTCAGGGTACCCGAAGGGACCTCCTTTCTTCCTTTAGGATTATCCCATCACCTTCATCATTAGAACAATGTCACACTTTAATGTTCTTATTTCCAGAAAAATGCTCACCAAATGCAAAATGGTGGACATGTAGTTTATCAGCCACCTGTTCCTCAAAAGAAAATGATGTGCAAGCACTTCTGTGACCTGCCCACCCTCTCCATGCAAGATCCCCAACTAATCAGCATGGTTTTCTCCAGTAATATAAAATCATTTCTACAGTTATAGTAATAAAATATAGCTATATTTAAATAAAAATAGCTAAAAAAAAATGAATACAGCGGATTATTTAGCATATAAATTTGCATATAATTGAAGGTAAATTACGAATTTTAATTTACAGCTGTCTAATTTTTTTTTGGGGGGGGGGGGGGCAATAAGGCAAAAAACAACGTGAAGGTCTGTAGCATTATGTCTTGAAGTAAAGTATTTGTCCATTTCTCCATTTTAATGTTCATATAAGCCTAAAAATAACTAAAGCCATATACACACACACACACACACACACACACACACACACACACAAACACAATAAAACAAATCTGAAGGTGGATTTTGAGAGTGGACAACCCCTTTAAATGTTAAAAGTACTTATATTAATAATATTCTTCATACACCGTTACTACTAAAACGACCTAACAGTTGAGTAAGCAAAGTCACAACACTAACATGTAATAGTCTAAAGTAAAAGTTCTGTTGACAAGACCCAAAGCTTCTCCCTTTGGTCCCAATTCACTGATGATGGAGGCTGCCAATCCCCACCACAACAATAGATTAACTATCGCTAAAAAGCAGCACACCCCTGTCCTCACTAAAACAATGTCAAGTGGGCAGAAGAGGAACAGGAGGTCATTTACCAGAATCCTTTCTACATCGCGGGTTGCAGAGTCGCCTGCCCTGCGGACTTTAGAACTTTATAATGAGGCAGACCGCAGCCTAATCTTGGCACGTCCCGGGTTAGCGGACTATCGAATTTTTCACCGCTCTTCCCTGTGGCAGTGCACATGTATAAGAAAGAGATAAAGAGAGAGAGAGGACGGCCAGTGAGACAGGGAGAGACGAACATGACATACACAAACTGCAATGTGTAGTCCCATTTGGGACAAAAACAACTAAAACCAATTACTGCATACAATTACTCTAGATGGATATTAGTATATAGAGAACCTCCATTTATATCATCTAATCCTATATAATCTAAGTAACTATATAGTGTGTCCCGCCCATTGTTTCCAAGGACAGAGGCCTAGAATTCGTTTAGCTACCAGTTCAGTATTGAAGTTTTACTTCCATATTAAGCAATTTTTTGAAGGGTTTCATTTCCAGATAACCCTACTTTAAAAAAAAAAAAATGCTCTTTTAACACAGCTTGGCCCATTTAATAACATGTTACCATTTTCTGTTGACCTGCTGAACTTTTAAAAGCTGTACTGGGATTATCAAGTGTAATGCTATTTTCTGATACCGTTATCTACAGGCACTGGACTCTCTATACAGAGATACAGCAAAAAGCATCCCCAGTATTTTTTTGAGCTGTGCATACTACCTAGGCTAGTTTACCTGTGGCCTGCAGAAATCAAGAAGATGCATACCTAGGGATGCTAGATGTGCCTTCAATAGAGCACCAGAAAACATTTTCTATTTGTTTCTCCTCCTCCTTTCAGCAGATGTTCTTTTGTACATGCTTCCAGACATTGCACTGAAGACGTACTAATAAAGAAATGATCACTAGGAATGCTGGCACTGAATTAACCAGGTAACGAAAAACATAATGGTTCATTTTTAAACTACAGAAAAACTTTAATTTGGATTTTTTAAAACCTATAACTGATGATCTCCCAATCATGTCAATCTACAGAGCTTTAAATTAAATAGTAAACTTGAACTATTAGGAATTAAATGTTTGTCCTGATAAAAGTTCCTCTGGGTTGTATTTGGAGCACCCTATTAAAATAGCTACAGCTTGCTACTTCCAAAGCAACCATGGCTCAGAATGTGCACTGCAGATACAACGTCCGATGACATTGAAGCCTTGCCTCCCCCCTTCCATAGAGGGGCAACAGTACAATATAAGTGTTGGTGGAGTGCTGGGCCCAAAGGTAAGTATAATTAAATTTGGTCTCAAGTTTCAAAAGGCAGCTCTCTACCATACAGGATATCCATATGGGACCCCAGAGTAGTCCAAAGAAAATGTAAATAATGAGAGCACCACAAGTTTATAATCAAATTAAAACTTGTCCCAATGTCATGTGACCTATCTGCAGAAGTCCCTCCTCCTAGGGTGCAGCTTTTAAAATAGGAAGCTGATTTTAGAAAAACATTTTATGGTACTTTCATAAAATATATAAAGTTACGTTTTTTTTTTTTTTTAATAAATACACTGGGGTTTCTCTACTAAATTATATTTTTTATTCTGGAGCTTTGACTTCCTACAATGCCCATATGGCACTATGTATGGTTTTGAGCCCTCCTGTTGTTCCTAGGCACTGGCCATTACCGAGGTGTCCATTTCTACAAGCCCTGGTGACCTAATATTTGAAACAGTAGCTCCACAATTATGGGCTTGTGTAAGAAGTCAGTTTAATCTGACTAGGTCTTAATGATTCATTCATACTTGGCTACTAAGCTCCTTCTAATATCAATGGCTGTAGCTTTCGATATAATGTGAAATGCCTCCTCTTTATAGGCTTTAAAAACAAAATAGGACCCATAGCACAACATATAATATGCAGGAAGCTGTACAGGTGTAGAACATGCTAAAACAAGGGGAAAATATAATTGATCAAAAGCTTGGTGGACCATTTGGCTAGATTCGTTGTTGCAGCAGCCATCTGCAACAATGCAGGACTTACATATATTCTCAGTAATCTAAAATTACAAGTGGAGGCCCAAAGGAGGAAAAGCTAGGCATTGCGTGAAGCATAGCAGAAGCCAAGAGGGAATATGGAAACAGGCATGCAAATGAAGAGCTGAAGCGTGTACCATTTTCAAAAGATCCAGTATATCTCTATAGGAGGTTTCAAGGCGGAAGAGCAGACACAGTGGAAGAGTAATAGCAAATAATAATCATTTAAAAGGTACCAATCATTTAAATCCTAAAACTGGCCATACACTAGAATAAGTTTGTTTCAGGGCCCATTCGTTTGATTTTCAAAATTTTTTAGTAGTGTCAAATATACGTTCGTTTTGAACTACAGTGTTTACAAAATTTGAAGGAGCAGGATCATTTCTCAAACGAAATATGGTATACTACATTACAAAATCAAATGTAAAAACAATTGAAATTTAAATTACCTATGAACAACATGCGCAAGGGCATCAAACATATTTAAGAGAATTCTAGTACAAATGTCCGTACAAACGTTGATTCAAAATTCTACTGGTGTATGGCCAGCCTAAAGGTGCTTACAAATGTGAGCCTAGTACTAGAGTGTTATTTCGCTTAAAAATTCTCAGGCAGTGGTCAAATGTATCACAATGATGGAACAATAGTGAATTGTATTCTACTACCTGAACTAAAAATGTGATAGATGAGTGGTTGCTACTGGCTTCAATACCTCCTGTATGCATTTGATTCTATAACTTAAAAGCTATATCTTCTATAGCATGTAGCTCATTATTACATATGCACGCACAAAGCCATGGTTCATTTAGTTATTAGACAGATTATGGTTGCTAACTATTCCTAAAAACCTGTTTTGATGGGCTTTTGATTGGTTACAATGAGTTGGAATTCCCATACTGAACTATGGAAATGCAAAACTCTTTGAAGCGGATCAAGTGCAGGTCAGAAGAAGGTCGACTGCAAGTCAATTACACGTCAATGAATTCCGAATGATCTCAGAAGCATGTTAAACTAACGCCAATGATGCAGACCATTTCAATTAAACTTCCCAACACCATCCTCTACAGCAGGGGTCTCCAAACTTTCTAAACGAAAAGGGCCGGTTTCCTGTCCTTCAGACTTCAGGGAGACCGTACTGTGGCCATCAGGAGTACAAAATGTCCCAGTGTCATTGGGAGTAAACAATCGCCCATCATCGGTGTCAGTGGGAGGAATTGTGGCCCATTGTTGGTGTCATTGAGCCCCATTGTTGATGTCATTGGGAGAAATTGTGCCCTTCGCTCGTGTTGGTGAATAAAATAGCACCCCAAGGGCCAGGTAAAAGAAAGAAAAGGGCCGCATCTGGCCCCCAGGTTGCAGTTTGGAGACCACTGCTCTGCAGCGTTCCCGAACAGCGGCAGGCTTGCTTTTAACAGTGGCTCATGGCTCAACTTTATATTTGCATAGTGTTCGTTAAAGTAGTGTACGCAGAACATATTATGTGCCTATAAATGAATGACGAAACCTGATGCTGGGATCACTTGGCAAACAGCAGTGTGAATGAGTCCTGGGTATGGACAACTGGTTGTTAATCACACTGCTAAACTTCTTTCCTGAGTGACTCTCGCACATGATGGGAAAAACTGAAAGTTTGTAAACCAGTTATTAGAAAAAAGGCTGACAACCTTGTCCCGAAGCAGCTGAAGAAATTCCACATCAAACTAGTGATTTTTGGGCCACATGCAGCTCTCTCTTTTTTGTGGCCCATAGTGCTTTTAGTTTTTTTTATGACCAGGTACGAGTGCCGGTACTTTTTCTTAAGTACTCGCCAATGCCAATTGCCCATGCCTATTTTTAGTGTCATGTGACAGCTTTGCTTTAGACAAATTCTGAACAACTGTAAGCCCTGGTTCACACCAGCGCAGCTTTGAAATCGCGCCACTTCCACGCGATTTCAAAGCCAAAAGATCAGTGCAATTTGTACCTCCAATTTAATTGCCACAAGCGACTTCATAACAGGAGTCAATGCAAGTGGCAAAAAAGTAGTGCAGGAATCTTTTTTCAAAGTCTGTGACTTGAAGGGATAGGTTTCAGTATTGGAGCATTTGCACGAGTACAAGTACTTGTGCAAATGCTTAGTATCGACAGCAATACTGGTAGCCGTGCAACGCTAGTTTTAGAAATGTTAAAGTTGTCCTTTAAAAGACATGGCCCTCTCCTCTCCGGGTGCATTCAACCTTACACGTTGGCCCCATTCATTCCTATGAAGAGCTGTACTCATGTTGAGCTCCAGCGGTCCTACAGAGTTCAATGTTCACTTAGCATTTACACCCCCCCCCCCCCCTCCATGTAAAAACACAATATAAAACATTACAGAAAAAAACAAACATTACATATATCATTCCTACTAAAGCGATTTTGTAATTTGTAATTTTGCAAGCAAAAGGGTATTACTGTAATGCAATCTAATTACATGAACAGTAATAAATGTGGGCATCCTTTGTATTTGTTTTTTTAACTGTACTATTGCACTGCAGCTAGGGATAAAATACTCTGCTGGTAGCACGATGGAGATCTGCACAGCAGTATGGGCCTCCTGCGGTCAGATGTGCCCTCTGCACAGTGCTCCATTCAACAGCTTATGCTCTCTGAGCAGCACTGTTGACTGGCACAGTGTGAAGGGGTGTTTGTGTTGAGCGACGGCCCAGATATACGGTGTGCTGCTTAACAGGGCATGACGCAGGACAAAAAGCAGACACCCAAAAGTATTCCTATTATGCAACCTGGCTGCATTACAATATAAAAAAACAAAACAAAAAAATATAAATTTCCTAGTTTGTGCAATTGGTCCACTGATTTTCATAGGAGTTTTTCTTTTTTTACAACATCAGACTGATCATGTGACTGGAGTAGGCAGCTTTAGACTTTAAAACGCACTAACTACTGTCAAGTGAAATTAGTTCATTGCTAAAGGTGCTGCATATATCACACCTGTAGTAATGTAGCAGCTGGGTAGCTAACATGTGTCTGCTTTCATCCAAGTTTTAAAATTGCAAAAATTATTTTAGGAAGCAGACAGCAAAAATATATCACGGCAGATGCATTTACTTTGCATATCATTATCTGCAATTCCTACTTAAACACGCATTACCCTAATAGTCATTCCACTTCTAGAATTCTAATAAGAGAAAAGCTCATACAATAAAAATAAAGGCAGCTGTACAGACCTATGTATAGTGTACTTTCAGATGCAGCAAATGTACGTATATACACATATAACTACATACAATGCTAAAAATCTGGAGGGGAATGGACCTGATACCATCTGAAAGGAAGCTTGCAATCCATTCCCAGAGGCTTGCTTCTTCAGCATAATTATATGCTTGCTGATTCTAGCATGGGGATTTCGGAGACCCCACACAATTATACTGGCTGAAATAACAGGGTAGGGGAGGAAAAGTATCAGGCATTATATTTTCCATGAAGCTGCACGTGTGCGACAAGTGTCTCTGGAGAACATTCTACAACCTCAAGACACTCAAGAGTTTGAGAGAGGTAGAGCAGAGCAAAGCAGATGAAATGTTTTCTCAGCTGCCAAGGTGTGCATACCATGCCTGGTGGAGAGCCTATTGGGGTGGCAATTTCTTTTACAGATTACAAAGCATTTTATATATTCTGAGGCAAGTCATCTTTGCCAGGTGCTTACGACACTGATGCTTGGGGTTCTAGGGAAACCATTTGTCTATTGGATTCAAGGAAATCTAAACTTTACTTTTTTTAGTCTTGAATAGAGAAGGCAATGGTTAAAGCCCAATATCAGTGTTTTCCCATCAGTTCCTGTCCCAGAGACACAACAAGTAATGAGAAGAGATCCCGGTTGAAAAGAATCGGAATGACCGCACACCAGCTATTTTCAAACTCCCTCTAATGCCACGTACACAAGGCCGGACTTTCCGGTAGAAAAAGTCAGATGGGCGCTTTTCATCGGACATTCTGACTTTTTCTGACGGCATTTCCGACGGACTTCGATATAGAACATGTTCTAAATCTTTCCGTCGGGAATGCTGACTGAGCTTAGTCTGTCGGCAAGTCCAGCCGTGTGTATGCGGCATTTGTCATAATAGCAATGCACAAAAAATAAATGGAGATCCCTGACATTGCGTTTCACCACAGGCAGACGTTTCAAAAGTCTTCAAAAGTCTCCATTCATCTCATGTATTGCTTTCATAAACGAATAAAGATGGAGTTTGCTGATGAGCAGTCACCCGATTCTTTTGAACGGTGGTTATCAGCAAGCTGGTTAGGCACCTTGGTTTGAGTAGGCAAGCATGGGCTGCCTTTGAGCGATACGCTGCTTTCTTAATTTGAAAAGCAATGCCTTGTTACTGCACCAAGTGTGCTCCATAGAAAATTTCCCTCACTAATGTTTTTTGGCTTCAGCTATACTGACTAATGGAGCATTGGTACATCCTGCCATTAAATGATGGCAATCACCATGCAATTTCTGAAAAGACAGGGCTAATAGGATTTCCCCAAATATAACTTTTTGTGCAGGACTTGAAGGGATGGGTAATGATTGCACACATGACATCTTCAATACAAAATTCACAACTTCAGTGACAAAGGAGTAGATGTGTCTCTTGAAAGGTGGGACTTGACACGTGTCAGCAGGTTGGAAATATTGACAGATACGTTTTCTGAATGCTTGCAAGCACTTTTTACTGCATGGCAATTATCCCCCCACCTTATAGTACTTGTCAATAAACACATTAACCAAGCTGTGTATGACCAGCTGTATATACACATACTGTACATCAGGAAGAGGCAAATGGTTCAAAGACCAACCTTCCATCAGACATCCATATCCAGCAAGTACAGGATGATACTGATACCTAAGAGGTACCTGCCATTGTGACAGCTAGAATGCTAACAGGGAAATGCCTCCCGTCAAGCCATTGTATTCTCCTGGTTGGGGAAGCTGTCCTCGCCAGGAGAAGACAGGGATTATTGCTGGTGGCTATACCATCCGCTAGTGATAAAACGCATGTACAATCTGGCAGGCTGGTTGCTCCGAAGTTGATTGATTAATCCACTTGGGGACATTTAGCCTGCCCATACATGGTTTGAATCTCAGCCTGTTCCTGCTGAACCGGCCGAGATTTTAACCGCCTATGGCTGAATTTGCAAATGGTTGCCTAAGGAAGCCATTCATATTAAGCCTAAAGAACAAGCGCCTTTGAAATCCCAGTAGCCCTGGCTTATAAATGAAAAAGCAGTAAATGTTAGGTTTTCCAACCAAGCCAGCTTTGTTTAAATTGAGCTTACACTTTATAAAGGATAGCACTGAGAAAAAAAAAAAATGTATACCAGTGCTGACCTCATTCTGAAAAAAAATAGCTGCCTAGTGGTCTTTGAAATTAGCGCTTTTCGAGTCACTAACCCAAAGCAAAAGTGAATTCAGAAATCCTAGATACTTTTCTGGGTCTGTACCTCAGGTATTTAAGCTACTGGGTTAATATGAAAGCCAGGCAGCTAGCATAATCAAAATAAGGTCAGTAATGGCACCCTACTACTTCAAATTGCTGTACCAGATCTATGGAACCTCAGTTTGATTTTGCAGCCCACAGTTGCTGCATGGATCAGAAAGCATCCAAAGTAATTGTTCCTTGTCGATAGATTGCCAAATGACTCCGAAAAAGTTTGGGTTTTGTGGCAACATGACTCTGTATGCACAGTTTAAGGATAGGATTTCACTTTTCATGGCTTTTGCTTCTGCAGCTGTTCGTGAACTTTGTTTTTCCTCCTTAAACTGAAGAGAGGAGTAACCAATTGCATCCGTACTGTGTTCTATATACAACAGGAGCGTTTGAAAAGATTGCTATCAGCTCTATTACAAAGACAACACAGGGAGAAAAAATATAAAGAAAGACCTGAGGGCAGAATAGATACAAGAGACAGATACATTGAGACATCACGTAGAAGCGGCTAACTCTGAAAAAAAATAAAAAAATAAAAAAAGGAGTGAATTTTAAATGCAATCTCGATTTCTGCCTTTCAGACAAACTAATAAAGTCTAACGCCTATATTCATACAATAACTGCAATATAAAAATTCTTCATTTTCACATTTCCTTTTTGGGGCACATCTGCTGTGCACTCTTCCTTCTCACATTTAAAGTGAAAAAAAGTAAAATTAAAAATACACTATATAAAAGTGGCATATGCTCATTTTAATTCTTTATCATTTTTTTTATTATTTTTAGTCTGGCTTTGATTCCAAGTCCTTGTACAATTCAGTATCCACAGCACTGGTGGATAATGGGATAATATTCTGCCTGGACTGCCTGGACCCGAGTGATCTCCTTTCCTGCAATTACCTGGGCCACAATCTTAGAAGTCATTCACAGCACCTCCTAGTGGTGAAATATGTTGCTGCAGAAAATCCAAGCAAGTATAGTTCTACTGGTGGTGCTGGCAGCAAGGTCTACTGGTGGAGTCACCTGGTATTAGGTTTTAGTTTACGTATATTGGCAATACATGTATCTGAAGACTTTGCAGGGAGTAGTATTATGGCATAAGCCCCCCTACTCTTTGCTGTGCCAGTGTGAAATAAAAGAAGATGACAAAAAGGTACTGACAAATACAACTCGATTCCTCGCCATGGGTTTACTGCACTCCACTGAATAAGGGCTTCATTTTCATTCAGGCTTTGCAGCCACAAGTAATTGGGAAGAGCCCTAAGCACATACAAGTGTGCAATAGGGCAAATCAAAGTGATTCAAAAGACAAAGGTCTACTAACACCAACCTCAGATGCGGTTATTGAGAATTAGTGATGAATGCTATAGGATTACTCAACTTTGTGCATTATTGCTTTTTTTTACCAAGTTTTGAAGCCCCATCAAAAATGCCCAGCACTGTTTATTAGTTATCATATTAAGACATAGAAGAATTGGGGGTTCCCTAATAACCATCTTTGCGTGGGGGAAGCCACATGTGTGCAGATGTGCTGGAAAGCTATGCATGTGCAGATGTGCCGCAGGGCTTAGTCAGAACCCAAAGCTCTGTGGCACATCTGCGCAAGTGCAGAATCTGGGTGGGCACAAACATCATTCTTGTCTAGGCCGAAGCGCTGCTTTCTAGCACAAGACATCTTTTACATTTTAATTGTGAAATTTTAAAAATGTATATGCAATTGTGAGAGAGGGAGGAGGAAGCAGGGCAATATGAGAGTTATTGAAGAGTGAAGGTCCACCTTAAATATACCATTGAAGGTGTTTTGGTATATCTGCCAGGTGAGTGCAACAAAAATGTCTGCGGATCCTGCCAGAAATAAGGTAAGTTTCTTAACTCTTGTAAGCTCTGCAATGTTATCAGCCCAGCCCACTTCTCCTCTGAACTACAGGCAACCTCTAATCCAGGGGACTTCAAACTATGGCCCGCCAGTTGTTCAGGAACTACAATTCCCATCATGTTTAATCAGGTCTGTGAATGTCAAAGTTTTACAATGCTTCATGGGACTTGTAGTTCGGCAACAGCTGGGAGGGCTGTAGTTTGAAGATCCCTGCTCTTATCCATGTTATAGAGGTGAGGAGAGGGAGACGTGTTCTAAACACACGTTGTGTCATAGTAAGATATTGTTGCTCCTCCATTGATACAGTACATTGAGTGTGTGTTGTCACCCTAGGACAGAAAGTGTGTTACTGGTAGGATTACCAGGTAAAAATAAAGGAAGAAAAGCCTAATAAAAATAAATAAAAACAAATACAAATGCATTCACCACATCTAAGGACTGGAAACCTGAAATATTTTACTTCTTTTTCTTGGGTTAAGACACGCTTTAAAGCTGAAGTCACATTCTGTAATGGAACTCCATCTACCAAAAACCACTGCAATATGTGCACTATGCATTGCACTCCCCAGACTGCTGAACAATTCAACAAGTGGGCTCCCTTTTTGCTAGTATAACAGTAAATCAGAAATCAGGCCCTGTGGGCATCTGCCCCTCCTTGGTGCGGGGGTCTGTGAATCCTTGCTGCGTTGTCTGGATCCTCCAGCAAATCTTTTAGGCACAATACTTGGGAGGCATTCTTCACAGCCGATGGTGGTAAATATAATCATAATAATTATAATCTAATGTGCTAAAATCAGTATACATTATTGCTTGACCTTAAATGTGCTGCTTACTGAGATATTGTATTTTCTAGAGCTCTTTACTCTTTCCCCCAGAAGAAAACCTCTACTACATATGGTCGAAACGCGTCTGGGTTCTAGTATGATCATACATACCTATATCATGCTATGCTTTTTAGGTTTACTCAACGGCTGTATCACTATGTATGCAAGTATGTAGGTTTGCCTCATCCACAGAGCTCATATTTTAACATTTACAAACGCTTTTGTATGATCGTTTTTGGAAATAAATATATTTTTTCAATCTACTTAGAATTTTTTGCTGCAATACAAAACACCATGGGAAACCTTTTCCACTTTTGAAAGAAAACAAATGCATTCACCACATCTAAGGACTGGAAACCTGAAATATTTTACTTCTTTTTCTTGGGTTAAGACACACTTTAAAGCTTAAGTTACATTCTGTAATGGAACTCCATCTACCAAAAACCACTGCAGTATGTACACTATGCATTGCACTCCCCAGACTGCTGAACTCTGTAAACTATTGTATATTCATACTGCTAGGTCATTAAGAAATTCAGTCTTCATTAAATTCAACAAGTGGGCTCCCTTTTTGCTAGTATAACAGTAAATCAGAAATCACATACCTCTGCAGATAGAAGAGATAGCACCCATATATCTAGATTACAATAAGGCCCATAATGTACCGAGTCGCCTTGAAGCTGGCCTGTGGCTGTTTTTTTTTTTGCATACTTTTGTCGATCTAAAGAAGACCTCTATTTAGAGATTTAAAAATAGGTATTCATTGGGTATCTTTTGCTGGCCAATATTGGAGGATTTCAAAAATGAACCACAAAAGCTTACAATCCAGTGACATCATTCAATGAAATAACTGCTTTTACAGTGAAGGCATTCCCAAGAAACACACAATGTTCTAATTAAATTCGTCAAAGCTATGGCATTATCCACTTTAAAGCTGTTGTTTTTGTCCATGAGGCAATGTTATGAACAGTTTCAGAAGATGCTCTCCTGGGGGTATCAGATAGCAGATCAGCCTGCAGCGCTGGCCGTGCTGCCAGCCGTGCGATTCTGGCATCAAGAGTTTGCAAGCAAGTTATTGGCAGAGATCAGCTGCTGGGCCGCTCGCTATCAATGTGCATTAACAGTTTTTGAGCATGGGGTAACTTGCAAGGCCATCACAGCCTGCCATAACAGTCATCATGAACCGGCTGCCAGCACAAGCTATTGATTTTCTTGTCATTAATCTAAAGGCTAAACATCTACTCCAGTACAGGATTTGTACGCAGCCAATCAGCAGCCCGAGCGTGCCAGGTAATCAGGAACGCTGACTCATAGGCGAGAGCAGAACCGGCACCCAGAGACTCAATGCAGCAAAAGAGGATTTATATATTTACAATGCTTTCGTGGTTAAATAGAATGGGTTCATTGATGCTGCAATGTAAACAGCCTTTTGCTTGTTTTTTACTCTGAGGCCTTCATTTAATAAGGGAAAGCTCAATGTGCACTAATCCATAGTAACCAATCAGAAAACACCTTTCCTTGTCTGCCATTTAAGGCCTGACATTTGCAAGCAATGTGATCGATTAGGTGTTGCTAGCAAGAACTGGAACCTGCCGTAGTTAAGTGATGAGTAATACCAACCACTTTTTTCAAAGCAAAAAACACAAACACAGGGAAAACATACAAACTCCAAGCAGACAGAGTTGCAGCTGAGATTAAACACAGGACCTCAAGTGGTATAAAAACCAAAAATGTAATATATTGCAGCTTACCAATCATTAGATGTGGTGGCTACATTATGTTTTTTTAGGCTTTTTTTTTTTTTACAATTGTTTTACCCAGTGATCTTGCCAATAACACACCTCCTGTATTAGAGTGCCTTCAGTCTGTATGAAAGAGCAACAGACACCCTTAGACAGAAGCATAGTTGTAAAGTGGCTGTAAAGGCTGAACGTTTTTTTACCTTCATGTATTCTATGCATGAAGGTAAAAAAAAAAAAAAAAACTGCAGCGCCCCCCTCAGCCCCCCCCCCCAATACTCAACTGAGCCCCCTCTCGATCAGTAATGTGCATGGGAGCCTCAGCTGTCCTGGGTCCCTCTCTTCTTATTGGCCGAGACAGCAGCAGGGGCCATCAACCACAGCCAGCGAGCCAATGAGGAGAGAGCGGGGGTGGGGTCAAGCTCTGCGTGTCCTATGAACGCATAGAATGGGGCTCGGGAGCAAGCATGCACCATTGCCCCCATAGCAAGCAGCTTGCTGTTGGAGGCACTGGTCAATGGGGAAGAGACAGGAGCGCCAGCAGGGTGACCCCAGAAGAAGAGGATCAGGGCTCCTCTGTGCAAAACTATTGCAAAGAGCAGGTAAGCATAACATTTTTGTTATAAAATAATAACCCCCCCCCCCCCCCAAAAAAAAAAAAAAAAAAAAAAAAAAAAACGTTATCACTTTATTCTGGGGGTTAGATGCACTAGCAGATTTAGATGTACTAGCAAAATTGAATCCAAACTCCTCACACTTTATAAGCAGTTACAGCACCAGCCTTTGTTACTTTTGGGATAAAGGCTTTACATAAATAAATACAAGCTGGCCATTGTAAGAACTCCTGTCAGTGTTAAATGGTTTGTCTCAACCCTCTTTTACATTTGATGGAAAGTCTGTTCTGTTGAAAAACAACATTTACTGACCGAATCAACAGGTGAAAAAAGAAAGAAATCCTAAAAAAAAAAAAAAAAAGGAGAACAAATTCAGCCTTTACATCTAAGCTGCAATTTAATAAAGGTTTGCTTTTCAGTTTAATACCACTTTAATGCCCACATGCCCACCATTATATCCATTAAATATTAGCTGAGCATAAAAATGGCTACAAAAGGCTATATATAGGGAAAGAGGCCAAAGTGAGGGGAATTTGAGAAAAATAAAAAAGGAAAAGCTTCTACATCTCAAATCTGTTTGGATCTCTTAAATTAACTTTTACAAGTTTATCTAAGCTTATAAAGCAGGAGGGGCTGTTACTGATCATCCACACCAGGCAGCCACGATAATTTGCCTGGCCCACTCATTGACTGCTATGAATGGTGGCAGTTGGGTGTTCTTTAAAAAGTAATGATTTGGGAAGGCAAAAAAAAAAAAGGATTGTTGGAAAATATATGCTGACATGGAAATCAGAAAGATGGAGAGAGTTAAAATATAAAGAAGGAGCCTAGAGTGAATGAGTATTTGGCGTACAGCCGAGTTTCTCAAGAGATCCTGCTGGAAGACTGAAGCCAGCTTTCTATGTGTAATTACTGGGGGACTATATGATGAGATGCAGAGCGTATGTGCACAGTTAGCGGAGTAGCCAGGGAAATTCACCATCATTAACCCGTCCAGAAAACATCTCCAGCCGCGGGATGGGTGATACTGATGGGATCAAGTTAGGCCCCGAGCAATTACAGGCCAGAGCTAGACCTTCGAATACACCCAGCATTATAGGGATACTCTTAACCCTTTCTGGAGGATAACAATAAAAAATGGCATTTCAAATAGTATTATAGATAATACCTGGATGTCCGCCAACGTTTTGTTGTAGGTGTAAAACCCTTGCTATGGGCCAAAAGTATAACAAGAGATTTTTCATTATGGTCCTAAAATCTAAATGTGAGAAGCTATTACATGGCTCTTAAATTATGTATTAGCAGCATTAGATGGCTGAGTGCTCCCATTCTTTGGCCATATGCTGCTAATTGGGGTTGAACTTTACAACCTGAAAATGATGTTCTCTAGGAAATGGACTCCTTAAACATTAACATATTGTACCATATAGTGCTAATGGCTAGTCGTAGACACATCACCTTCTACTGTGAAATTGGTACTTGTCCTAGAAGAATTCAAATCCTCCTCCCTTTTAAAGAGCAATTCCAAGCATGGAATGAAACCAATCTGTCAACTTTCAATGCGTTCCCTCAAGCATGGCTACTGTGGTGAAAGCAGGAAAGTCTACTCATTGGTGTGCTACTTGCACTCCAGATGGTCTCATTTGAAGGGTGGGTGTGTCTGCTTCCTGAAGCCTGAGCTACGTAGGGACCTATGTTGAACTGCTTGTCCCCCATCCAAGTCTTAAGGAATGCAAAAGCAGCTTGAAGCCTGTCAGATCAAGTGCAGGTCAGAAGGGGATCAATGAATTCTCAATCATATCTAAAAGCGTTTCCATATTATATCCTAAAGCAGGCTGCATATACCCATTGACATATACTCAAAGCTCATTGACCTGGCCCCAACTCACTTTCTTTTCTTGCTCTATTACCAGATTCAAACTTCTAAGTCAAGTCTTAAATTAAACTTGTGACTAAAGAATCATGGAGACTGCTATTGCTGATCATTAACCTTAACACAAGGTTATGTGCTTATTTTAGAAGGTCAAGAATGCCAGCCCTCGACTTCTATCACGACAGAGTCATGAGCACGAGTTACAGTAAAGTCCCACCAACGTGAGACACAGTTGGATCTTACGTTTGAGCTTGAAAACACCTCAAACATTACCAAAAGTAAAGTTACATTAATACAGTAAAGCCCCAATGTAAGCTGTGTTCACGGAAAGGAAATCTTAAAGCTGAATTTTCGAAATTTAGGCAAAATGTACCCTTGCAATCCCCGCCCCACACTGCAAGGGTTAACTGCTCAAGTCTAGCGGTGCCGGAATCAGGAGTAATGTTTGCCTTAACCCCTCCACTACAGTGCTCTCCTCTGCTTACTGAAGCTCCAGTCCGTGGGTGGTCTTTGGGCAGCAATATATAAAGTGATTGGCTATTTACTCTGCATGGTACATGGAGGAGGGAGTAGTGGGACCATGGCCCAGAGCATATTAGAATGGATGCAATTCCAATCTAAACAGATTCTATTCTGATCTCATCACTGACCATTATTTCAGTTTGGGAAGAGCCTGCTTACTGAAGACGCAGACTAGCAGCAAAAGAACGATTTGGGCCTCATAAACTTAGGCTTCTTTTTTAGTAGCACTTCGCTTTATTGAAAATGTATTTTATGAAACATATGGTAAGATGATGATAAAGCACCCGAAGAATTAACAGCTTTCAGTTGACAGTAATTCTGTTCAGATTATCTGTAACGCCACTCTAATTTATTCATATTGCACGCAGCAAGTCGGCAGACTCCCAAGCAAACCACCTGCTCCTCCTGCATACGTCTTGGGGTAATGAGTGCTTTCCTGTTGAGGACACCCAAGGACGGGCTTAGAAGGGTCATAAAGGTAAAAAAGGAATCCAAATCTGCTTCAAAAGTGTTTTTCATTTTGCAGTTCAATAACTTACTTCAAAAGTACCAAAGCTTGGGAGATCCTGTAAGTTGTCTTGATGTCACCTTTGAGACAGAATAAGGGCCTGTGTCGAAGGGCTTTGGGCTTGTGTCAATAAGCAAATTCAGCTTGTTTATCATTTCACCTGCATTTGAGATCGGTTTTAGATGCATCTGTGGTCATTCAGAATTAAATGACAGTTGCATTTGACCTCCTTTTAAGCTACCGTATATACTCTAGTATAAGCAGAGTTTTTCAGCACATTTTTTTGTGCTGAAAATGCCCCCCTTGGCTTATTACTGGAGTCGAGCACTTTTCTGCAGCAGAAAATTACATTTTCCGACCCGACTTTGGGGCCCCATATCTAGGAACCCCAAATTTGGCGTGCAAACCCAGTGAAATCAGCACTACAACATATCCAAAGATGGGGTTCCTAGCACCAAGTGGCCCCAAGATGCGGGGCCCCAAAGTCAGTCAACTGTGTCCATCTGCAGCAATGTCATTTCAGGACCCTTTGGGTCCAGAGACCCCAAATGTTGGCTGCAGATAGGGGGCATATAGGAACCCTTGACTACCAAGTTCGGGAGACCTATGGCTGCAAATAAGCACAGTGAGGCTTGAAATGGCCATTGTTGACCCTCTTTTCCACTTACAGTAGCTGCGCATTTCTCAGCCTAGGCTTATACTTGAGTCAATAAGTTTTCCCATATTTTTGTGGTAAAATTAGGTGCCTCGGGTTATATTCGGGTCAGCTTATACTCAAACCTTTGTTGCTCATATGCAAGCAAAAATCTAATTTTATTTTTAATTTCCCAGCACATGATTGGGTATTCAAAGTAATGGCAGCTTTACCTTACTCACTAAATTCAGTGACCGTTCACTTTACTCAATGAAATATCTTTCAGTGAATCATTCTCATAATATAAAATTTGTATATCTAGATCTGGGAAGGTGGATGTAGATGCTTCAGGTAGCTTTCTCCAGTGCCGACACAAGATTAGACTGAAGTGTCTCCCACTGACCCATTCTTCCACCACTGTGGAGCAGGCACATTCACATGGAAAAAAGGCAGTTTCATCTCTTTGCACTACTGTGGAGCTGGCACATCCATATGACAGTCCAGAGATAAGTAAGCAATGTAAATTGCCATTTTCCAGTGTCTGCTTTTTGTTCTTGAAGCATTGTTCCGAAGAAAGATATTATGTCATTAACATTTGGGTCTGTAACAAAAAAAAAAGTGGCAACTAGCCATTGCATAAATGTAAATTTAGCCAACACTGATTTGTCACCCCCTCCTTCATCCTTGCACCCTATCTGCAAATAGAAACTGCAAGTGAGCAGACTGTATATTACTATGCATCTTCTATTAAAATATTCATTGGGAAAGAATTTCTTTTTTAAGGCCAAGAGTAGAAATATTTTAAAATTGAGTGATGATTGAAAGCATGAAAAGAGCAACATGTTAAAGCCGATAGAAAATGGCTTCTCTGTTGCCTGCAAAGTGTCAACAGCATCACCGTGTGGGTCCAGCACGCAAGACTCTCAGACGCTCCTCATCCTGCAGCCATGTGTCTCACTGTCTACTTTGCATGTCACAATCTTGTCCTGGAAGATTCACATTAACACTGATAAATGACTTTTGAAGCAGGGCTCGCAGCTTAGGTTAATCTGGATGATCACAGATGTATGAGTGAAACAACCTGGCTTTTCTTCACACGTTCACAACTGTGCCATATTTCCCACATTTACAAAAGCGCCACCCGAGGGGGCCCTCTTGTTACTGTCAACTTAGCACATGGGAAATTCAATACAGCAACCGCCTACCCAAAGTCAATGAAATCAGGAAAATAAACATGTCAGGATTTTTTTCCCGCTTTCATTAATGACCTTACAATATCATATTTTTTTAACCTCTTATTGTTACAGTGTGTGTAGTAACACAGCAGTCTAAACAGCTAATTTGATAAAACGTTTAATAAAAAAAATGGTGGTTAAAACTACAAAAATAAAATGTGCTCCTAAAAATGTATAACTATATAATTCTACAAAATGAGCACTATCCTGGGACACAGGAAAATGGATTTGTCTATCTGGGCCTAGTCATAAGGGAGGGCAAAGAGCATTGGTGATATACACAGTTAACTGCAACCCATAGCAACCAGTCACCTTTCATATTTCTATAGGACAATCAGGATGCCATCTCCTTTTTTATAGGCTTGGCTTATTACTAGTACTGACCTAATGTCAATGTTATTAAAAGGATAAAGACATTAAAAGACACGTTTTATAGGTAATTGTTTTCTAGGAGATGTGATAATGTTCCTGGGGGGGGGGGGGGGGGGGGGGAGGGGGGGGGGGGGGGGGGGGGGGGGGCGCAAGGATCAAGGTAAATCGTATATGTACTCTGTAAACTACGGCAGAATTTATTGGCACTAAACAAATAAAATAGGAAAGCCTTATTTAAAGCTGATTTGTCATTGGTTTCTATAGATAACTGGACCAACGATCTTGTGCATGGGCAGTGCGGAGCAAGCGAGTACAATAGCTTGTAGGTCGGGTTTAATTAGCGATGCTACGAGCCGGCGATACCCATTTCCTCCTGGGATTGTCTCCCAGGAGTCAATGCAAAGCCGGAAATTACATATGTTGCCGCGGCCACTAAAGGAAGAAGTGAAAATAGATATATGCATAAATCAGGTAAGTGAACAGAAAAAATAAATAACTTGCCAATTCATTTTAAGGATGTACGTTAGTGCTGCATGGTGAGGAGTAAAAAATGTGGGTGGAGCTCTGCTTTAAGTCATTCAATTAAAGCAGATCAGCCCCTCCCACACCCAACTGAATAAATGCCATCAAAATGCAGCTCTGCATACTGAACAGTAATCACTTTATAGCCACATGTAAAATATACATTTAAAAAAAAAAAAAAAATGTTTACCTGCTGGTTTTCCAAAGGCACTGGTGAAGTAGCCAGTGTCTCCTGCTGTTCCCTGGGAAGGCTACATCACAAATACCTTCCAGGAAGCTCCTGTGGGTAAACTGAGATCTTATGAATGCCCATTAATTTTTTATTTATTTTTTCTGAACAGATGCCATGTCATGTGTGCAATGAGGTAGATGCAGATGTATGGATTACCAAAATCTTGTGAGGTTTTTTTTTTTTTTTTAATTCAATCAAATATCTGTCATCGCCTCCTACTCATATGGCAACAGGTAAACTAACAAACCAACCAAAATCATAGCGCCGGCACAGATAACCAAGAAGTCCGCTAACTAGTAAGGATGAGCTCAGGCATGTTCGCACAGCCCAAGTGCAGAGCCCGCTAGCAAGGCGGCACTGCGCTAATCACAGGCAGTGAGACATTGTCCCGATGCACAGCTGCAGAGATCGGGAAATTTCTCACTTCCTATGATTAGCGCAGCGCAGTGCCGACTTCCTGGCGGGCTCTGCACGTGAGCTGTGCGAACACGCCTCAGCTCATCCTTACCAACTAGGTGCATTTTGAAAATGGTGGCGAGGGTTTTCAAAGCGTGGGGTGGACAGATGAGGATTCAACTTGTAAAACAACCTGTAACATTTCCAGGGGCAAAAATATCTATGGACAAACAGCCATAACTTAGAAGTGTCAAGAGATCTCCTTTGACAGCAATATTGCACGCATAGCTGCACATTCGTAATGCATGTAAACTGCATTATTCAGGCCTTTCCATGAACAGGGCCATAATATATTTGTCTTCGATTACTGAGGCTGCACAGTTTACTGTCACAATAAAAGAATGCTCCATTCGTCATGACAAATGCTTCCTATCTCATTAGAAATGATACACGATTTACTTATTTTAAATTAAAGTCTAAGGCTTTAATTTTCTTGGATTCTAAAAGGCGCCGAGATGGAGCAGACCACACACATGCACGTAGCCATTTCCCGGACATACAGCAAAAGCACTGGAGTAGAGAAAAGTGACACATGGTAAGAAAAGGGAGCTTCGTTTTTTTTTGTTTTAGGGCTATTTTGCAATTGAGATTATAAAACATAATTAAAAATTACACATGAAAGGAGGAAAGCGGGAGAGAGGCAGAAAAGGGATTGGAAGCGCGAGTGCGATAAAGGCCTGTGTTATCATCCGGAAGGGAGGGAGCCTCGGGCTGTTATCATTTAATTAAAACCTCTGAATATCCGCGCTGTCTCCACCTAATCAAAGGGGACACAAATAGAGAGACGAGGTGGGGGCGAGCAGAAAAGAGGAAAGCGGATTGGTAACGGCAGAAAGACAGGAGAACAATTTGGAGGGGATTAGACAGGAAAACAGAATGATGAAAATGAAACACGTTAGCGACAACTCCAAAATTGAGGTGAAACAGAAGTTTTGACTAATGAGAAAAGACTGGTCTTTTATTGGAAGCAGGAATAAAAAAAAATTAAATAAACACAAAAAAAATAAAAAACACGGGAACCGAGAAAGTGCGGAAAGTTAAAAGAGGGGCGCATAACCAGTAACAGTAACAAACCATACAACAGCAATAAAAGGATAAATAATGATAGCAGAATCAAACACAAAAGACAAATGGACCGAGTGAATAAAAAGGGGGGGGGGGGGGTAAAAAGTTCAAGGTGGATAAAGCTTCAATGAAATCCTCTGTTTAATCCCAAACCAAATCTATCAGTTGGCGGCAAGGGGTGGAATCTGTATGAGTCAAAAGAAGGGAAGAGATGAAATCAAAGCTCATCTTGGCACAAAATGAAGGCACGGGTGAATAAAAAAAAAAAAAAAAAAAAACCCTATGTAACAAAGTAAAGAAAAAGAATCAAGAGGGGGTGGAAGCAAAATGCAACACCAGAGTTCTGGTTCATCTTCGTACCAATTAAAGCGTTGACGCAAAGGAGGAAGAGGAGGAAGCAGAGAGGGACAACCGTGATAAGCCATTCATCTGTGTGCCAATTAGAGAGTGGGCGGAATGCATATGATAAAAAGGTAAACCAACAACATGGCACAGTTCAACTAGGACAGCAATACAAATGTTAGGGCTAAAGCAGACTATTCACTTTGTATTTCTGTATAAAAAATAACAGTGCCAATAGATGTGATCATTATACAATCTTTGAGGTTTAAAAACTTGGAAAAATTAAGCGACATACAACTTTGGCTAAGCATGTAAAAAGGCACACTGTAGGGCTGAAAGGAAAAAAAAAAAGGGTGCTTTTACAGTATTAGCAGCCTTTCAAAGGAAATCGGTCATGAGAATAGATGATCTGCCACTGCTGACCACCTTCTGAAAAAGGTTGCCATCTCTATGACTTCTATGGTTTGAGTCACTTAACAAAACTAGAATTCAGCATGCAAAGTTGGAGTTATATAGAGTCAGATTTGCTTTGTCTTTATGGTTGTTCCAGGTCAATGTCAATACTGAAGCCTCAGTTTTCTTTAGTTTGTAAACCCTTACCTATACCCAGTGAAGGGACTGGCCTCAGGTGATACACCGATATGATCCTCCTACATAAATTGTACCTGTTTATCTGCAGCACTTTCTTCTCTACATCCATTCAAAGTGCTGAATTTTAAAGCTGGTCAGTTAAAAAAAAAAAAAAGGAGCTCTGCAGAGATCAGTAATGAGAGCTCTGAAAGCTGATTGGAGAGAAGGGCCACACCCCCTTCACACAGGAACAGAGCTGAGGCTGTCAATCAGCTGGAGCTCCCTGCCCCGTCCCTATTTTTCTCTTGGTGTCAGGAAAACTTGGCCGAAGTGACTTAGTTCACACTAAGGCCTGATTCTCACCTATGCATTTTTAGTGCTTTTTGCATTTTGCAGATTTGCACTACAGTTCAATTAACATGGTTTCCTATGGAACACGTTCTGTAGTGCAAATCTGCAAAATGCAAAAGGCACTAAAAATGTATTCGGTGTGAATCAGTCCTAAAGAGGGATATGCTTTCTTCATATTTCATGTCTGAGGTTTACAACCACTTTAAGGCTACAGTCACGCTGGAAATTTAGTTTGGTGCAACTTGCTGTGAGTAGCTTGGTGCAGCCTGTTCACTATAATGGAAGGTTGCCGGTGATCGCAGCTACCACTTTGTATATGCATCTAGCAGCGATCACCACAGGTAATCGCTGACTGCGTGGACAGCTACCTGCAACCTGTCTGCTACTCTCAGAATATTTTTGAATAATAATTTTCACTGTAAAATGTTTAATTTACAAATATTGATAAGGCAAAATGTTTTAAAGAGTAATTGTGTTAAGAAAAAAATAAAAATAAAATAAAAAACATTCCCCTCTTGGTGATTATTGTACATTGCATGGATTTTAAAGTGGTTCTAAAGCCTAAAAACATTTTTTACCAATGTGTTGGCCTTGCATTAATGTGTTTACCTTGCATTAAAGGCCCCTTACCCCCTCCCCCCCCCCCTTATACTTACCCGAGCCCTCATTTAATCCAGGGCTGTGCATGTCTGCAGCTCTCCTGTCCCCTCACTTCTCACTGGCTTTGCTAGGGCACCGGGAGTCATTGGCTCATGCTGCTATCAATCAAAGCCAGCGATGGGGGAGCAGGTGGGCCAAGTCCCAAAGTCTGTGTTAATGGATGCAGCAGCGGGGCTCGGGAGCGACAGAGAAGAGGGGCCAGCGGGGGACCCAAGAAGAGGATGTTTGGGCCACTCTGTGCAATTGCAATCGCGCAGAGCAGGTAAGTAGAGATTTTTTTTCTCCCCATTAAAACCACTTTAACTTTGCTGTAGATGCCTAAATACTGAAGAAATAGCTGTTTGTCTGTGTCCAAGTGAATGTGACTGAGGTTTTCATTACTGATCAGGTGCTGCACTGGCAGTGTTCTGAGGAAAGTTGCAGGGTCTGAATCTCTTTAGATGTGAATAACCCTTTAGGAGTATCTCACCAAAACTGATGCTCATGTCGCAATTGTACACGCTATATATATTTTTTTTATTATTTGCAATATTTTTTCATACAAAGGTGGAGTTACCCTTTAAATCACTGAAAACCTTTATTTCTCATCAATCATTATTTTATCTCATGGATACTTTATCACTCGACTGGCTTATTCCTAGTCTCAATAGACACCCTCACTAAAATGCACTACAAGGTTGCCTTATTTGAGAAAGGGAAACTTTTGCATTAATCTAGCCACAAAGTATACTCACTGAAAATACATCATATTGTCCCTTAGAATTTTTTTTGTAGAAAGCATTTCTTAGTGATATAGGGTCACATGAAGGAAAGTTAAATACATTGATACATTTTAGCGGCTCTTGTCATGGATAATAAAAGACACAGGAAAAGTTGTGCATTCAAATCTATAAGGAAAGCTTCATATTTTCATGTAAGTGTCATATCTGTCAGACTGACGAGAGATAATGAATCCTGAGGTTGTCTTCCTTCTATTACCCAATAAAGAACATCGACTTAATGCACAAAGTATGCGTTGATCCTCAGAAATGAGGTTAAACCAACAAATGTACTGCATAAATCTAATTGTGTATGACAGTAATTGTCCCCTGTGTTTTCATGTACAGTATGAAACTTATAGCTGGTCCCTCTCATCACAACAGACCCGACACTGGTTGATCAAGTGCAGCAGACACAGTGGATTTACGAGTGGCCAACTGGTGTCCGATACAGCTGGGATATCATTAATCCCATAATCCTCTTCTGCTTGCAATAGCTTGATCCTCTTCAGAACTCGCCGCACTGATCTTCACTACTTCTTAGGGCTTCAATCTCTTTTGGTGACCCCCCCTCCCTCCCTTCCCCTGCCACCCAATCTTGCTTAGCAGGACTCACTAATCCACCAATTCCCTTTCGCAAAGACCTCTAGATCCCACAGTGCAAAGTCTATGAAATCAAGATGCAGTACTAGAGGAAGTGAATGTGGAGGGTGACCACAGGGAACAAGTTTATTAGATGATTTAGAGGTAAAGAAATTAAATGTGTAGAACAGTCAATAAGACCAAAATAGATACAGTTGAAAAGCTGCAGAAAGTAAAAAAGAAAAAAAAAAAACTGCAGGCAATCTGCAACAGAAAGCAGCATGTAACAATGTTACTAAATGTAGTTACTATTTAGAACTTAAAGCCCAACTTCAGACTTGCATAAGGTGGTAGAGAGTTGGACCACTGTCCAGATTTTACGGTTGTTTGATCCCATACGGGAGGTCTCCCTTTGCTTACTTCCAGGTGACTGTCAGAGACAAAACTCCAGTGGTATAAACTTCCTAAATGTATACCCAGACCTGCACACTTGCTGTGGCCATTACATAAAGGATTGGATTTTTAGTTTAGATTATATATGGAGACTGCAAAACATGAAAAAGGCACAACCAGGGCCCCCAAGAGAGGCTAGAAGACAAGAACTATGGCAGGGAAATCTTATCACCAGAATCATCAGAAGTTATGGGAAGCCATGAGGGGACTCATTCCACCATGCGCTATCTATATTTTTAATATCACTTTTGGATCTCTATTTTGTATCAGCAAGGAGCCATGACCTAAGTTATAGTTATAGACCGTTTGAATCTCAGCCAGTTCAACAGAAACCAGCCCGAGATTCTAACCATGTATGGGCAGGCTGAATGTACCAGAGTTGATCGATCATATGAAAGAGTGGCAAGAAGAAAGCCATTGTTGAAAGAAAGCCATAAGATGTCCTGTTTGCAGTTTGCTTAGAAGCCATGTGGGGGACACAGCAAACATGTGGAAGAAGGTGCTCTAATCAGATGAGACCAAAATTTTACTTTTTGGCCTAAAAGCAAAATGCTATGTATGGTGGAAAAATAACACTGGACATCACCCTGAACACACCATCCCCAATGTGAAACATAGTGGTGGCAGCATCATGTTGTGGGGATGCTTTTCTTCAGCAGGGACAGGGAAGCTGGTCAGAGTTGATGGGAAAATGGATGGAGCCAAATACAGGGCAATCTTAGAAGAAAACCTATTAGATTCTGCAAAAGACGAGACTGGGGCAGAGGTTCACCTTCCATCAGGACAACGACCCTAAACATACAGTTACAATCGAATGGTTTGGCCCAGTCAAAGTCCAGACCTAAATCCAAATGAGAATCTGTGCCAAGCCTTGAAATTTGCTGTTCACAGACGCTCTCCATCCAATCTGACAGAGCTTGAGCTATTTTGCAAAGAAGAATGGGCAAAAATGTCACTCTCTAGATGTGCAAAGCTGGTAGAGACATACCCAAAAAGACAGGTGGTTCTTCAAAGTATTGACTGAGGGGGGCTGAATACAAATGCACGCCACACTTTTCAGATATTTGTAAAAAAAAAAATTTGAAAACCATTTATTATTTTCCTTCCACTTCACAATTAAGTGCCACTTTGTGTTGGTCTATCACATAAAATCCCAATAAAATATAGTTACAGTTTTCGTAGTAACATGACAAAATGTGGAAAATTTCAAGGGGTATGAATACTATTTAATCAAATATATATAGGTAAACACGATTGTCTGTGCTAGTAACCAGAGGGATCCCAAAAAAAACTCATGCAACCGCCCTGGTATTCAGCTTCAATAATGTAGCCTCTACTCCAAAAAAGCATCAATGCCTACTATGTTCCAAAAAACAAAAAAAAGAAGAAGAAGGACAGCAGAGAAAACGCACACCCCACACCGATTATGAGAAGTGACATCGCTGCACCATGCCGAGCCATGCATACAGGAGGATAATTACACATGCAGGCACAAAACAAAAGTTGACACAGAACAGTAGGCATGAAGCCAGATCAGCGAGGGATCTCCAACAAAGTACAGCAAGTTCACAACTCCTGGAAACAACAGAGCCTCGATCGAACACCCCACATAACAGAATGCCAGAGAACAAGAGAAAACTGGAGGCACACCTACACAGCTCTCTGCTTCAAGCGCTGCACTGATCAATACTAAACAAATAGATCACGGTTTGCTAAATTGCCTCTGGTTTTCTATCCCGACCTCCCCTTGTAATGCTCTACCAAGAACGAGGGGGTCACGGGGAGCAAGTAGAAATGAAAACCCAAGTGGAACAATAAGGCAACAATGTTCAGCCAGCTTCTGCCAGAGCCACAACAACACTATAAGAAGCGCCAAGATTTACTTTTACTGCAATGCCCGTCCTCATCTAACCCCAATAGAGATGGTTTAAAGAATACTTCTGATTAAAGGGAAGCAATCTGTACATTTAATTTGCTGATACTGCATTTAATCTGGTTTACTGTGAGCATAGCACTGTTAACTCCATTTAAAGTGGGATGATTTCTCTTCAAATGAGCCAGAATATCCTCTAATGCAGCCCGTCTCCTTTTTACCCCAGAGGAACGAATTTCAGGTCTCAGGGAATGCCGGATAATTGTAACTAGAGCTTGCAGTATGTTATCCATATCAATTTGTCATAGATATTTATTTTAGTATTACAGGTACTTGTATAGCGTTGTCAATTTATGCAGCGCCTTGTACATTCACATCAGTCCCTGCCCTCTAGGAGCTTACAATCTAAGGTCCCTAACTCCCATTCATACCTACACATACCAAGGCCAATTTAGACAGGAGCCAATCAACTTAAAAGCATGTCTTTGGAGGAAACCCACACAGGCACAGGGAGAACATGCAAACCTACAGGCAGGTAGTGTCACGGCTGGGATTCAAACCAGGACCCTTGTGCTGCTAGGCAGAAGTGCCAACCACTTAGCCACTGTGCTGATATAATAATCAACAATAGAATAAACAGGAACGCACCAGACCTCCAAGCTGGAAACCACAGCCGCACATATGTGAACCCGACCATAACCCAATCCAGTCACATGATTCTGCAGATCCGGATCCAGGTACAAAATTCCTAGGATAAGTTAGTATGTGTGTTAGGGGTGCAACGGATCAAAAAACTCACGGATTGGATCGTTCCTCAGATCAGAGTCATGGATCGGATAATTTTTCGGATCAGCAAATAATTGAATTTGCAAAAACCTGTGAAAATTCCACCCCGATATGGTCCCCACTGTAATATCCACGTCATCTCCCCACTGTAATATCCACGTCATCTCCCCCACTGTAATATTGGGGGAGTATGGCTGGATGTGACTGCAATTGTCAGAGAGCAGCGCTGTGGGCACTACAGATCCAGCCCACAGCGCTGCTGCCATCCGATCTCTCCCCTCCACTGTACACATAAGTACACAGAGGGGAGAGAGGAACCAGCGTCATATCATGACGCTGGTTTAAAAGTGATCGCTCCGTCATTTGACGGAGCGATCACATTGTAAACGGCCGCCAGGTATACCAAGATGGCCGCCGCTTCGTAGCTAGGCCGAAGCCTTTCCTAAGGCGGAGGCAGCGGAGTGCTCCGCGGATTGTGGGGTGTGCTGATCCGAACAGGGTGACCCGTTCGGATCACGGATCGGTGATGATCCGTTGCACCCCTAGTATGTGTATATTAAAGTGCCCTGAGTGCATACAGGACATCTGGGGTGTGCTAGAAGGTTACTGACAATCCATTTTATTATGATTAAATTCTGCATTTTAAGTGAGGACACTCAAGGCTCATCCACAACCTTGAGTATCAAAGGGGAAATAAGCAGGCAGGCTGCTGGGAGGTGAGGGATAAGGCAAGTGTTTTTTTTTTTTTATTGAAACCCTCAACAAAAAGCAGCATTTAACACTTACAATGCAGGAAGAATGCCACTGCAAAACGTAGATTTTAACTTTCCATAGAGTTCCACGTTAAAAGTACAAAGGTGGTCCTTGAACTACTAATCTAAGAATGTTTTATGCCATTTCCTTCTTGATATGTTTTTTTTCCATACTTTATTTGGGTGATCATACTGCATAATTTGGGTGGCTGCATTTAGAGGTGGTTCTATCACAGGCTTTAGGCTCCATGCACTCTAGTGTTCATTATAAGCTCAAAAAAACTTCAGCAAAAAAACACTGGATGAAAAATGCTGATAATAGCTTCTTGTGGCAGCTTGTAGTAGCGTTTTAGGAGCATTAGCATTTTATTCAAGTTTTTACAGTATATGAACGGAAAAAAAAAAGGAAAAAAGGAAAAAAAAAAAAAAAAAGGGTTTTAGTAGCGTTTATCATTTTTTTCTTCTGGAAAAACACTCCAAAAAATTCTACAAAAACAATTGTTTTTCTGCTCCTAGATGCTAAAGCTCAAAAAACACTAAGGCCCCTTTCACACTGGGGCAGTTTTCAGGCGGTACAGCGCTAAAAATAGCGCCTGTACACCGCCTGAAAAAAAACGGCCCCATTCACCCCAGTGTGAAAGCCGGCGGGCTTTCACACTGGAGCGGTGCGCTAGCAGGACAGCAAAAAAAGTGCTGCTAGCAGCATCTGGTGCTGCTAGATGCTAGCAGCATCTAGCAGCATTTGGAGCAGTATAGGAGCGGTGTATTCACCGCTCCTTCCCATTGATTTGAATGGGACACCGCGGTAATACCGCCGCTACGGCGGGGGATTTTAACCCTTTTTCGGCCGCTCGCAGGGGGTAAAACCGCACCACGAGCTGCCGAATCCCGCGGGCAAAACGACAGTAAAGCAGCGCTAAATATAGCAAGGGGCTATGAAAGGGGCCTTATAGCCTAAAGTAGTGCGCATGGACACATAGGATAACACTATTTATCTTCTAGGAACAGAAAAAAAATGCTCACAACTTCTAGACATTTTTATCTTCAGGCTTTGGGCAACTA
Source organism: Lithobates sylvaticus (assembly GCA_028564925.1). NCBI lineage: Eukaryota > Metazoa > Chordata > Amphibia > Anura > Ranidae > Lithobates > Lithobates sylvaticus. The sequence continues at coordinate 213,657,725 of CM053029.1, forward strand.
TTGCTTTTCCAGGAGCATTCACCATGTTTTCATCAACAAACCTATTTCCCAGGAACAGGGAAAGGCCACCTTGACGCTCCAACTGTGGAGGAAATACAAATCCCATCAGACATTGCAAGACTGACAGCTATAGACATGACTCCTAGAAGCAGGGGCATATGATGGGATGGGTAACTTTTATTATAGCTGGAGTCCCAGAATTGCTTACCCCTTGGTTAGACCCTCTGTCAAATATTTATTGAGTCTGTATCCCATTCATTCCTCTCTTTATTCTGGTGACCATTCCAACCTGAGACAAAAAATAAAGGGGACATCCTAAATTTTAGAGTTGTCATGAGAGGAAGAGGAGAGGAAATATCTTCCAATGAGGACAACTGTCTAAGTTGGGATACATACACATTCATTGTCAGGAAAACATGTCTGAAATAAGGCTCTGTTCTACAGTTTTTACTTAACCTTGGGCCTATACACAATGGGGAAGTAAACAATACATCTCAATACAATAGGCCTTTGTACACAATTAACTTCAACAAGCCATTAGGAAAAAAATAAGTTCAAGAGCAAAACAGAGGATGGCGATTCACAGCTCAGTACAAACATTTCGACTTCAGAGGGCAGAACCAGCAGCAAAGGAGACAGAGGTTTGGTCCACACGGGATCATCTCCTGAAGTCGCTTTGTATCTTTTGTGTCTCACCCACACTTGCTTGCCCTGGTCAGCTCTTAAATCCTACTCTAATTGGTTTGATGTCCTGGCTAACAAACGGATATCTGCAGCCAGGAACAGATGGATTAGTGGAAGTGACAAGTCAGGAAAGGCGGGGGGGCCAGAGGGTGGGATGCGTGTAAACGAGGCAAGGTTAGGGTGTTAACTCTATTTGAGCTGATTCTATAAAGACGATGATCCTTTAGAAGCTCGTATTTTCACACCCAGAGCAAGGATGCTCACTGCCAGCCCTTGCTAAAACCAGACACCAGATAAGTCCACAGCCCAGAAGTCTATGCAACAATGGCAGCTACAGTTTGCACCTGGAGTCACTGGAGAGCAGAGGAAGCAAGAGAAGCAAAAACAAGAGCAGGAGAAGGTTTCAGCTAATATGGGTGTGATTCAATTAGCAGCATTTAACGGGAAATGATTAGATGGGATGGCAAGGTAATGCATTTACAGGCAGGGAGGGAGAGTGTGTTGGGGAACTAACAAGGGATAACCTCACATATTGGAGATCCAGAAGCCGAAAATGGAATTATACCCCCAAGGGCTAGAAGCTTCTAATTGAATAAGCTCATAGCAGATAGACGCGGCGGCCCAGATACATCCGGAGAGGAAAGAGGAGATTGAGGACAAGGGCTAGGGAGGTGGGAGCTGATTGGCCTCGCTTTGTGTATAACAAATCGCTGACTATTTCTAGAATTTTCATTCCGACAATGAGAGGAAAACACGTATGTGTATGACTGTGCTTATGTTTAAAAAGCATACGAGTATATGAGTAAAATGATTGAGCACAAAATCATCTTCACAGTGTTATTAATTGAATTGTTTCTTTTTTTTCTGAAAGCAAAACAGTTGCTGTACCTAGAGATTTCAAATTGAAACCTGATTGCTATAGGCAACTTTTCTACTTTCTTTTCTCCAGCTTATATAAATATCCTCCTTTGTGTTTGATAGATATATACATGCTTCGGTGTTGAATTTTGATTGTAGGAATTCTTCTAGTTTTTTGTTAATATAAAAAAGGTTTACAGATTATTATTATAATACAAGATTTATAAAGCGACAACCGTTTATGCATGGCTTTACAAAATCAGCTTTGCCCTGACCGGTTACAGTCAGACAGTAATATATCTGTACGCCAACCTTGCTATACATCTCCTGGACAGACTCCTCAGGAGAGGAACCAAGTGGTTGGGTCAGATTTTACTGGCCCATTGATAATGTTTTTCACAAAAATAACCTATTGTTGGTAGACGAATGACAATACATGTCTTATCCAAGCATGTTTATGGAAAGATCTGTCAGCTGTTATCACACCCACGCGCCCTACTGCCATCTGTTTGTCAGCTTGCATTTTAGTTTGTCTGGTTTTATTATATAAAATTTACATTGTTTTGGCATTAGGTGAAAAAAGGACTCTTACTTCCCAGTGCTTTATTTATTACCCCTAAGGCGACATTCATCCTGTGTGTATGTCAGCCGGTCCGACAGAATCTGGTCGGACAAGCATGCTGGAAAACCAGCAGACAATCAGTGCTCTCATGCAATGGCTGAAAGCACTGACCGGAGTGTTCTGGCGGTGTGGCTGTCCCCCTGTCAGAACACAATAGCTCATCAGGGGAGATTATTGTACCAACATCGGATTGTTAGTAAAGCAGCACCGACCTGACCTATCAGTTTTTTCTGTTCAAAAAAATTATTAAAAAAAAGTGCTGTGTACTAGGCGGTACATGGTATGAGTCAATGTCATGATCTAACGCACTGATTGGGCCAGATAAGGGAAAAAAAAAAAAAAAACTTAGCTGCCTATCAGAAGTACTTGTTATCAAAGAGACTCTCCAGCTGCCCACTATATGAGCCAAAATACTGGACTAGAGGGGTCATCTCAGACATAAATAAATATATAACCAGTCAAAGTGTATGAATTGGCCTTTTGTACTGAATAATTAAAACGCCATTCAATTTTTTTTTATTTTATATCTGTGCCTCATTGGAGAGATCTTCCCCACTTCTGGCCTTGTAGACAACAGAAAATTTGAGGAAAACACCCTTCCTTTCCTGATCAAGTGACAGGAATAGTCAAGTGATCAACAAAAACCTAAACAAGTGTTTTGGCTTAAATAGACTTCAACCACTCTGGAACCAGAAGGAAAATCCTACTGCTTAATGGTCCACCAGTATCGACCAGCGTCCCAACTTTACCAGCCTTCTAATCCCCAAAGAATGTTCACAAATGAGAACACTGGCCAAATCTGTTTAACACCAGGTTGTGCGACTGAATCTTTGGAAGAATTGGCTAGCCTTGGCCCTACTGATCTGTTAAAGGGGTTGTAAACCCTTGCGATTTTTCACCTCAATGCATTCTATGCACTGAGGTGAAAAACCTCTTGTAGTGCACTTGCCCCCCAGAGCCCCCCTTTTACTTACCTGAGCCCGATCGTTCCTGCGCCAGGGACGAGCACACCCACATCAGCCGGTGTCTTTGGTCTTGATTGGATAGATTGATAGCAGTGCAGCCATTGGCTCCCGCTGCTGTCAATCAAATACAATGACATGGGAGTAGGGGGCGGAGCGGAGTCCTGCTGTCTGTGTCAATGGATGCAGCAGTACATGTGAGCGCACCCGTATGGGTCCCCCGAAGGAGAGCGCTTCTCTGATGGGGCACTCGAGAAGAGGAGGAGCCAGGATTGCCGCAGAGGGAAGAGGAGGATCGATGGCCACTCTGCAAAATAAACTGCACAGAGGAGGTAAGTATGACATGTTTGTTAAAAACAAAAAAAAAATTGAACGTTTACATATCCTTTAAGCAGAACAGATTTGGTTCATATAGTGGCCAGCTGGAGAGTCTCTTTGATAAGAAGTACTTCTGATAAGGGGAAAACAAAACTTTCCTGCCTATCTGGCCCAATCAGTGGGATTAGATCATGGCATCGACTCATACCATGTAAAGCCTAGTACACAGCACTATTTTTTATTTATTAAGTCAGGATACCAACACTTGTAGCCATTAGCTCAAATTCTTAGTTCAAGTACCAAAGCAGAATTTTATTGGCGCCATAACTGTAAATTGGGCAACATAGAGAAAATGTCACAGGACGAGAGTAGATAAAGAATATCTAATGCATGCTGCTCACATAAGAAATGTCTGGAGTCTGGCCAATAAAAGCTGTCAGCAATGGCAATCTCTCTCCTGTAACCAATGTGTGACTATTAAAAACGTATAATTTGTGCACTTCTGCATTAGCAAGGTATAAACCACAACCTGGTTTATGAATTTTACAACATGGGATTTGCGAGAATTAACACATCAATTACTTTAATTCACATAATTATGACCACTTCCTCTAGTAAAAGCTGATTTGTAACAGAACACAGTTCCCTAGAGCTAGGATGAGTCATCCTTAAATTACATTTTTTTAAATAAATATGCAAAGTATGGCTGTAACTAAATCGCCATCTAGCTTGGGGGGGTATCAGTAAAGAATAAAACCCTCATCATAAAATGTATAAAAATACCCCCCGTTTCTTTTCAAAATGATACTGCACTCCAATAATATTTCGGATTAACGTAAACCTGTCTTCAGGTTAAATTAGAACCAGCCAAAATTTATTTTTTGATTTGGGTAGAGTGGGGGAAGAGTTAGAAATCTTTCTTTTTAGACTTCAGTCTGCGTCCCTGCTGGATATTTTTTACTTTTATGGTGTATCCTGGGGACAACTGTAAGTGGAACTATAAAATTGTATACTTTGCCTTTAGAATAGGAGTAGAGGGGACATTTTCTGAACCGGTTACAGTCATAACAGTCAAAGGAGGCCTTCAATTTGAGAATATTTATGCTTCATTCCAGCTGTGCCCCTGGGACAGGAAATAACAAATCTGACAGAGGTTCCAACTCGTTCTGTCCCAAACTAGAAAAAGTTTGCCACTTCAAGGTACTCCACCTAGGCATACTTTTGCTACAGTGGAGGATCACTATGGGAAACCCCTAAGGCCCCTTTCACACTTGTGCGTCTTCAAAGCCGCAAGATTTTGCCGCGATTTCAAGGAATGCCTGTGTAAGTGGCATCAAAATCGGACCAAAGTATTGCAGGGACTACTTTGAAGTCAGAACGACTTGAAGTCGTACTAATATGAATGTCTGTCATTGGAAATCATGGGGAACGGCTTGTCATGCTACTTTGCAGTCCCAAATCGTGGGGCAAGTCGTATAAGTGTGAAAGGGGACTTAGCCAGACTTGTTTTATGGAAAATCTGAAAACTTCTCTTACACGGCTCTTTTGCCACCACACACACAAGTGAGGCAGGCGACGCCACTAATTCCTGGTACAGCTTTGCACCTCCTGTGTCCTTTCCACCACCAGCTTGCTTATTAGACAATAAATTAGTATCATCACCTCCATCATTTAAAGCAGAAAGCTCAAAAAGGTGACATAGGCATGTGAATCTCAGGACTAACTGAACAGAATTCTTCATCATCCAAGTTTAACAGTTCAGTTCACATATATGTATTTCAACTCTGTTCTCAGCCTTTGCTCAATTGTAAGCTCCCCATAGATTTTAGAGAACAGACATGTAAGCCTGAAGCATAAACATGAACTTTTGGCTCAACCTAGTATTAATATCTGTGCTATGAAGGAAAAAGTTGGCAGGAGGAGAGATTGGAGAAGAAATCACCAGCACCGGGGAATACAGCAGCAACAGAAAACAAAAAGGTTTTCTAACCTGCCCAATTGCTATGTGATAGACTGCTTTTTTTGGCAAATGCTGTGAGCTCAGTACCCATAGACCACCCAGGGGAGTGTTACCAGATCCAGCCATTGCTCATTACATGGCTGCAGGCAAACTACAGGCATACCCCACTTTTAAGTACACAAATGGGGTTTATTTACTAAAGCTGGAAAGTGCAAAATCAGGCTCACTTCTGCATAGAAACCAATGAGCTTCTAACCCCAGCTTGTTCAATTAAGCTTTTGTAATAAAACCTGGAAGCTCATTGGTTTCAATGCAGAAGTGAGCCTGATTTTGTACTTTCCAGCTTATATGATGGTTCATTGTTTTTATTCAATACTTATGAATTGATAGACTAAATAGTTTTAATCATTTGTAATAAAATGTATACTTTTTTTATATACTTTGGTTACTGCCCTTAAAATCCCATAGAGGGGGTTCCTTCTTTTTTGGTAATTCTGGATGTGGCAGTACAGTCACTAGACTACAGTTCAGCACTAGCCAAGTTCTTCATCTGTTGAAAACTGATGACATGGATAAGGCGTGATTGTGAAGCGTGGGATATTTTTCTTTGGGAAGATAAAACTTGTAAAAGTCCAGTGACAGTAACTGTCAAATTTTTCTTCGGCTGCATGTGTTCACCAAGTGTAAATGCATTTTTACAAAATATTCCCCCAAAAATTTAAGTTTACAGTTTTGTGTTGGGTTGCATTCATAGCCATTGCAGGCAGCACGTAGGACAACCCTGTTGTAATGGAGGACTTACATAAACAGACCCATAAGACTAAAACTAGCATTACATTTGGAATATTTATATTATTAACTATATAATAGTGTCGCTTTGATACACTGGCTAGGTCTTTTGCTTGTAGTGGGCATTCCACTTTCCGTGCTGTGAGAAAACAGATGGTACTATTGAACGCTAAGCCCATATATATATTCCATGGATATTGTAATGCAGATCAACCAATGAAGGGTGTAACACAGGCACAGTATTCACAAGCCAAAATTTAATTTATTTTTAATTTTGTGCTGACCCAGCAAGTAGAGGAGGCCAACAGTCTTTATATGTGCAATATAACTAATGCCCAGGACGAGCATTTACAGTTTAATTACAAGCCACAATGTAACACTACCAACAAACACTCAATGTTTTCCAAATACGCCAGCTATTTCTTCAACCTAGCAGTTAAGACGGTCTGTTTACAGACAGTAGCAGACAAATTATTTTTATCAGTCTATGGTTAATATAACTAATCCCTAGTTAACAATCTCTATCTTCATGTCTAAGTCCTACTAAGCTTTCAGCATAAAGAAAGGATTAGTGAAGAATCTCCAGTCTGATCTCCCCAAGGCGGACTGTTTTTAATTGGGGTGTGCAAATCTCTAAGGGTCAATCTTATGGGGATGTCACTAATTAGGGACTGGACAGTTAAAATTATACACCAATTGCCTTTACTTGTGATACTACAGACCAGGGAAGAAAAGTAAATTGCCAACGCTGAATAAAGTTACCCAGAAACTTGAGAGGGTAATCATTTGTGCTAGAACCCTCTAACTACATCATCAAGCCATATGCAAGGTGCTTCATAAGCATGTAAGTTTACATCAACGAAGTGTGGTGAGGAGCATCAGATGGTGACTGAGGAGGAACTATAGGAATTGGGTCATTACACTTAAAATTTTGGACCGTCTCAATTCTGCATTCTATGCAAGGTTATGGCACCCATGGCATCTGCAAATGCTAAGCTACCATGGCAAATTAAATTTCTTGCTCCTGAGAGATTTAAAGTAGTACTAAAATCCCAATGTTTTTATAACAGACACATCCCTCTTGCCAATTTTTTCACTTGCCATCAAATAAAAAAATTTGCTACAGTGCCACTAAACACTCAAATTTTCTTCCTGAAAATAGTGCCACCTCCAGTGTCCTCTGTTTGGTTTCCCTGAATGTCTGGCTTTGTTTACATTCAGAGTGCATGCTCCTGCATGCACTCTGAATGTAAACAAAGTCTCCTGATCCCCTCTTCAAGATTACGCATGCCATCTTTCCCAGCGTTGGCGTGAATGTGCACTGGCTCCATGATATCATTGTTTCCATATCCCTAGGCTGCTTGTGTTTGGCCAGCACAGGGAGCTGTGGCAGTTATACAGTGGTTGTGATTAAAAGAGTGACTCTGGCATGGCTTCAAAGGACCCTAAAAGCCAAGGAGCCATCCTTACAATGGAAGTCAACGCCAATGATGGAGGCACCTGGTGAAATAGCAGGAGGACAGAAATGCAGAAGCTGTATCAAAAACAGAACACTGGGTACCAGACATGGGGGAACTGACAGGTGGATCAATGGGAAATGTGTTCAATGGCTCCCACAACTATATTCTACTACTGTACATTACGCTCCTTTCAATTTGGGCTTATTGTCGGACCCGACTTGTCCTAAATGTTGTCGGGATCAAGAGTATTTTATGACATGCTGTGGTGATGCCCTAAGTTACACAGGTATTGTGAAACTGTCATACATACACTTAACCAGGCATTCCAAACAACTCTGGTCTGATCCCAAGCAATGTGTGCTAGTTATACTAGATGATGTAGTACCAGATACATTAGGGAGGTGGTAACTAGAGCATTATTTCAGGCATGTAAAGTCCACTTATTGCATTGGAAGAGTACTTCCTCTCTCTCCCCTAAGGAGAGGATTGACCACAAACGACACTACTCTTGGGTATTAAGAAGTTATGGATCAACATCGGGGCTGTCCTGCCAAATTTGACAACGTTTGGTATGGCTGGTTGGCAAAACTTGGTCTGTTGGGGTGATTGCAGTTGCAATTTTCTTTACATTTTCTGTTCAAGAATCTCCCAGATGGTACAAGCAACTATAAGTGTGTGCAAAGTTATGAAGGTGTATTGTTTGGAAAAGTAATTAGGCTTTCTTAATCTGGGGTTAGATATATAAAGAATATAAAATAAATTAGCCAAGGATAGGTGGAAGAAGGCACCACATCCCAAATTAAAGAAAATGGAAAAAGGGGATTTTGTTAAGGTGCCTACAACCACGAAAAACTATACCATGTATAGTGAAAAATCTAATTTTTATTGAATACATTTGTTAAAAAAATGTAACAAAATGTATTTAATAAAAAAAATATTTTTTTTACTATACATGGTATAGTTTTTCATTGTTGTAGGTACCTTACAAAAATCCCCTTTTTCCATTTTTTGGGTTCAGATTGATATGGTCTCAAGTATAATTTTATGCTGTATGTAATTTCACTGAGATACTATTATACGTTTTAGTGGCGATACAAATGCTCTGGAAAGTGTTAAAGCGGTTTCAATATTTGATTCTAGAAAGAAAAAAGAAAAAGCAGAATGCAATGAAAAGACTGCCATCAGCATCCTAATTATAAAAAATATGTTTTATTTTACTTTAACCACTTGTTGACAGTTCCCTCATTAGACTAGAGTAACCCAGATTTCTTAGTATTGTGCTACTAAAATGCCTATAAGAGAAGAAATGGATTGCTAGTCAAATGGAGCAAATGTCTACCTTCCGAGTCGGACACACAAGTAGTATGAAGCAGCATCTTGCAGCGATCAATCGCACATATTGGGACATTGCGGGCAGAGGGCAGTTAGGCGTGGCCTGTTCCAAAATATTTATAAGCATCCTGGAAATAGCCATATGACCAGAATTATTTCTATGTGCATGCATCAAACAAAGGCATATAAGCTGAGAGCTCTCATGATTGGGACAGCGAAAAATTGTGAGTTTTGAGGATAGGCAGGGCACATATTTGCCTACAAGATCTGCTACTTTATGGAAATCAACCCCATATACAGCAGTACACAGCATCATAGACGGGCCCTTCTCTATGCACAAAAATGCTTGAGGATTCAAGAACAGAGGGACATAAGAAGGAATAATTGTTCTGTCCATTTAAAGGGCATACACAAAGGAGGGCTACTGTCTGCAGTACACAACATTCACTACGCTACAAGGCCAGCTGGAGCTTGAGCTTATGAAAAAGTCATTCTGTAGCTCTGAAAAGAAGCCAGCCAACTCCTCGGAATACATTTTTCATGAAGATACAGCAATACTGGAAAGGTCAGGTCAACCTATAGCCTGCCATATATCAAACTGAAAATTCTGTCTCCAAATTGTCCGTTGTGACTTCCCTGCATCTCATCTTTCAGAAACCACTAGTTACGGCTATACGGCTCTTTACAATAAAGAGACTGAACGTTCCATTTCAGAAGCTATCAAATGAGGCTTGTTAACATCAGTTACATTGATTAACATGGTTAAAAGCTGGGCCTTAACTCAATTCACAGCGCTGCATTACAGTGATTGGAGCAATGTAGGAAGGAAAGCAAAAAAATGACATGGAAAAAATCATCTAAAAGATTAGAGCTAGCTACAGACAGGTCTATAGGAAGGCAAGGAAGACCTATGCCTGTCCTTGGACCTAGAAACTCTGTAGGCTCCATTCAGAAAGGGACACAAGAGCCATAGTTAGCCATGTAAAAATAGTACTCAAAATTATTGTCACTTTTTTTTTGAATACAGATCCTTATACTGGTTAGCTTTGTGAATTGAGCTTTAGGTTTCTTGCAAGCGGTTAGATTAAAGAATATTTGTGTGTGTGTATAATATATATACACATATATATATATATATATATATATATATATATATATACATACACATATATATATACACACACATACATACATACATATATACATATACATACACACACACATACATACATACATACATATACACACACACATACATACACACACACACACACACACAATATCTCACATAAGTGAGTACACCCCTCACATTTTTGTAAATATTTTCTTATATCTTTTCATGTGACAACACTGAAGAAATTATCTATAAAGCAAGGGAGGATGCTCTGTCCTGGAACCAGATCTCTGTGCATGACAGACTGGGGAGCAGCCATTTGCTTGTATGGCGAGATTACGTCTGTGCGACTATGGACTCTGGTTTATTCTGTGTAAAATTTCAATTGTCTGGGCAGCAGTAGGCTGTTCTAGGACAAGTAGCTAGGTTCCTGAATTTGTTGTTTTGATACCCAGGGTGGCGAGGGTTTATTTTCTGTTTTTGTTTTATTTTGTGGTTTTTATACCTGCACTTTGTGGACACAGACTTTGTAAATAAACCACACTTGTGTTTCACCAAGATCCTGCGGTCTTGCTGTGCCTTTTTCACTGTGCTGCGACACATCCAGGGAGTAAAGCACAAGACGCTACTGAGATAATTCCTCACAATAGATACACATATATAGTATCATTCAAGTCAATCTAAAGCCAAAACATTTTTTTAATTCTGGATATAGTAAGGGAGCATTAGAACCGATCATTTATGTACCATAAAGGAGAATTAATTTTAATTCCTATCAAATACTTGACAAGAACTGAGATGTCTTTTAAACGTGGAGGGAATGTCCTACTTATTTGTCACAGGAACAAGTGCCCCACTTGAAGATTTTACCAATATTCCTGTTCTGGTGGCATTTCAAAATTTAGAATTTTACCTGCCACTTATTCCCAATGATACTGGTGATCAGGACAAGTGGGGGGATCATGGAGCAATGGAAGAAGGTGGCCTAGTCTGATGAATTGATGAATAGTTTGAGGAGCACAATGACAAGCCGACATGTTGACTTGGCTTCCAAATGCTTAAGATCTCAATCCAAATCAAGCATCAATCAGTGAGATGTGCTGGAAAAAACAAGTCCAATCCATGGAGGCCCCTCCTCACAACTTGCAGGACCTCAAGTGGTTGTACACCCTGTACAACCACTTTTACCTACAGGTAAGCCTATATTAAGGCTTACCTGTAGGTGCTTGAAATATCTCCTAAACCTCCATGATTTACAAGATATTTACAAAAAAGCTGAGTGCCGATGACTACGGCACATGCGCACTTTAGAAAGGGCACATTCCCCACCTCATAGTCCGCAAGGGCCCAAATACCTTCCCCCTGCGCCATCCATCAGAGCTACCAGACCTGTTTGCCTTTGCAGAGATGGACCCAGTCCCCATTCCCAATTGGCTCACGGTGATCGTCCCCAGGGAACCGCAACACCAGGCCCTCACGGCCAGACCACAAAGGTCCCGAAACCGACGTAACCGAGGAGGTCCTCCACAGGCTCGCTCACCAGGGAATTCCCGACGACAAGCTCCAAACGAGGAGGCAGCCGGGTGATCTTGCTTATTAAGCCATCCAGTGAATCAGCGACACGACACACTTGCACCAGTCAGACCATGCATGTTTTAACTCTCCCTCACTTTACTCAGGTGGGGGCATCCAGAACGCTACGTAAGCATTTTTACCGGACTCGGGTCTAAAGACACAGACCCTATACCTAGTCTGACTAGCCGGAACGCAGGGAGAGCGGTTTTCCCCCCTCATTTTTTTTTTTTTTTTTTTGTGTTTTGTTGCTTTCTTTATACATGCTATCTATACTTTATGTGGATGTTAATACCTCTTAACAGGTTGTCAGGTTGTTTGTTCCTCTCGATTATCCAACAAGTTGATATTACCACTGACACCTTGGGATAGATTATTAAGATGGACAACCACTAGGCCTAACAGACTCTTTGTATCTTTTATTTTATTTTTTCGTTCCGGAGTCTAATGTACTTGGCCGACACTAAAGCTAACCCCATGTTTTTTTTTTTTTTTTTCTCCTTCCTCATGCTACCTAGATATAATGTAGATGTCAGTATGTCTTAACATGTTGTTTATTCCTTTTAGACTACTCTGCAAGTTGATATTGCTGTTACTGCTGCCATTAATGTTTTAAACTCTTTACAGTTTCAAGTCCTTGGTATCTGTGCTGCCCTGCCAACTGCACGAGCACACCCATATACCGCCGTACCTCCCCGGGTGGGATCACTGGGACGAGTGGACACTAGGCCCTACAGACCCTCCCCCATTCCTATTTTACCCTATGTTGCTTTATTTGGGAGGCGGGTGCAGTTGGCCAACACTGACACCAACCCTTTTCCTGGGGGGGTCTCCGCCTAGTCCCCCAGAGGGGACAGTGCCTGCTATATTGGTATTCCCACATGCTCGTGTACATATCTTCCCCTCTGTGGCTTACCAGTCTAACCCTAACGCACACCATAGGTGCTTTAAGTACCTAATTAAAGTTGCTGCGGGGGCTCCGATGGTTGGGGCTCTGTACCCAACCGTGTCTTGCCACTCCCCAACCTAGGTATACTCTGCCCTGGAGGCAGTAGCTCTCCATAGCGGAATCTTTATCCTTCTCTAGACTCTTCCTTGAGCTTAACCTTACCCCTTTCCTCTTCCCCTTTCATCACTCCCACTCTATCTTTCTCTTCCCCCCTTCTCCCCGGCCCCATCCCCCCATCCCACCCCTCACCTCCCGGGAGCTGACAGTGGTCAATTCTATATTTTTGACACAATGCCTGTAAAGGTCTTATCCTGGAATGTCAAGGGGTTAAATTCCCCGGAGAAGCGCACTAGCTGTCTTGCGGAGCTCTGGAGGCACAAGGCGGACGTCGCCTTTCTCCAAGAGACCCACTTTAGGGCAGACAAGGTACCCACTCTAACAAACAAAAATTTTCCGACGTCTTATCACAGTCCATCCTCAACCTCTAAATCTAAAGGGACGAGTATCCTCATATCAAAATCCCTTCACTGGCAATTCCTCGAGGAATACCATGATCAGGAGGGCAGATTCCTGCTGCTGAAAGGGAAAATTAGCTCCCAGACCTTCACCCTTGCGAACATTTACCTCCCCAACTCTAACCAACTCCCTACCCTTGAAACCTTCTTGTCCACCCTTGACTCTTTCCTTGAAGGAACTCTGATACTGGGAGGAGACTTCAACCTGACCTTGGACCCCCATAAGGACTCCTCCTCCAACTCCTCCTCCTTACCCCAGGGAACACGCCGCCGCCTCAAAGACCTTCTCCACTCATATCAATTAGTTGACATCTGGAGAATATTCCACCCACGAGAACGGGACTACACCTTCTATTCCCATGTTCATGGCTCTTACTCCAGAATAGACTTTTTCTTACTAAAGCACGCATCGCTGCCCCTGATCAACAAATCAGATATAGGTCACATTACACTCTCTGACCATGCACCAATTGTTCTAGAACTTACCTTATCACAAGCGTCCCCCAAGAACTCCACATGGCGACTGAATGAAACACTCTTGAAGGACCCCGAAATCGCAGCTGACGTTCATAGGGAACTTACCTCCTATTTTTCCACCAACGCTGGCTCCGTTGAGAACCCAATCTCTGTGTGGTCCGCACATAAGTGTTATATCAGGGGAATCCTAATCAAACATGGGCACGCGGCCAAACAGCGCCGCTCTAAAACCCTATCCAATTTATTGGCACAACTTTATACCCTAGAACGTCAACACAAAAATCAGCCGGACCGTACGGTGGAAGCAGAATTAGTTCGGCTTAGAGAAGCTATAAGGGAACACTCCTTATATACTGCGAAGCATGTGCTGTTGAAAGCGTGCCGCTCCTTTTACGAGTACGGAGACAAATGTGGCCGCTTACTAGCAAACGCATTACGTACTAAGCGATCTCAGACATACGTCCCGACCTTACTTACCTCGCCAGGCGCTAAAGTCCATACTACACCTGACATAGCGGATACGTTTAGAGACTTTTACTCTAAACTGTACAATTTAGACTCCACCTCTGACTCAACATCCCAGTCCCTCTCAGATGTCCGAACATACCTAGAAGAAACTGATCTGCCCAAACTGACAGCCGAAGAAAGGGAGGCCCTATCTCAGCCTATCTCCGCTGAGGAACTTACAGCCGCAATAGCTGATACCCAGCCTGGAAAGGCCCCTGGACCCGACGGGTTCACCCTTCCCTATTATAAAACGTTCCAACACCTAATGACACCTCACTTCCTTGAGGCGTTCAATGCCATATTAGAAGGACACAGTCTACCAGCTGATATGTTGAGTGCCTCTATTACAGTGATACCCAAACCGGGTAAGGATCCATTGCTGTGTGCCAGTTACAGGCCCATCTCTCTCCTGAATTGTGACATTAAACTCTTTACCAAGGTCCTAGCGGCTAGACTGAATGCCCTGCTGCAACGTATAGTAACCACAGACCAAGTCGGCTTTATCCAGGGCAGGGAAGCAAGGGACAACACTATCCGGACTCTGAACATTATAGCAAAAGCAAAAGGATCCCGCACCCCCCTTTTACTCTTGTCCACAGACGCCGAAAAGGCTTTTGACAGGGTGGACTGGGTTTTTCTGCGAGAAACACTTAAGTTCGTTGGAATGCCCGACCCCATCCTGGATAGCAGCCCTCTATAAAAATCCTACAGCATCGGTACGTGTAAATGGCCACAACTCTGCCCCCTTTTCAATCTCAAACGGCACTAGACAGGGCTGCCCCCTGTCACCTTTGCTGTTTGTCCTCTCCCTAGAGCCGTTCCTACGCCACATCAGAGGCAACCTTTCTATTAAAGGCATCCAAGCCGACTCACGCCAACACAAGGTGGCAGCATACGCGGACGACCTATTATTCTATGTCACAGAGCCTCTTATCTCCTTGCCATCTCTGTTACTGGAGCTGAAAAGGTACGGAGCTCTATCCAAATTCACTGAATGTCTCCCTGTCGGACTCTACGGTGGCAAGGCTGCGCCCCTTTTTCCCATTTAAATGGGCTAAACGATCGATCCAATACCTGGGAACAAAAATTCCCACAGATCTAAGCAACGTTTTTCCCCTCAACTACCAGCCTTTCTTATCAACGTTAACCACAGACCTAAAAAGATGGGATTCCCTGGCCCTGTCCTGGTTTGGACGCTGCAACGTCCTCAAGATGAACGCAATGCCAAGGCTCCTGTACTTACTACAAACACTACCTATCAAAATACCCCAGTCTTACTTTCACGCGGTTCGGTCAGCTTTTATAAAATTTATCTGGAAGGGCGCACACCCGCGCCTTAGCAGAAAATTACTGCTAAGACCTAAGCTCAGAGGGGGCATTGGTCTCCCGGATCCAGCTCTGTATTACACCGCAACACATATGGCCAGGGTGGTCGACTGGTGCAGACATGGCGACACGAAACTATGGGTAACACTAGAGCAGGAGGCCGCCGGCGCTCCACTAGCTGGATTACCATGGGTAGAGAAAACCCACTATGCCCACTTGACAGCTCACCCTTTGATTGGCCCTACTCTAGCGGAAATGGATAGATTTTTTCGTCTCTCCTCACTGAGCAATTTTCCTTCCCCAATGACCCCACTTGTAGGACACCCAGGGTTCACACCCGGCCTCACTGACCCGACTATCTATTCACAGGCCCCGCACGGAATCCTAAGGGCCTCCCAACTCCTGCAGCCGTCGGGCTGGCCCCCTACAGAGACTATGTCCTCGGGTCGGGCTCCTTTAACACTGGATCATTGGAGGACTATTCAGTTCTCTCATTTTCTGAGCTCACTGCCCAAACCAGCGCTATTTAACCGAAAACTTCACTCTCTCGAAGAAATATGTCTAGGGGAGGGTCCGATTCGGGGTTCCCTATCCACCGCCTATAAATCACTGCTAGAACTTCATGCCACTGAAGATCCCCCGTACCTGGCGAAATGGGAGAGGGACCTGGGAGTTACATTCTCGGTTCCCCAAAAAGACCGCATACTATTCTTTGCACAGAAGTCTGCTCTGTGCAGCAAATACCAGGAGACCACATACAAAATAACTACACGCTGGTACAGAACCCCCTCAGTCCTGGCAAAGATATTCCCCAACCAATCCGACCGCTGTTGGCGTTGTGGCCTTCATCAGGGTACTATCTTGCACATATTCTGGGAATGCCCACTGCTCAAAACTTTCTGGGAACCAGTCCTTAAACTTATACATAAGTTTACCGACATAGCCCTACAGGACAACCCGGCCGCTGTCCTGCTAAACCTAACCCCTCTATCAAGGAAACGATATAACAAATCCCTCCTCAAACACCTTCTTAATGCTGCACGAGCGTGCATCCCACCCCTATGGAAACAAGTTCCGCCAACAGTGGCTCAATGGTTCGCAAGGGTGAGGGACATAGAACTGATGGAGGACTTGACCTCGGTACTGCGAGATAAGACGGAGGAACACCAGACCAGATGGTTTTATTGGGTCCAGTACCGCTTCTCCGATGAATATCAAGATTTTTGCCAATAAACCCTAATGCCTGACAGGCTTTGATGATCCTAGCTCCCGAGGGATGACACACCCCCATCCCACTGCTCCACTCCCCCTTCCCCTTCTTTCCCTTTCTCCTCTGTATCTACCCCCCACTCTCTCTCCACCCCTCTCTTGTATTCTTCTTCTCACCTAAGGCTATCCCTGATTTCTACCTGACTTCAGGTACTTAAATAAAAAAAATGAACGGTGTACTCAGAACCTAGTAATACACACGGTCATAAACTTCCGACAGTGACCTGGCTGGTCTCTCTCTCCCTCCAGGATGGAGAGGCTACCCCTAATGCTCATTAACAGGAGAAGACATGGCGACTTGTTATAAACATCTCCTCTCTCTTGATACAACAATCATATGCCTTGAATCCTCCGCAGGAAACCTCAGAGTACCGGTTATTTTCATGTTGTGATATAATGATTGTCTAGTTTTATGAAGTTACCCCATAATTGTATCTGTTGCACACCTTTCAATAAAAATATTTATGCAAAAAGAAAGGGCACATTCCATTTGGGGTTATGCCGTGACTGGTGGCTCCCGCGTGCATGCGTGGGAGTGACATCACGCGATGGCCAGTTACAGAGCTGGAGTTTGAGGCCCCGGAAGGAAGAGGGGTGAAGATGGACGCTCGCTGATAGTGGGGACAGCAGTGGGCTACTATGCGATGCATAGTAGTCCATTATGCTTTGCAGGAAAATAAAGAGGAAGTAAAACCCATCAGGGTTTACTTCCTCTTTAAAGGATCTGCAAATTACAGCTTGGTGCCAGATACCAATGCATACCTTCAGAGGTCTAGTGGAGTCTATGCCTCAATGGTTTATGGTGGGTGGTCATGATGTTATGGCTGATTGGTGTACTTTTTTCATTGTTTTATTTATATTTTACATAAGCAGTGCAGTTTTTTTGTTTTTTTTTGAGGGGATTGTGGTGCATTCCCCATGCCTCATACTGACAGTTATGGCAGGAGTTTCACATTAATGTCAAACATACTATCAATGTCTGCTTTAAACTCTGTTTCTAGGCATAGTTTGTAAAAATATATGTATATAGGGCAGCCAGCTCTGCCTGTTACATATGCATGCCTGGCTTCCTGCTTAGTAGTGCTGCAGAATTATTGTGCTTCACTGTCCCCCCTTCTCAAAGCATCTTTCCTAAATCTCTTACATTATCCTTTGATCAATTCTTCTGAGTACATTCCCTGATACACAGGCAGGAGAGGGAAAGTCCACAGATCTGTATATGATATTTAGTTGCAAAAACATTGGGTAGCAAGCATATCAATGTGGCAGAATTACTTTTAGGGCCCCTTTACACTTATGTACACATTAACGCATGCCTTTAAATTGACAATGGTGTGCCATGTGACCATGCTCCATTTTTACAGAGCCCTTAAAGAGGGTCAATGGGCCAAGAGCTCACAATGTTTATTTATTTTTCGAACGCACACTGCAACGTTGCTGTACCACGAACAATGTCCACAATACAAAAAGCATTCGAAAGTGTAAAGGAACCCTAAGAGAAGTGTTACAAATAAAACTTGGAGTGTACTCACTGAACACACAACAATGAATGCTTCAATGGATTCCTCAAGGTTCCAACCCTGAATCAAGAATGTCCATTTCTTCTCCACTCAGGCACTATGAAATAGCCGTAGTGTGTTTAGCATTTTGCTGCCTACACTGTGTAAAAGAATTTGCATGAAAGGAATAAGGAAACCTCAAGTCCTAATTCAGATTTTGAATTAAAGTAGAACTATAGGCAAGGATAGGGGAGGGTTATAACCCTTGTCAGATATCTTTTTTGCCATCTGTGTCCCATTGGGATTTGCCTTCACTTCCTGCCTCATAGCCAAACAGGAAGTGAGAGAAAATCCCTGCAAATTAAGGGAATACCTTGGGGATCCCCAGGTCACCAGAACTAGTGTCCCCGTTGGAAGATTTCCCCACTATTACTTTTCTGGGCACAACCCAAAATTTGTGATTTTCTCTTACTTTCACTTTAAGTGATAATAGTAAACAGGACAAATAGGTGAATCTGCCTATTGGGGGCACAGACAGCAATAAAAACTGACCGGTGTTCCAATTTGTCTCCAATCTATCCAAAACTGAAAAAAAGAAATAAAAAAAAAAAAGAAGTTTTGCCTTTAGTTATCGTAGACTTTAAGGCCTCTTTCACACTGGGGCGGTTTTTTAGGCGGTACAGCGCTAAAAATAGCGCCTGTACACCGCCTGAAAAAAACGGCCCCATTCACTCCAGTGTGAAAGCCGGCGGGCTTTCACACTGGAGCTAGCAGGACGGTAAAAAATGTCCTGCTAGCAGCATCTTTGGAGCGGTATAGGAGCGGTGTATTCACCGCTCCTATACAGCTCCTACCCATTAAAATCAATGGGACACCGCGGTAATACCGCGGCAATACCGCTACGGTGGCGCTTTGCGGGGGATTTTAACCCTTTTTCGGCCACTTGCGGGAGGTAAAACCGCACCACAAGCGTCCGAATCCCGCGGCTAAAACGACGGTAAAGCAGCGCTAAATATAGCGCTGCTTTACCGTCACCGCGGCTCCCGCCCCAGTGTGAAAGGGGCCTAAGTCTTATTGCAGCTCTGAGAAAGTAAACTGAATTTCAGGCCTATTCCCATGACCACCAGACTATTTGAGGACTGAGACTAACCCTATGAGATTGAGGGCATTTGTTTGTTACTAAAAGAATCTGGACATATGAGCAGCCCTGTTCATAACCTTGTATTTTTTTTACCGTATTGCTGAGAAGTATTTTAGTACATAGATCCCAACTGTCCCTGATTTCGAGGAACTGTCCCTGATTTGGAGAAATGTCCCTCTTTCCCTCTCTCCCTCTGTCCATCTTTTTATTTTGGTTTTCTCTGTTTCATTCCATTTTTTATAAAATAAAATTTACTTTTTATCTTTCAAAAAGTGTTTCTCAATGCTACACGTTTCATTTCAAATTCTAAATTGCTGCATTTGTAAATTTTAAAAAGCCAGTATATCTTGTTTGTAACCCGGGGACCCCCTGTATAAAGGAATAGCATTGGATAAAAAAAAAAAAGCCCTTGTTAATTTAATAAACCTTTTTTTTGTCTAATTCTCCTTTAAGAGGGTGTGGCAGGGGGCGTGCCCTATGCCTACATATTTTTGCTAGTAGGTGTCCCTTATTCCCATCTCAAAATGTTGGGAGGCATGTTTTGGTATATATATATATATATATATATATATATATATATATATATATATATATATAATTTGAAGAGAGACATTTTGAACACTTGTACTAAAATTGAAGGCATTGAGGCCTACCGATTTACTGCTGCCTCGCTAACTTCTATTTAAAATCACTAATGCCCACATGTACTGCAATGGATACTAGTATTGAGTATTTGGATAAAAACTTCTCTTTAGGTGTTATTAGGCATTTTTTTTTTTTTAACTGATCGAAGGAAGCCCATTGGTTTCATTGGTCTGTACACACAGACATGTAAACGTGCGCTGCGTATAGATCAGTAAAGAAAAAAAAAAAGAAGACACAAAAATCTGCGTTGCTGGTCAGTATTGCTATGCACATACTGTATATACACATACCACACTCCCTTGATTTAAAGAAAAAAAATCTAAAAATAATTTTTGCACATGTGTATGCATATGCGAAAATATGCTCATGTGCTATAAAGCCCATCCATCATGTATAGTTATGGTATTGGTTTACCATGCGTCAAATCAGAAAAATCTGGCCATTACAATACCCAGAGACAATTATATATTTATTTTTTGCAATATTTCAGGCCTTACGTTTGAATAGACTAATGCCGCGTACACACGAAGGGACAATCCCGCGGGATTATCCTCTGGACTGAAGTCCAGCGGATAATCCCCTCGTGTGTGGGCGCCGGCGGACTTTTTGGCGCCAAAGTACGGCGGACTAAAGTTTGAAGTTTTGTTTTCAAATTATCCGCTGGACTTGGAAGTCCAGCGGACAATCCCGCCGTTAGTGGGCAAGTCCGCGGGACTTTTGAAATGAAGGGACTTGCCGCTCATCGGCAAGTCCGTTCATTTAGCACGTGACTTCAGGTTACGTAGCTAGCGTAGGCAGTTACTGCCGCCGCGCTAGCTCCGTGACCTGGCATGGATTTAAAGGGACTCCCCACGCCGAAAAAAAACGGCGTGGGGGTTCCCCCCAAATCCATGTCAGACCCTCATCCGAGCACGCAGCCTGGCAGGCCAGGAAAGGGGTGGGGACGAACGAGCGCCCCCCCCCTCCTGAGCCGTACCAGGCCGCGTGCCCTCAACATGGGGGGTGCCCTGGGGAAAGGGGGGCCGTGCGGCCCCCCCACCCCAAAGCACCTTGTCCCCATGTTGATGAGGACAAGGGCCTCTTCCCGACAACCCTGGCCGTTGGTTGTCGGGGTCTGCGGGCGAGGGCTTATCGGAATCTGGGAACCCCCTTTAATAAGGGGGCCCCCAGATCCCGGCCCCCCACCCTATGTGAATGAGTATGGGGTACGATGTACCCCTACCCATTCACCTAAGGTGTAAAATGTAAAGTAAAAAAAAACACCCACACTTTTGAAAAAATAGTTTATTGCACTGCTCCGGGGGTCTTCTTCCGTCTTGGGGGTCTTCTCGCCGGACTCCCCCGCCATTTACCAAGCTCTTTTACCGAGCGGGGGAAGTCCGGCTACCTTCTTCGTCGTCGCCGCCGTCTGGGGGTCTCGATCCGCCTTCGGGGGTCTTCTTCCGTCTTGGGGGTCTTCTCGCCGGACTCCCCCGCCATTTACCAAGCTCTTTTACCGAGCGAGGGGAGTCCGGCTACCTTCTTCGTCGTCGCCGCCGTCGTCTGGGGGTCTCGATCCGCCTTCGGGGGTCTTCCGGGGGTCTCTTCTGTTCTTGCGGCGGTCGTCGTCTTCCGCGCCGCCGGCGCCTTCTCCTTCTTCTTGTCCTTCTTGTTCTTCTTCTTCTTCCGATGTTGACCCGTCGCTGTCTCTGCCCGGAATGCCTGTGCCGATCTGCGCTCGGACTTATATAGGGACATGGGGGACAGGGTCACATGTTCATGTCACATGGTGACCCCGCCCCCTTGCGATGTCACAGTCCCAGCATCCTCCGGGACTGTGACAACACATAGGGTGGGGGGCCGGGATCTGGGGGCCCCCTTATTAAAGGGGGTTCCCAGATTCCGATAAGCCCCCGCCCGCAGACCCCGACAACCAACGGCCAGGGTTGTCGGGAAGAGGCCCTTGTCCTCATCAACATGGGGACAAGGTGCTTTGGGGTGGGGGGGCCGCACGGCCCCCCTTTCCCCAGGGCACCCCCCATGTTGAGGGCACGCGGCCTGGTACGGCTCAGGAGGGGGGGGGGGCGCTCGTTCGTCCCCACCCCTTTCCTGGCCTGCCAGGCTGCGTGCTCGGATGAGGGTCTGACATGGATTTGGGGGGAACCCCCACGCCGTTTTTTTCGGCGTGGGGATTCCCTTTAAATCCATGCCAGCTTGCGGAGCTAGCGCGGCGGCATTTACTGCCTACGCTAGCTACGTAACCTGAAGTTACGTTCGAAATGAACGGACTGCTCCGTGTGTGGGCAAGTCCGTTCATTTTCAAAAGTCCCGCGGACTTTTGGCCGGCGGATTATCCGCTGGAGAAGTCCGTGCGTGTGTGGGCAAGTCCACACCCTCGGAAAGTCCAGCGGACCTAGCCGGAAAGTCCCGCGGGATTGTCCGCTGGACTAGGTCCGCCGGCAAAAGTCCCTACGTGTGTACGAGGCATTAGAATGACTAAAGGTGATCAAGTTGTGATAAAACGGCAACTGATCAGCTGCATCAGTGTGAATTTGATAGAGTTGTACCACAGAGAATCGCTATAGTATAGAGCTGCACGATTCTGGCTAAAGTGAGAATCACTATTTTTTTTTTCCTTAGAAGATAACGATTCTCGTGGCGTAACATCATCTTTCACATCATACAAATAAATTGGGCTAACTTTACGGTTTAGTTATTTGAAAATTCATTGAAGTGCATTTTTTCCCCAAAAATTGCGTTTGACAGACCGCTGTGCAAATACCATTTGACATAAAATAATTGCAACAACTGCCATTTTATTCTCTAGGGTCTCTGCTAAAAAAAAAAAAAATATAATATATATATATATATATATATTATATATATATTATATATTAGTGGAACCTTTGATTACGAGCATAATTCATTCCAGGAGTCCTTTCCTCGCATATCAAAGTGTGTGTGTGTATGTATGTGTATATGTATTCTCTGCTAGAAAAATACTTAGAAGCTCTAAACATTTTATATTTTATATATATATATATATATATATATATATATATATATATATATATATATATATATATAATATTATTATATATATATATATATATATATATATATATATATATATATATATATATATATATATATATATATATAAAATGTTTGGAGGTTCCAAGTATTTTTCTAGCAGAGAATACTGATTTTAACATGTAAGCAACAAGTGTCAGAAAAAGGTTTAGTCTTTAAGTGGTTAAACTGACCTCATTTACAGACAGAAGTTCATTCCTTTGATCTAAAAGAACTTAAAGATACTTTTGTTTATAGTTATCTCACAGCACTGACAAAGTTGATAAACATTTGCCTGCTTTTTTTTCATTGACCGCTATGAGTGAGTAGAGAAACCTCTGCACTTGTTACATGAATGAATCAGGGAAATGCTGAATAGAGATCGTGAGGGGGGGGGGGGGGTGTTGAACCGAGATCGCCATTTTTTTTTTACGATTATTCGTGCAGCTCCACTATAGTATTTCATTTTTTATTTTGAGAATTTTTTTATGATTTTTAAAATTGTTCCTTGGATCAAATCGACGTTAGTTTTCAACCATAGCGATGAGAAATTTGGACTGAAAATTTTTCTCACTTACTAACAGTGTATGCGGTTTTTGTTTGGAAAATTACATTTATTCCAAAATAAAATGCTAAAAGAATCTGGAAGTTTCTATGAGTGATGCAGGATCTTTGAATGGGGGGTAGGTACATGATGGATAGCACTGTCCCCTACAGACAGATATCCCGTGTCATTCATATAAGCTGTATTAGGTCATCTGTGAATGGCAGCTCTGGCAGGAAAGAGTGGGCATAGACGAGCTCTCTTGATGAGAACTCCTGACAGCCCTTTAGTTGTTTTAACTCCTGTTGCACTGAAGGATTATGGCTGCGGGGGCAGGAGAAGGTAGGACAGAGAAATATTTCAGGGTCACATCAACCAAAAAACTGTAAGCTTGTGCTAATTTTTATGTTTTTGTTTTTCATTAAATGTAGACTTAAAGTACTTTCTTGAATGACATTTGTCAAGACATTGAATGTACTGAGACTGTTTGTCCAAAAATCGACTAGTCTATAGCCTGCTTAAGGCTAGGATGCCAACCAACTCCATGACCAAAGAATTGTGGGTCAACCTCTTATCTACCGCTGTCTTAAACTGCTGTGCTATATCCATTTCCCACTGCTGCAGAATGTGATGAAATAAAAAAAATGTTGAAGTACTATATGTATTGGAAAACGCGTACACTTAAAGTGAAATGCTACAGACAGAGCTACAAAGCAGGCGGCCTGGTGATGGTGCAACACTGGACAGCGTGATAAAGAGGCCCTGTTCTCCTCCTGTTCTTACCAGTTTCAGGATGTTCCATCTCACCGATGCTGCCATCAGGGGTGGTTCTCTCATAGTGGTCTTCTGGGAGAGCGAGAGGCCCTATTCTTGGCCCAGAGGACGACTTGCTACTCGGGGTCTCCGATTCCTCTAGGCCGCTGTCATAGTAGCTGTGCTGAGAAGGGTCTTGGAGGTCAGGGGCCTGGTTGGATGTAGAGAACGTCACTCGGCGATGAGGTAACTACGGAAAAGATAAAACTTAATAAATACATTGGAAGCATCAAACACATTAAAACAGAACTTTTAAGCTGATAAAGTAAGGAAATGCACTGATCTTTAGTTTGTGTATTGTAGCTCTACAGGGGTTAATGTACCATATGAAAACTGTGTTGCAAGTAGCAGCCAATTAGCTTTTGACTTTAATTCCCGCAGTCAAGTTTGAAAACAAAACAAGGCAACTGATTGGTTCATATGGATAATAAGAAATGTTCTCGTTATGCCCCGTACACACGATCGGATTTTCAGACAACAAATGTTGGATGTGAGCTTGTTTGGCTGAAAGCTATGCTATGTGTATGCTCCATCGAACATTTGTTGTCGGACTTTCCGCCAACAAATGTTGGCTAGCAGGTTCTTAAATTTTCCGCCAACAAATGTTTGTTGTCGGACTTTCCAATCGTGTGTACACGAGTCCGTCGGACAAAAGTCCACACGTGCTCGGAATCCAGTACGAGTAAGTGCTCGGTCTTGTAAAACTAGCATTCGTAATGGAGATATCGTGTACGTTTTGTACATCACTACGTTCGTAATTGTTGGCCAACATTTGTGTGCGTATGCAAGACAAGTTGGAGCCAACATCCGTCAAACCAAAATCTACGGTTTTGTTGTCGGAAAGTCCGATCGTGTGTACGGGGCATAAGAATCCTTTTCTTACATCAACCATTAAGTTCTTTATAGTCACCTTTCCTTGCATTTGTCTAGACACATATTAACGTGCCATCATCTAGTTAAGCAAAAATATTCAGGAGTGCTGGTCAACAATTTAATTGCACAAAGCAAAACACGTAAAATTTGCCAATCCCCCATTTTTAGCCGCACATACCTAACTTTTCTTCTCTGTTTAGCACTGGGAGATCAAGGAAAATACTGGAAAACACGTATAAGTACTGCATTGAACTCACTCCATGTGACAAAGCTGGGCCAATCAGTGTTGTCACATGTGAAGTCCCCTGTAAGCTACTAGGCCAACAACTCGTACCTTAGACAGGGATTTTGTTTACCATCCCAGCAGTATCATGGATACTAGCCTGTTGCTTTACATTGCATGAAAGACTTCCCTAGCATGGAATACCGATTCCCGATCCAGCATGGAGGGAGACATTTTTAAAAGAACTATCTTCTTGTAAAAGGTTGGAACAATGGCAAATGGTACAGTTAAGATTTGTTCTGTGTTACCGTAGTTTATTCATTTTTGCTTTATAGCTACAGTAGTAACAAATGCTGCGCTTGCAATACAAGAAGTCCATTTACTCTTGCAACAATCCACCTCATTATATGCAAATTATTACTGAGTATACCATGTGCGTGGAATCCACATCATTACATGCCATCGTTATACAGTACAAAATATGCATTATTTTTGCAAAAAATAAATTAAAAGAAATCCCTCTTCCACATGCATGGTATTGCTAATGATCAGGAGTTTTGACAAATAAACTGACTGAACATTGCCCCCATTAAGATCAAGTAATTAGACAGGAATAATGTGGATGTATGCACTAACTAAATCAACTGATCTATTATTAGATAAACTAGGTGCTATAGAAACCAACCCAGAACAAATGGCATAGAAAAAAAGCAGACAGAGCTTTATTACAGAATGTAAGCAATAACATTCCTATTTGGCATGTGGCATTATAGCCATCCTAGTTTAGTAGCATTGGTTGCATTACAGCATTTATGTACTTAAAAGGGAAGGTATATAAAATGTTCACTATAAATTGGTGTAATCATAAAAAAATTGCCTAACATTTCATCCACTAAAAGTGTGTGTTCTGTGCAAAGGGTGGACAAGCAAATGTTATTAGGCCATTTCCAGTGCCCAAAGACTGTTTTTCATTCATTTAAAATCAGCAAGCAGCTTGCTATGGGGGGCACCCGCTGTTCTGAATGTCCATTCAGACATGGAGCAGCGGCTCCCCCCCGTATCCTATCCCTCCTCATTGGCTCCCTGACTGACGACAGCGGGAGCCAATGGTACCCGCTGCTGTCTCAGCCAATGAGGGAGAGTCCCAGACAGTCGAGGCTCTCATGCAACATCGCTGGATCGAGGGGAGTCTTGGGTATTGGGGGGATCAGGGGGACCGCTGCACACAGGTGTTTTTTTTATTTTATATAAATGCATAGAATGTATTACGATAAAAAAAAAAAACTTCCGTCTTTAGAACCACTTTAATTCTAACTGCTAGTTCTTTTCTGCTCATTATGGGGGGCTTTTTTTCTTCCATTTAATTTTGAAGTTGATTTGAGGTAAGTGGGTACTTTTAGTTGCTGAAACAAACTTTTTTTGATGTAAAGCTTACCTTTGTTTTATGGGTGATATTTTAGGGTTTATTTTTTTTAAGGTGCATTTTGTTTTTATTTTATGTTGATAGGGCTTTATTTTAGGCTATATTCTTAAGTGTAAAAAACTGCGCTAGGTACCGTATATACTCGAGTATAAGTCGACCCGAATATAAGCCGAGGCACTTAATTTTACCACAAAAAAATGGGAAAACTTATTGACTCGAGTATAAGCCTAGGGTCACTGGACCCAAAGGGTCCCGAAATGACATTGCTGCAGATGGACACAGTTGACCAACTTTGTGGCCCCATATCTCGGGGTCACTTGGTGCTAGGAACCCCAATTTGGATATGTTGTAATGCTAGTTCCACTGGGTTTGCACAATTTGGGGTTCCTAGCACCAAGTGGCCCTGAGATATGGGGCCCCAAAGTTGGGTTGGAAAATGTCATTCTCTGCTGCAAAGTGATTGACTCGAGTATAAGCCGAGGGGGGCATTTTCAGCACAAAAAAATGCTGAAAAACTCGGCTTATACTCGAGTATAAACGGTACTTCTTGTGTTCTAGTGTGTAAATAGAACTATGGGGAATACCACATTAAAAAATATCTGAATACAGAAAATTAAATGGAAAGCACAGCCTATTAATGTGCTTCCCCTTTAAATGCAATCAATAACAGCAATAATAGTAATATAGTGACGAGAATCCAATAAAAGATGTGAAACTCTTAAAAAGTGATAAATCCACACAATGCATGAGTCCATATTCTGATCACACATGACAACTTTAATGCAATTATAAGCCTCTTACCAGAAGCCTGGGACCCAAAAAGATGAGGTCATCAGTGCATATGGGCCATCCTTGCAATCCAGCCAAGTGGCTGCCAACTAAAAATCTACTTAACGCTGACCTTAAGGTAATAATCTTTTACAAGGGTACTTTTTATAGAAACATATAAAAGTACAACCACCGACTGATGAACTCATCACTTTGCTCACTCTGACGTCTTCTCCTCTCAACATATATAAATGCGGCATGCCTGACTGGCCCCAACCTCTGCCTTTCCATCTACCAATCTGAGTTCTGCTTTACTGGGGATTGTAAAAGGCTTATACCCAGTACATTTTACATACTTAATTTAGCTGCATTAAAAACAAACACAATAACCAATTTATTATTGAACACATATAAGTATTAAATTATGTAAACGACAAGGTGGAAAGCTGCCTAGCGGTCTACGATTAAGCCAGTGAGTGGGTGAAATGCGTTAATGGGCATGGCTTGGGAGAAGGCAAAGCTGAAGCCTGATACACTTTGAACCGGGCAGCTGTCCAGTGTGCGTTTCCACTTTTTCATTTTCAGAGCCTTTTGACTGGGCAAGACAGGCCCTTTGGAAACTAGCACCACCTGGCAGGGTTGGAATCACTGCGTGATGAAGCTTCTTTTTTTTTTGATGACGCTTGGAGGGGTGCTTTGGGTTTATTGGGTTGCATTAAATGTGTTTTATATTTGGCTGGAAAACAGCTTTTAAGTGAGTTCACATTTACATGCAAGTCTACTGTCAGGAATCAGCAGCAGGGATGGCCAGATCTGCGTGCCTACACTCAGACTGGGACCAGACTGTGTATGCTTTAAGTGAGATTTATTTACAAGGAAAGAAGATCAATCCAAAGCGCCAGCACACAGCAAACATAAGTAAGTGAACCAACCAATGACAGAATACCTAACTAATCAACCCAACAAAAGGGAACAGGTACAAGGCTACAGGGTACAGGGCAGGAGCAAGATCAGGTTCAATGGCATACAGAATCTGGCAGCAGCAAAACACTGGAGCGAGAGGCACTAGTAGAGGAGGACCTAAATACCCCACCAGCAGCCAGCATCAGGTGGAAGCTGATTACTGGAATCTGGATGCTGCGAGACACCTGCTGGTGGACACAGAAACTACAAACTTCTGCTGTAGGAAGCACAGTGCCACCAGCAGGTATTCCAGGTCCTGACACCTACTTAAAAACCTTCCCCTACTGCCTATCAGGTTAGAAAACAACTAAATACTGCAAGCCTAGCCTTAACTTTCAGATGGAGTTTGGCAACATGGTAAAAAAGATACAGTACACAAATGGAATTTAAACATAAAAAATAGCAAAAGATTACATATAGGCCCATTCTCACTACTGTGCTGCAGTAATACACAAGGTAGTATGACACTTGTGCAATGTAGTTGCATTCAGTCTGAAAAGCGACCCATCAAACCTTGCCGATGAGTGTGTATTGCACTGTCCAAAATCGCTACCTGCACCTTTTTTGGTGCATTAGGCAGCTCTTTACAATGAATGGTCTGCCCTAACACAACACGGACTCAACCTGCATGTGTTCTAATGCAAAGGGGCTCTAAAAGGAACAAAAGGCTGCTTTCTTTAGATTTGACTGAAGTTCACCTCTAAGCACATTCCCAGCTGTTGATTTCTTGTAGGGCTCTGGTCAGCAGGGAATGTATACATTGGCGTTACCATGACATGAGGTGACCTACCAGACCCCCCCAGAATGCTCTTGAAGTTTATGTATAGGACAGAAAAACAAAAAACATTCCATTCATATGACAGGAATTCCTGCATCTTCCATTGTTTGCTCCATTCAAGTAAATCAATTCTAGTCATGGAGCCATTGTCAATGCTATAACGGAAAGCCATGTTATTTTTGACTGTCTATAGAAGGAACAAGCAGCATATGAGCAGCAATGTTGTCTAATGATTTCTGGCACACTAATGGCTCCATCTGCACCTACCACAGCGCGTTAAATAATATGTTTACATACTGAAAATAACCCCATTAGGATTCCATGGAAAATGACTGATACTTTAATCAATCCACCCATCATCAGGCAGGGATATGTATACTGATACCGCAGAGACACTTAATAATATCTCACTAGCTGGTAATCACACATAATAAGAAAAAAATCTCAGTTTGTATACCATATTCTCCTTGTAACGCATTCGGTTTATTTTAATTGCAACAGACGTGGCTATAAATCCCACAAGGGTGGGTTACATTGACCATGAGCTGCAAGGGGCATAAACTGTGAAAATGACATTTTTTCAAGTTGTCCTGGATGTTTCTGATCAATAAACAGTACAATATAGTTCTCTACATTGATTGTCCATACGGATAACCCATCAAGGGACCACACCATTCACTTTAATAAAACACTTTCCAAAAGACTCTGGGGGTTTAAAGCTGAAACGCTCGGATCTATACAAAACGGACCTTTTCAGTGGGGCCTTCCTGCACTGCAAGGGATAAATGCTTGTGAAGTCTACGGGAATACAGTGTAATACTTACCCTCTGGCAGGCTTTGGCGCTCTTCTCCATGACGCTCTGGACTGTGGGCGATCTTTTGCCGTTACAATGCAGAGGCATTGGCCCTGCACTGTACTTGATGACTTTAGCGTGCCACTGACAGCTGAAGCGGTTTAGAGGAGAAGCAGGAGTTCAGTTGTACGAATCAAAGAAGCCTTCCATGAAGAGGTATAAAGCATTATACCGCATTTCCCTACCACCCTCTAAACTTAACAAGCATTGATCTCTTGCAGTACAGGGGGACCCCCCTTGTGTCTACACATCTATAAGCCCTGCTGCTGGGCCTGGCCATCTTAGATGCCAGAAACCCCAGGAGGCTCACAACTGTTGCGTAAGTGACACTCTAATGCCCCTTTCACATTGGTTCGCTATTGCTACATTTTTCCAGGGCAACAAAAGTGCATAAAAACTATTCCTCATTGTAACTGTTCACATTGCATCCCGTTCCATTATGAATATTATTGTATGCTTCATCTTAGTTGCACACCAAAAGGGCACCTTCCATTGTAAGTCAATGGGAACACATCAAAAGTGCGAAAGGGCCCTAAGGTGCACAAAATTGCACCAGTGACACTACCTGTATCACTATTGAAGTTTTTTTTTGGGGGGGGGTACCTTGGTTTGACAGGTACCCAGTGCCACTTCCCCTTTGGATTGCCTAGGTGGTCCAAGAAAAGTTTGGTGCCCCCTCCCTTTGCCCCCAGCCTTCCTGGCACAGGTCCCAAAATGCTACAAGACCATTCACAAAATGCAGCGTGGCTCACACATGCACACTGGCCAGCCAGGAAGTCACCGCAGGCTTCCTTAAAAATCATGCCTGCATTGGGGACCCAAAGACTGGTGAAGAACCACTGGATCCCTGGACAGAGACAAGTGTCCTTTTATTAAAAGTCAGCCGTATTTTTAGCTGCTGCCTTAATTTCTGCAGAACTGGACTGGAGAACCAAGTATTTCCCTTCACTCCTCCCTCCTGGCAGATACATAAAAGGTTCTATAGAGAACAGATGAACTGGGCCAGCACAGAGAACAATTAGGCATTCCTAAGAGAAGGATATGACGTGCAAGAAGGAAGGAGCTGTTCTTGGGAATTCACTCCTATGCATTTTTTGTGCTTTTTGCATTTTGCAGATTTGCACTACATTCCATTTAACATGGTTTCCTATGGAACACGTTCTGTAGTGCAAATAAAAAAAAAGCATTAAAAATGCTTAGGTGTGAATCAGGCCTTAGTCAAATTTTCTAGAAAGTTTAAAAGGCGCAATGGAAGCAAATAAAAAAATATAAACTTTGATGGAAAAACGTAAGCATTCAAATACTGGATTTATGGTGCTTTTATCTGATATTTTTTTGTAAGTTGTGATGGGTCTCTTTAAACTGATCATGCACGTAGCAATTCTATAAAGATCAAACTTTGTTGCAGTTCAGGTTTTTTTTGTCGATATTAGAAGGCATTTAAAGATATAAAAAATGTATTTTTTTTTTTTTTCAATGGACCACAGAGATAGGCCTATACAGGGGGCCCCCTACTTACAAACATCCGACTTACAAACGACTCCTACTTACAAACGGAGGGAGACAACAGGAAGTGAGAGGAAATCCACCCCTAGGAAGGGAAATTCACTCCTGTAAGAGTTAATATGGGAAAAAGGTGTCTCCACTGATGCTTTATCACCAGTCCATGTTTCCCCAACAACCCAAAATTTTCAAAATCCAATTGTCATTGGGACAGAAGGTGAGGTGAAATCTTCTGAACAGGGGCACAGACAGCAAAACAAATGTTACAGGGGTAATAACCCTTCTCTAGGTTATCTAAAAAATTTAAAAATAGATTTTTTTTACTTAAAAAAATGTACCTGTTCCGACTTACAGATTCAACTTAAGAACAAACCTACCATCCCTATCTTGTTTGTAACCCGGGGACCCCCTGTACTATGCAAACGTTTCCTAGCCTAGAACATTCTAAAACGTCTGTATGCACCTTATACCAAGGCCCAACGTTCCCATCTGCTCAGAATTCAAAACTGGGTTGACCAGCCCAAAAAGCGGAGACCACCTGATATGTGGTAGGTGTCGCACCCAATTTTGATCATCCTGTTCGTTTGAGGATCTGAAATTCTAACCATCTCTTTACAATCTGCTCTGCTGGGACGACTTCCACTTTGCTCCATTGTCTGACGCCTGGTAGATTTTAAGTGCCTCTTTTACAGCCAATCTTTTTTTTTACTGAACAACAAAATCCAGCATGTTCTGCGGTCACTTCTATGAACTGTAGTTTGGTAGCAGCTGGGAAGCCGCAGGCTGCAGTTCTGGCCTACTGTGGAAGTAGTTATATCTTCCCTCAGAACATTCAGTCTAAGCCTCATGGTAAGCATAATGACAACCTCATCTGGCCTCTCAGCTACTGCTGAGCTTTATTTCAATCCTGTAAGAGCCGAGAGAAAGAAATAAAAAAAACACACACATTAATAATACTTTTGTTGTTATAAGCGAATCGTGATCGGGTGAAATTTCTGTTCTTAGGTGCCCTTGCTGTAGAGATGTTGGACATTTGTCTCAGTAGGAGATAATACCTGTATTAAGTAACAGATGTTTATGGAGATTTGCAGATGCCTACTTTCAGAATCGCACTAGTGCTCTCTTCAATTGGCCGCCTCGGGTTTACAGATAAAAGCTTTCAGGATATAAGTGTTTCTGCAAGCCGGCATCTTACAAACATCAGTTAGCCAATAAAAGGTCAACATGCACAGCAAAGAAAAACAAAACTATATGTATTTATGTCCTGTCAAAAAATAATGTTCGGCCTGTGTTGCCTGTACAGGCTTTGGGACGATTGAAAAGGGTGGTCGACTGAGTTGAGCTGTCGAATCTCCTGTCCTTTAATCTTCCTGGTGGAGCTGCCAATGTAAAAAGCTACAAAAGGCCCACTTACATCGCTCAGGTCTGTTGTATTGCATTAAATGCATGCACATTACACTGCGCATTAGCCTGCATTGGGAAAATGTAATCATTTCATGAATTGCTCAATGCACCACAAAAATTGGACATTTCTGGTAATGCGTAACAATGTTCTATAGTGCGCTGGAAAAATGTATTGTGGTGCCATTCAGAACAGCACAGGCTTACCACAGCCATCGTATTGTTGGCAGTAGTAGAGGATCATGCAACAGTAGAACCTCTTACATTTTTACATGGAAATGTGGAAAGAGACAATATCTATGGTTGACCTGCTTTATTCACCTATATAATGGTCATAGTTATGACTAAAATAGTTGTGATTGCTCTCAAATGACCAATTACATGGACCAGAGACTTCAATTAAAGCTCAACTCCAGGCTAACAGCCAAATATATAGATGAAGTGCATAGAAGGAAGCATTTTACCTGCTAAACGGTTTGTATTTTAATCAATTCTTGAGATTTGCACAGCAAAGCCAGATGGAGGGCACCACTTTCTCTGATAAATTAAGGAACGTAGTGATGTCCTCTCTTAACCAAATTCCCTTCTGACTGGACAGCGAAGGAGTAGAAGATCGATGCCCACTCTACTCCTTCTGTCAGCATGCTTTCTGTTCATATTTGCGAAACTAAAAACTCACAAAAAAAATGCATAGGTGTGAACCAGGCCTTAAATCGGAGTTACGCTTAAAAAAAAAAAAAACTATTAAAAGTCTGCAGCTACAAATACTGCTAAATACTAATAATTTGACACTTACCTGTCCCTGGGTCCAGCGATGAGGGGAACGAAGCCCCAGTCGTCCCCCCCTCCTCTGTGCAGCGCCGGCATTGTAACTGTGGGCGCCCGGCTGTGACCCCACAGCCAGGTATCCACTGCGCATGCGCGAGCTGCGTGGTGCACCGTGACTGGCTGGGCAAACACCTGGGACCTGTGACGTGTCCCAGATGATTGCCGAGAGGGAGGGGGGGGGGTAAGAGGTGATCTCCCTTCCAGCACCGCGGGTACGCCAGGAGGAAGTGGGAGCTGGAACCCTCTAAAAAGAGGGTATCCGCCCCCCCCCCCCCAAAAAATGACAAGCCAAATGTGGCATGTCAGGGGGTCACCTTCCCTTTGTGGTAGAAGTTACATTTTTGGGTGGAACTCAGCTTTAAGCCTCCTCCTTCTCCCAGTCATGATGTAAGGGATTGCATTTATTATTATACAGGATTTATATTCACTTTAAAATCTAAAAGGGAGACAGTACAGTTACAATACAAGAGGGCCCTGCTAATAAGAGTTTACAATCTAACAGGGTGGGGCAAGTGGTACAAAAGGTAATAATATTGTAGGGGGATGAGCTGACGGAAGAGTTAAAAGTGCAGTTGTTAGTTGGAGTGATAGGCTTCCCTGAAGAGTTTTCGGGGATTGCCTAAAGGTGGCCATAGTAGGAGCTAGCTAGCCAGATTGAGTTAAAGATCCAGGAGGATGGGAGAGACTCTGGAGAAGTACTGGATAGGCTGACATGAAACCAGTTGCTTACACTAAGGCCGCATTCACACAATCTATACACCTGGAGCTGCCCGGGATGCACAGGTGTTCCATGCAGGCAGGGCCGGGATAAGGGAAGGGGGTAAGGCGCAGTTTGGCACCTTTTCCCTGGATGCTGGATCTGGATGGCCTTGTCCTGGCATTGCATGCAGGCAGCTTGAAATCAATGACAGGAATCCGGCTGTAGGGATCTCTACGCGCATCCCAAACCGCACATCTGTGCTGGTCTGTTGCATGGACCAGAATACAGCCTATGTTGTGATCTGTGCATTGAACACACACAGATGTGTATTCAGGGACGCCCGTAGAGGTCTGTGCAGGTCCGTGCAGCCAGCTGCCCGTCATTGATAACAATAGGCTGCCTGCATGGAAAAACTGTGCATCCCAGGCGGCTAAAGGCACCCCTATCCATGGATGCACAGGTCAATATGCCCATGTGAACGAAGCCCAATTGAATAAAAAAAAAATAGTAATGAATAAAGCTGAACTTGCTCATTTCTAGGAATTAGATAAAAAAGCACCCCTGCAGTACTAATTAAATATACAGGAGCTTCTTTGGGGAATAATTGTATATTTTTGGCTCCAAAAAAAAAAAAAAACGTGTGTGCCTGAAAACTTTTTTTGTGAGATGTCACACCCAACAATCATTTCCTCCGTGTAACTAGGTTTCTATTGGCTCAACCAAAAACGTTCAAGCCTGAAATCACACAAAGCGCTCATGCTCATAAGTCAACCCAGAATTGCTGCGGGATGATTGCTATGGTTTACTGTATAGGTTTTTGTAGAATAACTCAGTTTAGTTTTCTTTGCAAATCAATATTTTTTTTCCTTTTCTTGAGAGAAGTTAGTTATTTTACAAATAAGTCATGAAATATCGCAGCAAATGCATTATTAGATTGTAAGCTCTTCTGCGCAAATCCCCTTGTATTTTATTGTATTATAACTGTATTGTCTCCTTTTTATATTGTAAAGCGCTGTGTAAACTGTTGGCGCTATATAAATCCTGAAGAATTGTAGACGGCCACTCACATTGGCTTGTCTAGCTCCGCGCTTAGGATAATTCAAAAGGGTCTATACTAATATTAATACTGTAAACCCAGTACAGCTGCTCCCTATGAAATCTAGATGATTTAATTGGTAGTTTAATTAAATGAGGGGCGCTAGTACCAACAAGAGATACTAAATTAATTAATAGGTTAATTAATTGTATATTCTGAACTGTATAGTAGAGACTAAGAGCTTATTGAAAAAAGGTGTGCAGACACAATATAGATCTACCATGAACTAAGCTAATTAATAACTATTTAAAGTGATAATAGTGAACCACATTTGGTTACTCATACATTACAACCATTATAATGTGAATAATAAAAATTGGTTAGAGTGTGTTTATACAAACAATAATAACACCAGACACCTAGCGTGACCCAGTGAGGTATAAATTAATTATTACCCCAAAGATAATTAACACACAAAATAGAGCTGACCGAGCTCTATTTAAATTAAATAATATAAATATAACAGACCCTGTACCTTGTATCACAATGTGTACAACGAAAGTTAATGATCAAGCACTTATGCCCAATCTAATATATAAAAAGTGCAAACCAACAAATTTGGCAAATATCCCAATATCTTGGGTACATCCAAAAAACGTGAAAAATATTAATATAAATTAGACAGTGTTAATTGATATAACGCAAAGTTCATGTAGTATATAAAAAGTGCAAGCCAACAAAATTGGCAAATAATCCCAATATCTTGGGTGCATCCAAAAAACGTGAAAAATATTAATATAAATTAGACAGTGTTAATAGATATAACGCAAAGTTCATATAGTAGTCCTTGCTGCAAAACGCCACAATCCCTCCTGTAGATATAGCTTGTGCACCATCACCAGACAAATTCTCGATCCACCCAATGTGAGAACCAGCAGTATTAAATGGCCTCTTACCAAATGGAGTTGATTACTTTGTTTAGAAGCAATCAAATGCGCTTTCACAGGATTGTGCCTGTACACTGAGTGACACACCCTCACTCAAGGGCTCTCTTCCCTCTATCAGACCAGCTCAGATGGAATGGATTGGAAACATATGTGGGAATATAAAGAGAGGCGCACCTCATAGCGTAATAACGTTTTATTTAAAAAATAGCATAAAAAAACACACAGCAGCCAATTGCTCACTTACATTTTCCAGTGCCTACCCGGCACTGAGGCTACTTGCGATATGTTAAAAGATTCGATGGAGCAGCGGATCCTTCCCTCCTGGCGTGCGTCTCTAGCGTGCGTTTCACTCACCAGACAGCCGGAGCCAATATCACAGGAAGTCCAGCAATAGTGCATCCAAAGATACAAAGTGATCAGGTACCGCCTACCGACGTACGTTTCGTGTTTGTCACGTCTTCAGGGTGGCGTACCTGATCACTGAATAACCTGATTAATATACTGATCCTCATTAGTGGCCAACCAATGACGACTTAGTGTGTGCACAGCCTCAGTCCCAGTTAAGCTCACAACACAGCTGAAAAAAATCTATACATAATGGATAAGTATTAACCCCCACAGTAGGAATATAAATTATCTATGTTTTAGATCTTACTTTGCCTCATTAATCCCTGACTCCAGACGGGGCTTTATTTTATATTTCTGGGTATTAATTAAATATGGGACTTCATTTGCATAACTTTTTAAATAAAATAACTTTTCAACGTCTAATCCTGGGACTAATATAAATCTTTGTAATAGGCACAGATTTTTTCTGTCTTATTTGATTAGTAAAGGGCGGAGGTAAACCTGCCCATGTCTAACCACCAACTATAATTAAAAAACTATATGTTGGCTTATTTTATTTTTCTATGGCGTATAGAATCTGCAGTACTCATTAAATCCACAAGATGTCACTATTGTGTCTTACTATCTATGGAACCACATCTTTCATATAGTAAGATGGGATAGCTTATAAATCACCCTCTCAATCAACATTTGACTATTTTAATTACCTAGATGCAGATGTATATATCTATTTGGTCATTAGATCAACTTTTATATAAAACCATTCACTGCTCACAAACTGGTTGTTACGGCATATTGCTTTTAAATTTATTGAATTTTATATTATTCTCTATGGGATGTGGCGTCTGTATTACTCATACGGTCTACAAGATGTCACTACATATGGTATGTTCACTCCAGACAGTTTATATATATCTCCTGCCTCCATTCTATGCATGAGTGTATTTTCTATTAATTAACTCTTTACCAAATGTTAATACATGGGATATAATCCATATGGGGCAATCTGAACAGATCTTTTGATCACCCACTCCACAGACGGGCGATAACAATCCCTCCATCTCACAGCACAAAGTCTGTCACAATTATCCTGCCAGTTCCCCCCAACACCTTTGACAGTAGATAAAAATGACTTAATTTTTCATCTAGTTATAATTATCCTTCCCTCAGTTAACTATTCATTGGACAAGAAGCAATTCAGGTCTAGATCTATATTCATCCCTAAAGGTTGCATCGTGTCCAATGTATATAACCACTTAGTCTCATTTTGAGATATTGCTTTTTTCATATCCGTCCCTCTCCAATGTCTTGATACTCTATCTATTCCATAGAACTTGCACAGTGAAGGATCACTATTGTGATATCTCTCAAAGTGTCTGGGCACACTATGGTTGGGAAATTTTTTCTTAATATTGGTCAAATGTTCATTTATGCGTACTTTGAGCTTTCTCGTGGTACGCCCTACATATTGCATAGGACATGGGCATTGTAGTACGTAAGTGACATATTCAGAGTCACACGTTATAAGGGGTTTAATCTTATGAGTTCTTTTATTTGCACATGATTGGAAATGGGTTAGTTTTTTGCTAGTGCCTGGTTGTCTCGTTATTTTACATGCTTTGCATCTGTTACAGTAATGAAACCCTGATCCATCCAAAAAAGTGGGCGGTTTCTTGGGGGGGTCTGGCACATTAGGGGCTATCTTGTTCCGGAGTCCAGGAGCTCTGGTGTAAATAAATTTTGGTACCTTTGGGATATTTAGCTTTAGATCTTGATCTTGTCTGAGTATGGGCCAATGTTTTTTGATAATGGCTTCTACCTCTCTATATTGTCTATTGTAGCCTGTTATAAAGGCTAGACCACCCACGTATTCTGGTTTAGCTTTAGTAGTGAGTAGGGAGCTCCTATCTAGATTGGATACTTGTGATAATGCTTTCTTGAGGGTGTCCTCTTTGTATCCCTTCTCAATAAATCTTTCAGTTAGCACCTGT
This sequence comes from Lithobates sylvaticus, assembly GCA_028564925.1. Lineage (NCBI taxonomy): Eukaryota > Metazoa > Chordata > Amphibia > Anura > Ranidae > Lithobates > Lithobates sylvaticus. The sequence continues at coordinate 213,696,768 of CM053029.1, forward strand.
GCTTGTTCCTGAAAGTCAATTTGTGTTGCACAGTTGCGTTTTATACGCATGTACTGGCCTTTTGGGACCGCACCTATCCACCTTGGGTGGTGGCAACTACTTGTAGGTACATACCCATTCCTGTCTGTTGCTTTAAAGTAGGTTTTTGTAATGAATTGCTCCTGCTTAATGGTGATAGTGAGGTCCAAAAAATTTACCTCCTGTCCCATGTGTTCGCTGGTGAACTTTAGACCATATAGATTATTATTCATACTGGTTAGGTACTCATTAAATTCCTCCACGGGCCCTCTCCAGAAAACAATAATATCATCTATATATCTTTTATAGAACACCAGCGACTCATTCCGTTCGAAAAAAATTGTTTCAGCTTCCCACTTATTTAAGACTATGTTGGCCACGCTTGGGGCATAGCGAGCCCCCATAGCTACACCCCCAACTTGGTTATAGTACTCACTGTTAGCCCAAAAGAAATTATTTTTCATTGTCATACTTAACCCTTTAACTAAATGGTTGATCTGTGCTTGTTTTAGTTGAGAATCTTTAGTTAATGCCCATTTTATTGCCACTTCAGCATCCATATGTCTAATATTTGTATATAGTGATTCAATATCTACAGTAATCATAATGGTATTAGGTGTTGCTCTTAATTCTTGAAGAAGGACTATCAATTCACGGCTGTCCTTCAAATAGGAGGGACTACATGGGACTAGTGGTTTGAAAAAACAATCTAGGTATTCACCCATACGAGAAAACAGAGAATTTATACCACTTATGATTGGACGTCCTGGGGGTTGTTCTTTATTTTTATGTATTTTGGGTGTCAGATATAGAACGGGAATTTTGGGGGCTAGAGGGATCAGATAATCAGCCTCTTTTTTATTTAGAAAGTTTTTACGTAATCCCTCTGTCACCCAACTATTTAAAACCATTTTTAATTTGGAAGTAGGGTCACCTCTCAGTTTCAAATATGTATTTGGATCCCTCAGCTGTCTACTCATTTCATTGTAATAGTACTCACGTGTCATTACAACTAACCCCCCGCCTTTGTCTGCACCTCGTATTACTATTTGTTTGTTCTCCTCTATTTGTTTAATTCCTTCCCATATTTTGACTGTATCTCCATATTTTTTAATTTCCATCTTTTTTATGTCATTCTGTACCATATTTTTGAATACTTCTATATGGTGGTGTTTTCCTTTTTGTGGATTAAACGTTGAATTATTTTTTAAATTGGTATGTTTATATGGGTGTATAGCCTGGGGGTCCCCTTCCCTTTCAGTTCTATTAGCGAAATGTTTTTTGATATTTAATTTTCTCACATATTTTTCTACATCAACAAACAGTTCGAATTTGTCAGCACTTTTACTTGGTGCATATTTGAGTCCTTGATTAAGTACCTCTAACTCATTATCCGTAAATTTTACATCTGTTAAATTGAATAGTCCCTTATTTAGTTGTCCCTTTTCCTTTTTCTTTCGCCCTCGTCCTCTTTTACCTCTTTTTCTCTTGGGTCTTGTAACCCCCGAGGTGAATTGGGTGGGATACGATAATGTTCCTTCCATCCCCTCCATTCCCCCCCCTGGTATTGGTTGGGGTATTGATTTTGATAGGGGCCCGGTCTCCCTCTAAAATTCCCTCTGAATGCTCCCCTGGGAGGTCTCTGTGGATATTGATTGCGATCATATCCATAATAATTATATTCTGGAGGTCTATTATCTAACGGGCCATATCTGTTATATGTCGACACTGGATATGGGGGTGGTTGGGGATACCCATTTTGTGGGGCTTGGTTAGGGCCTTTCAAATTCCCAGATAATTTTCCTCCCCCCGGTTTAGTCCCCGATTTGTTTATATTGGCCACTTTCATTTTAGTGGCTATGGGAACTGAGGCTGGTCCCTTGGATTCTGGAGTATTGGGTTCAGACCCTACCAGCATATTTTCTTGCCATTTATAAACCTTATTTTCTTCAAAATCTTTGATGTCTCTTTGGTATTTTTTAATTTTTTTATTTTTTATTTCTCCATCATATTTGGCCAGATGATTTTGTAATATTTTGGCCTTTTCTGTGTAGTCATTAGAAGTGCTAAAAGGCCCCATTTTTTCTTTAAGTTCTGCGATTTTGGATTGCAGAATCCCTGCCTTAGCCTTACGTTTCCTTACCATAAGCTGCATAAGCTTTTGTTCACAGCCGTTAAAAAACTGATACCATTCATCCAAAGACTGGAGGTCTTCGGGCCCTTCATTGGGGTTAATATCCCACCTCAGTCTTCGAGGGGTTAAATTGTGACCTATGTACATTTCCAATGAGGCCACATCCCACCATAACCTAATTTGTTTCTCCATGTCTATTTGGAGTTGTTTAAAACCTCTCTCAAGGTCAAGGTTAGGGGCGGGTGCCTGTTGGAACACTTCCTCTAGGTTGATGTTCCTTTCTTGCATAAAGTTAAATATATCCATGCTTGCTTGAGCTATTAGTGTTGTATCAAACAAATAATGTAGTACAATACCAAAAGAATGAAGAATTGTAGACGGCCACTCACATTGGCTTGTCTAGCTCCGCGCTTAGGATAATTCAAAAGGGTCTATACTAATATTAATACTGTAAACCCAGTACAGCTGCTCCCTATGAAATCTAGATGATTTAATTGGTAGTTTAATTAAATGAGGGGCGCTAGTACCAACAAGAGATACTAAATTAATTAATAGGTTAATTAATTGTATATTCTGAACTGTATAGTAGAGACTAAGAGCTATATAAATCCTGTATAATAATAACAAAACAGCAATCAAATACCTACCCTCTCATATTTTACCCAGCAGTATAAAAGAATCAATCGGTTATAGAGGGTCACGCCACTTTTACTCCCCCGCAGTCGTCTGTTTGCACCCATTAAGCAGGAATCCCTGACAACACTACATAGTGATGCAGACAAATGAGAGACTGATAACCCGGGACACACCGGCAACTGTCGATAGCGTATACTTCTGCGCAGGGTCGCTCAATCAATAGAGATTTGGCCTTGTGTAATACAGATCATCTTCTCACACCAACAGCACGAATAGCTGGGAAGATATACAGGGCAATACACAACAGTTTATAGTCAATTTTCTTATGCAATTCAACCTCACAAGCAATATTAGGGTCCATTTAAAAAGGGACGTTTTTCTGTAGCATCAGGCAGGTGCAGTCTTGCACGTGAAGGTAACTTCCTTTCTCAGCTAAAACGCAATTTGGTGCGCATTTCTGAATTTAAAGGATAAAGTCAATAACCAATACTTGTTAACGCATGTTGCCATTGCATCAAAATGCATATCAAATGCTTTTCAACGTGTTGCCTTTGAATTCTATGGGCCATCCAATGCAGAGGAGGAGGAGTCCTGGAGACCACACAAGAGGTTAGGATGAAATCTACCAAAGTAGAAATTAAACCCCTAGGGCAGTGATGTCGAGCTCAATTTTATTGTGGGCCGCATCAGCAATCTGGTCGTCCTCAAAAGGACTGGTTGTATCTAAGATTAGATGTCCAGGGCACCCCACACCCCCTTACATCAGAAGTCAAGAGTCACCCCCTTACATCACAATGCACCCCCTCCCCCACCTTGTGCTGCTGCTGCCGGGAAGAAGCTGCGGGTGGATCTAGGAAGCAGAAAGTGCAGGGTCGGGAGGAGGACTGGAGTTAGCTTCTGGAGTCTGCTGAGACCAGAAGAGGTAGAGACAAGGTTGTGCTGCAGCTGCACAGAGGCGCAGGATTTGTAGGAGTCCTGTCCTCCTCTCTACTGCCGACTGCTGAAACGGGGGTGAGAGACGGACGCACAGAGAAGTGCAGGATCTGGCAGAGGAGATCTGTCGTTCTCTCTGCTGTTGACTACTGAGACAAGGTGGGGGCGGAGAGGAGGGGGTGCCGCAGCTGCAGGGGAGGTGCGAGGGGGGCCGCATTTGGCCTGCAGGCCTTGTGTGACACATGTGCCCTAGGGAAATTCCCAGCTCTAGCTAAACAAAAATGTTTTGCGCTTGACTTTATTGTGGTGGACAACCTCACGGACCAATAAGCAAGCTTAAGACATGGAAAAGTGTTGAGTAACCTTTTTCTAGTAAGAAAGGTATACGAGATTTGATATACCTTCAGCTGCCTATACCTGGATGCACCGACCCTTTTGACATGAGGATATGTCTAATACTTTTCTGTATAATACTCTTCTGTATTTCTTTTTCATATGTTAATTTTGAAATACTCAAGTTTGTAGTATGTTAACCAAGTATTTTTCATTGACAGACCATGGCTGGGGATTAGGAAACAGACATATAATATACATGTCTAAGTGATGCTTAGTACCAGAAAGGGCTCTATTAATTTAGTTTCCCCCCTAAGCAGTTCCAGTGACTGGCAGAAGATACGTAATGAGACATATATGGGGGTAAAGATCTTCTGGGATATACAGTAGAACATTTCCGGGAGAAATGCTCTTCAAGCCGAATATGATCTCCTGGAGGATCTGGCATATCCACTTTTTAAATTTCTCTCTCAAGTCTCACAGGAGCTCTGACAGGATTGGATGTGAGCAGGAAAACTCAAGATCAAGGCAGACAACCCAGGAGGAACAGCACAACAGTAGATTGCCTCAAGGAAACCGCGATTTGAGGAAACTGCCTTTTCTTACCATTCTAAATGATCATGTAATTTGCTCAGCTCTCGAGACAGGCAACCAGCCCAAAGTTATACATCTAAAGCAATCCATGGAAACTAGAATAAAGCCTCTAATTTAGCAGATCGAAATGAAAAAAGGAACCACATAAACTGCCTATGCTTTCGGCTATATTCACACGAGGCGCTAAATGCCACCTCTGGACGCAGGGACACCACATGCAATGGCTGCATAACAAACAAGCTGTCTAGCCCTTGCCAGTTTGTGTGCGGCCAGAAACTCCACAGAAAAAGCCAACCCTGGAGGCGCACTGTATGGATGAAGTAGAAGCCTGACAGCTCCTGCTGGTCGCACAAGATGTGTACAATCATTGTTTGGAAGTGCCAGCAAGAAAATAATGATTCTGACTGGTTGTCTCCCATGTGTGGCTGTGTGAATGTAGTTTAAAGTGGAACTAAACCCACTGATTCAACAGTTTCAAAAAAACAGTTAAATTTCTGGCACATGCCAGGAATGTAACTGTCACATTAGTTGTGTTCTCAACCAAACTGTCAAACCATCAAATGCCTGGTGTCATAACTGATCACATGTACAGCATCATGGTAATTGAAGATCAAACAGAGGCCAAGATGGCATCTTCCTCGGGTGAAAATTATTAGGAGGGTTTAGTTCCACTTTAAGAAAAACTGTTTTGTGGGCCCCTTTCACACATGTGGACCGTTTGTCCTTTTTTCATCCATCCGATGACAAACCAGATGTAAATTTTGAAAAAATGTGACTGAACTGATGAAACGCATGTGTGAAAAGGGCCTTATGTATACCCAGTGAAGTGACTAGCCTCGAGTGATACACGGACATTAAATCAAATCCCCCTATACAAGTTGTACCTGTTTGCAGTATTCTCTTCTCCACAGCTATTCAAAGTTCAGAATTTATACAACTTGTCCGAGCTGTGATAAAAAAAAAAAAAAAGGGTCAAAGCTGTATGCAGAGCTCAGTGAGGAGAGTTCTGGCAGCTGATTGGAGTGGAAAGGAAGGGACTCACCCCCCGTCTATTCTGTGATTAGATAAGGAGAGAGAGGGGAGTGGAAGACCCACTAGAGATGCAGTCTACGGGAACCTCAACACTCCTGTCCAGAGCAGGCAGGAAGTACAGCAGGAGCTGTACTATCCGCCATGAAGGAAAGTATTGACTTTCAAGTACAATGCCGCGAACTGGCCATGAATTACACCTGAGCAGAGGTGACATTTGTACAGAGCTTAACAAAATCTGTGCCTTGAGTTTTGGTTTAGAGCAGTGGTCATCAACCCTGTCCTCAGGCCACACTAACAGGCCAGGTTTGGAAGGTAATTGAAATACATCACAGGTGATATCATTTGCTGCTCAGTGATTGCAGTATTCTAGTCTGAATCTCCCCAAGGCAATACATAAAACCTGGCCTGTTAGTGGGACCTGTGGACAGGGTTGATGATAGAGTTGCCACCTCATCCCTTTAAACCCGGACACCTTTGAATTACACAGGTTCTGAAGCTAATTAAATGCAGATAAGGCACCAAGTGAGTTTAATTACCACCTTAATCAGCCACAGAACCTGTGTAATTAATATGCGTTCGGGTTTAAAAGGGATGAGGTGGCAACCATAGTTGACGACCATTGCATACCACGGATGTGACGGTCACATGCCTGATGACTTGGTCCTACAAGGTTCCGAAAAAATTACTTCTGCTGTAATGATGCGATGACGGATTAAAGCTTTGGACCCATTATGGAGTTCCGTAGTGACATTCCTTCACTCTGATGGTCTTTGGTTCCAGCCAATGGTCGCTGCAGCACCCGTTTACATACAATGCCATTTCCAAGAGAACGTGCACGTTGGGAAAAGTATGCTAAAATCCTTGAGCTCCGATTTAAAGCTTGAGAGAAAAAAAAAATATCGGATGGAGTTTGACTTTAAACTATTAGAGAGTTGAGGTCAATACATAGGAGAAGAAGCAGGATAGGGCCTCATTGAAATGGCCTATCAGCATCTACAGTGGGGATCACAGGTGTGTGTGTGGTCAGCCATGGCCAAAAAGTGAATCAATGACAGGCTGACAGGTGTTGCGCTGTTCGCAAGGAACCTCACAGCGAGTGGTTATATGCGATTAGGGTCATATGAATGTCTCTGGACCCAGGCAGTTTGTGTCCAGGGCCAAACATCTGTCCCTAACCGCGTGTAACCAATTAATGTGCAGTTGTATGTGGACAGGCGTGGCACGTGGTGGCCCATCATTGATCTGTAGTGGGGATCACACGCACTTGTGATCCCCACCCTAATAGGCCATGTGAATGAGGCCTGAAGGGTTGCACAGCTCCTGGAGATTATAGCTATACATGGATAGAACAGAAAAAAGAGAGAACAAACTCATCATTTAGAACTGTGACAAAGATGACTTTCAGAAACATTTCCTTTTGATTAAAGAAAAGCCGAACACACTACACCTTCCTCAGTGACATGATTAATGCAGAGCCATTTTTCAAGGTGTGTATTCAGATTAATAAAAATAAGCAGGCACCGAGTATAGAACCAAAAAGTAAATTAACTGAGTCCGTTCAGCTGGAAAAATGAAACATTTTCTGTGCAGACCGCATACATTTATAACTACAAAAATATACTGGACTGCAATAGGTCACTTCCTGAGCACCCATTTTAACACCCTAAAAGCCACACTACTGTGCTGCAATCATGTATTTCAGTGCAGTTGCAGTGCGGCTTCTATTCGCTCGAATGGGTCAAGTTTGGCAGATGGTACTCAAATGCTGCTTTATGCACCAACCTGCTGCTTTAGATTTCAATCTGTTTAGATCGTATAGCTACTTTCTGACTCCCACAGAACCCACAGACAGCTTTAATCCTTAACAAGGCATAGAAGTTGAATCCAATGTAGTGTAAAGAGGTTGAAACCCTTAAAAAAGTAATTCACTGACAGCCCCTCTCCTTTATCTGGCGATAACTCACTTTAGTGTTTGTTTAAAAAAAATCTCTAAATACCTTTTTCCAGTTATTTTAAGGCCAGTCACACGACTCCTGGCCGCTCTTCTACTACGATCCAAGGCTACAGTGGGAGGGGCCGAGATCGCTCTGATGTCGGCCAGGAGTCATGTGACCGCTCGGCACCTCCCACTGTAGCCTTGGATCGTAGTTAGCAGAGCGGCCGGCCTAAAGAGAACTGGAAAAGGGTATTTAAGAAGCATCTATTTAAACACTTACAGAGTGATAAAGGAGAGGGGCTGCCAGGATATTTTGTATAGTTTTTTTTATTACGAATAGCGTCAGGAGGGGGGAGTTAAAGACCGAGACACAGACACAGGAGCTGACAGGCAGGGAGGGAGAAGGAGGACAGAGGAGAGCTGCAGATGGAGGCATGTGAGCCGACCACAGTAGTCAGGGCTCAGCAGCCATGATTATCATGGTCAGCTCACAGAGGAGGACACAGGAAGTTGCAGGTTCCGCCAGGTTTTTCACAGTTTAGAGAAGGGACAATTAGACAGCACAAGCACTGCGCTGTTTGATCTGATATAAGGGAACAGGATCTCTTTTTTTTTCTTTTAGGGTTACAAACAGCTTAACTTCACAACGTACAGTACAGTACAGGGGATGCTTCCCCAACCTTTGAAGTGCAAGAAGACAATGGGGTCGATTTACTAAAACTGAAGAGTTAAAAATCTGGTGCAGCTGTGCATGATAGCCAATCAGTTTCTAACTTCAGCTTGTTCAATTAAAGTGTAACTAAACCCAGGACCCTGCATTCACTATATCTGGTCTCCCACAGTTCACAGAACATGAAAATGCAATTATTTTTAGTAAATATAAACTGTTAGATATCTTTTCTCATCAGCAGATAGAGCAGTCTTGTGACTTTTATCAGTGACTGGTTAAAGCATGTAGGAGTAGTTTTCATTTTCCCCTGATTGTCCTATGAGGCTGCAGGACCCCTGACCCTCTGTCTGGGCAGTGCAGACTGGCCCTGTGCTGATCACATGCACGCTCCCAAGAAAAAAAACAATCTAGCAATACACACCAAACTGAGCATGCACAGCTTGCCCCCAAGGCTCTGTACTATCAGGTGATGGATTGGGGACAATGGAAGAAGGGGAGGATCAGAGAAGACTGCATCAAACAGCCTTTTTACACAATGCAGAGAATTAACCCCTTAGGTTTCACAGGGAGCATAACCAGCATGCTTTACTGCACATACACACTGATTTTATTGTTGTGGGTTTAGTAACACTTTACGTTTTGACAAAAAAAAAAAAAAAAAAAAAAATGGAAGCTGACTGGTTTCAGCTGCACCAGATTTTGCACTCAGTTTTAGAAAATCAACCCCAATGACTTTCTAAGGCTGTGTTTGCAATGAATGAAAACTGAGGAAGCATGAGAAAACAGGAGTGTACCAACTAGCACTAAACAGGATGGAGAACAAGGGCACAAAATACATTTGCTGCAGCACCGCGCCGCCATAAGACACCACTACATTACCAATACAATGCAATACCTTGCAGCTGCAGTAACCCCATAATATGTGGAACACAACAGTCAGTCTTGAACAGAAAGTGCTGTTACTACTCTACATAACTATACAGTGAGGCATGGTTTCAGACATACTGAAAATTGGATGTAGGGTTTATATATAATTTACGCAAAATTAGTACTCACTGGAAATGCAGAACGGAATCCCCTTAATCTATATAAAACATTTTTTTTACTTACTGCCACAGTTGTCTTTCATGGTTCCTCTAATAATCAATCTATTCGTCTTACATTGGTTAAAATTTCAATTACAAAAGCTCAACATTCCTTGGCATTCAGCAGGTTGATGAGTTAAATCAGGTGCAGACATTTATCATCAACTAAAGAAGAGAATAATGGTCCTTCAACTGTGCGTAATTCAATTTCCCCTGGGACCTCTAACGGGAGGAAAAGCAGAAGATGAAGCAGCCCTGCTGTAGGCCTACCATCAGCGCCCTAACAATGAGGAGGAACAAGGTAAAAGGAATCCTCTTCACAGCATTAACCAGTCACTTTCTGGGAAATCTACATACTGGGAAATGACTTTCTACAGGTCAGTGATCCCTAGTAACGGGTCAGTCACTTTCTATAACTTACATCTCATTACTCTTTGTTGTCCTCAAACAAAAGAACACAAGAATTCACACATTGCCAATAATTCCGGCTTTCCAATCCCTTTAGAAGACAGGCAAAGATTTGCTAAAATAATGAAGCAATCGTTTTGTGGTTCCTTTTTAAAAAAAAAGTCCCAACAATTGAATTGGTGGAGTTCTTAAGGCTCTTTGTATGGAATATAATGAACAAAGCCACCAACTATAGAGATTGCAACTATTCACGTGCCGTCTACTATAAAATGTATGAAGCCATATAGCAGGCTTCTAGTAAGTGTTCCACTTTATCCTTCGCGTATCTAAAGCCCAAACTTTTTTGTAGTTCTGAATATAGTAGGGGGGGGGGGGGGGTAGAACCTGCAGGTGACCATTGTCACCAAGAGTGAACGCAGTACTAAAGCCTAGTTTTTTTTCCTGTGTAGTCCAACGCAGCACATATCAACAATGGCTTATAGCAAAGTCCAGAAATAAAATGGGCCTCCCTCTGCTCCAAAAAGGCACCAAAGAAGCTTGCATACCAAAATTTTGGAACTGAGCCTGGTGCATTTGGCATTGCGTGTTTTGCGGCAATTTTCGTGAATTTTGTCAGAAGACAATCGTGGCAAATTTGCACCACATTTGGGGTGCCATTTAAAAATTAAGGCACCTCAACCATGTCCCTCATTGAAAAAAAAATAAAAAAATAAAAGTTTAAGCAATGCACACCAAACTGAGCATGTGCAGCCTGACTCCAGTAACTGTATTATCCAGACATGTTTTGGAGTCAGTGGAAGAAGAGAATAACTTCAGACTTAAGCTGTGAAGGGCAGGAGCAGACTGGCATGGAGCCCACTCACACTCCTGTAGCAGGTGATGCAAGTCTGAAAAGGAAAGTCACACATTGCTGGTATGATCCACAAGGAACTTTATCAGAGACTGCTCAGACAGAACATGGTTGTCCCATGGTGTTCTGTCTGCGCAGTTTCCAATAAAGTTTCTTGTGGATGATACCAGCGGTGTACAACCCTCGTTTTCATAGATTATTCAAATTATAAGCAGATGTCCAGAGCACTCCACTCCCCCTTACATTGGATGTCAAGAGACCCCTCACCATCAGAAGTCAAGAGCCCCCCACCCTCCCTCATCTTGTGTTGCCAGGCAGAAGCTGTGGGAGCAGCTGGGAAGCAGAAAGTGCAGAGTCTGTAGGACGAGCAGAGGAGGGCTGGAGTCTGCTGAATGCGGAGGCCAGGGGAGGCAGAGATGAGGGGGTTCTGCAGCTGCACAGAGAGCTGCAGGATCTGTAGTTGGATATATATGTCCTCCTCTCTGCTGCCAACTACTGAGACAAGTTGGTGGTGGAAACAAGGGGTGTGCCAAAGCTGCAGAAGAGGTGCGAGGAACCACATAAAATGGCCTAGTGGGCCAGATTCGGTCCACGGTTATAGTGTTTGACAAATGTTCTCCAGAGGTTGCTAGGGGTTCTTTGAGAAAAGACCAATTTCTGCCTTTCAGATAGCCTACAAGATCATTGGTGTCAGTGGGAACCGATCTGTAAGAGGGGGATTTTTCCCACTACCCACAAATGTAAGTGGCATGCTTCCCACTGACCAACCTACTAACGTACAGTGAGCTGTAAATATTAGTAGGGGTTCCCAGAGACTGGAAAGTTAAGGTTGAGAAAGAATGCCTGTGCATGTCGGCGCCATGCACCATTGACATCTGGACTCAAACTGCAGTATTTCAGAACGAAGGGGCAAGTAACGTTTTTAGGACTAGGACTTTGCACATGTTGACTTGCAGTCAATGGTTCACGTTGATATGTACAGTGTATTCAAAAATAAATAAAATAGCATTCCTTCAAATAAATCTGCAACAGGTACATTTTGAAAGGTGGTCATGTATTTTTCCGGTAGGCTGAGAGATCTCAGCGGGTTTTCATTAGTCAGTGCCATCATCTTGGCTATCAGTCATACATACACCTGTAGTATGAAAACACAGAAACATGCCACGTTTCCTTCCTTACACGCAACTTTGTTAATCATCTGCAAAGTCACAGCGCTGAGATCCTATGCCGTGGCTTAGCAATTCACTCATAAGTGACTGTATATGTGCATCAATTTTTATTTGAGGGCTCCTGGGGGGTTCTGATGATGAAGTATCTGAGCAGGATGAAAATGGTAAAGTCAGGGCAATTTGTTCAAAGAGATTTATTGGACCAAGAAAGTGAAACCACACTTTTAATCCATTTGCTGCCACAGGGGCCTGCGATGCTCTGCTACACTGAATGGCAGGCGCTGGAAGCTGAAGACGGGTCCCTCCTGGAAGCCCTCTTCCATACACGGGGGTTTAACCCTTTCTCTGTCCACAAGATCAATTGCAATAGTACCACGTTAATTGCTATACATTTAAGATGACACCTGAATGCACATGTACAAACGCTGGCAGCGCACCTGCAATACAGCTCACCACAATCCACATAGTGTATGCAGATACATTTTTTTTCCATGCATTACAGGGCGCTACCAGCCCATTCACAACATTTGGGCTTTAACGCACAAAACCCAGATCCGTTAAGATGGAACTTTACCCATAACAATTTAGGGACCTTAAAAGATTTAGTTTTTTTGCTTTCACCAGAGCAAGTAGTTGTGGTAAATCTTTCAATGAGGACACCTGTTAAGCAACAATTGTCTAAGAGAAGAATTTCTGTCACTTCGTAGATACTTCCTCTCAGCTTCCTGTTGCATCTCCAGGTCAGAAATTGCAACTGAGAATCTCACCAGCAGAACGCACACAGCCAAAAATAAACTTAAACTGGTTTGAATACTAAACCTCCCCTTATTATGCTTTCACAACCAAACACTCAGCATTTTAAACATATTGCATGATAAGCAAGCTGGGAAAACATTGTACGGTACATTCTTCATTAATAATGTGCCCGAACATTCATAAACCTTTCTAATCACTGCCACTGGTTCCAAGTTCCCAAGGGAAGCTTTGATGAATGTCCTGCCTAGGAAAGCAAGCTCTAGTTAGCAAGTCCCAATGGACACCAGCTGTCCATCTATTGCAGCCTCGCTCATCCAGTGTCCATGGAACTCTAGGGTTCCTCCAAAAGGTGGCCAAGGATTCTTTGAGCAATGGGCAATTACTACCTCTTAGATAAGTAACCACTACCACCAATGATCTATTTATCCATCTGTGGGGGGGGGGGGGGGGGGGGTCATTTCCAATGACCACAAATAGAGAGCATCCTTCCAATTGACCATCATGCTAATGTACTGTGAGCTACACATATATAATAGTAATAATTAGTAGGGGTTCCCTGAGCCTTGAAAGTTATTTCAAGGGTTCCTCCATGTTAAGAGTTTGAGGAAGGAGAAGATGCCAATAGAAGTGTGGCTCCGTGCGTCCCGGTTCTCAGGGCCGAATTTTTTCTTGAATTCAGCCCTGAAACTGAGCCAGACACACCCAGGACTCTTGTGCAAGGCGCTCTGCAGCCGCCACGGAGATGTGTAAACCGACTCCAGAGGGAGCCAGTCACACTCTCCTGTCATGCGAATTGGATGCGGGTTTGCACTAGTGTGAACCCAGCCTTAAGGCTCCCAAGCCTGAGGTCGATAGGACCCTGTAAAGGAAAACGAGCCACCCTGAAAGAGGAGCTTAGGTATAATTGAGTGCTTCATCACAGTGGTGTAACTAGAACCATGAAGGGCCCCCCTGAACCCCAGCCGAGGCCCTTCCCTCCAAGTCCGGTGGTGGAACTCCAGGGCTCGGTCACGACTTTTGTGAGCCCTGTAGTTCCACCACTGGTATCCGCAGTTGTTTTTTTTTTTTATCTTTAAAATTAGGAGTCCCGTTGGGGGACTTTGGTGAGATATCAGAGGTCTAAACAGACCTATGATGTTACACCTTTGAGACAAAGAGGAAGAAGGGAAAGGGAAGTTGGGACCTGTCCTCTGGGAGAATTGGGCCCTGTCCCCAGGAGAGATTGTGTCCTTGTCCTTAGGGGAGATGGGGTCCCTGTCCCCACGTAAGTAGGAATCCCTGTCCCTAAGGGAAATGGGGTCCCTGTCCTCTGGGGAGAAGTGGGTCCCTGTCCTCTCGGGAGAAGTGGGCCCTGTCCCCATTGGAGATGGGGTCCCTGTCCCCATGTGAGAAGGGGTTCCTGCCCCCAAGGGAAATGGGGTCCCTGTCCTTAGGGGACATATCTCCCAGAAAGACCCGTCAACATCTGTGTATGACGGGGAGGAGGGGGGGTGGTGGCAGACAAGCCTGCAGTGTCCTTTGGGGAGCCAGCCCTCATAGGGCTGCACTGCATCTGTGTGCTTAAAGTTTGTTTGCCCGGGAGAAGCATGCAGTGCAGTGTGAGCCGGACTCAGGGGGCGGGACTCTGGCTGGGGAGGACAGACTGAGCAGCACTGCATGGAGCAGGAGAGGGGGACCCGGAAGAGCGGCAGAGGACACAGGTTGCGTGGGGAATGCACAACTAAAGAGTGCGGTAGTCGAGCATGGAGCTCTGCTAGTCACCCCCCACCTCCAGCCACCCAGGCCTAACCGCCTATGCTGCCACCGGCCATATGTAGAGGGGGCGGCATGGGCCCCTTGCAGCACAGGGCCCGGTTGCGCTCGCAACTGCTGCACCCCCTATAGTTACGCCCCTGCTTCATCAGAATCCAAAGGATGGGACCACTGCAGTATTTAAAAAAAAAAAAAAAACACAGCAGATAACTCATTATTTGAACAGTAAGAAGTGAGAAAAAAACAAAAAAAAAGGTCAAAGCTTTAAAGTTAAAGTTACTTTAAAGCAAGACTGTCTCCACATACAACAAACTACTGGTCAGCAAGGCTGTCCTTAGAATGATGCCTTACAGTACCTTCTCAGAGAGGAAAATTACATTTCAGCTTCACGTTAGGACCCCTTTCACACTGCAGCGCCGCTACAGCAGCAGTCGTTTTTGCTGTGTTTTTGCAGCACTTTAACGGCGCTTTTTGGCACTAGCGGGGTGGAAAAAAGTCCAGTTATGCGGCACTTTCATGTGCTGCCCATTCATTTCAATGGGCAGGGGCGTTTTGGAAGCACTATTTATATCGCTCCCAAGCCGGCCAAAGATGATGCTTGCAAGACTTTTTCGAACGTCCTGCAAGCGCACCGCCCGAGTGTGAAAGCGCTCATTGCACTGAATGGGAGGCAGTTTTTAGGCGCTTTTTAGTGGTCATTTCAATCGCTAAAACACCTGAAAACTGCCTCAGTGTGAAAGAGGTCTAAGGGACAGTCAAGCCAAGGGCTAAAAGCACAGGTGTAATACATTCATATTTATAATCTGTTTAGCCAATTGTTTGATCCAAACAATTCACCTGCCCAGCCAGGCAGGTGAAATACCCATTTCCTGGTCCTGCTTTGTCACCTCAAATCTACTTGTGAATGAATTGCTCTGCATCAATCACATTGCTTATTTACTGTTCAATGAACAAACAGATGACAAGCTGCAATTTAAAAAAAATCTAAAATAAGAAATGGTGGTCTCAACCAACTGGCTATATAGTGTGAATTACAAGACCAGCTGGGCAGAACAAATCTTTTGGTAGGTAAAACATATGTATAGCGATATTAACATTGCAACTTTGTAGTAGCCTTTGGCTTGAAGTTCCCTTTTAGGGCTTGTTCACCTCAGTCTATATCTTTTAGTGTTCGAGCTGGTGTCTACACTGTACTTTAAAGCGCCTTTTTATTAATTTTTTTTTACAATGCAAAATACGGTTTACTTTTATTTTTTTTAAGTTTATTGAAATGTGATGTCATTCACTAGTGGAGCAGAGCTTAATTTCCACACCTACCATAGTGGTGTGAATGGGGAAGACTGAAAACAATTGCCCTTGCGTTAATCAGGTGCAGAAAAACGAAGGTCACCGCACTGGGTGTGAATGAGCCCTGAAGTATTGACATTCATTAATGTATCTGTCCGGCTGATCTTGGACAGATTTTAAAAATGAAGTTGTGCGACTGGCATCCGATAGGGAGTTAGGAGGACAAATTATTTTAGCCAAGCTCAAAACATAAAATGAAGGATCCCTGGAGCCAATGACAAAAGGAAAAAAAATGTTCTGGTCATTTCAGTACACATTTTTGACTCACCAGTGGCAGCTATCCCATTTGATTCATGAGTCTATAAAGAATATCAGAGTCTTCGGCATGCTAACAGACTCCGCCACAGCCACTGACACGAATTTAATGGAAGCCTGTGACCCAGAACAAAATCTCGCTTTTCTTATGTAAACAGCTTTACCTTCCGTCTAAGAGCTCAGTCCCTGCGAGACTCCGACAGGGATGGGTAATGAGAAGGAAAAGATGCAGCAGGAAGCGTTATGCCATAATTCCCCATCACTGTCCACCTCGATTTCACTACAACCATTAAGAGGGTTTATTTCATTATGCAGAATTCTTTCATGTTCCTCTATAGCTATGCGTTCCTTTATTGCGTAACAACTTCCAGAAAAGGGACCACTTTAAAGTTGAATTCCAGCCAATTGGAGGATGAAGTGAATTTGTCGGCTTTTTATTCTAAGTCCATCCAAAGCCCAGCTTCAGGAAAATGTACATTTATACCTTGTAGTTGAGCTGTACCTGCAGTGCAAGGGTTAATTGCTAGGTTTGTCTAGGGGAGAGGAGGAACACTTATTTACCTGATCCTCCGCTCCAGTCTGATGGCGCGCCGGCGGTGGACTGTCCCTCGTGTCAACGCATTCAATGCAGGGCTATGGACCGTGCTTTAATCTTGATGACATCGTCAGGATCCTACACTGCTAACGGGAAAAGACACTGCAGAGATAGGTCTAGCATCAGCGAGTATTCATCAAGTTGTTTTCATCCCCTAGACCTAAATCAGCAATTAACCCTTTGCAGTGCAGGTCCACCACTGCAAGGGATAACTTTAGTTACCTGGGGTTGGGCTTTAAAGTATATGTAAATCCTAACTAAATATTTACGTTGGTAGAGTACTGCGTCGTTAAAAACAGCCGTGCTTTAACCACTTAAGCCCCGGACCAATTTGCAGCCAAAGGACTAGGCCCCTTTTTGCGATTCGGCACTGCGTCGCTTTAACTGACAATTGCACGGTCGTGCGACGTGGCTCCCAAACAAAATTGGCGTCCTTTTTTTCCCACAAATAGAGCTTTCTTTTGGTGCTATTTGATCGCCCCTGCGGTCTTTATTTTTTGCGCTATAACAAAAATAGAGCGACAATTTAGAAAAAATTCAATATTTTTTACTTTTTGCTATAATAAATATCCCCAAAAAAATATATAAAAAAAAATTTTTTTTTCCTCAGTTTAGGCCGATAAATTCTCTTCTACATATTTTGGTAAAAAAAATAAAAAATAAAAAAATCGCAATTAGCTATTATTGATTGGTTTGCGCAAAAAAGTTATAGCGTTAACAAAATTGGGGATAGTTTATAGCATTTTTATTAATATTTTTTTTTTTTTACTAGTAATGGCGGCGATCAGCGATTTTTATTGTGACTGCGACATTATGGTGGACACATCGGACATTTTTGACAAATTTTTGGGACCATTGTCATTTATATAGAAATCAGTGCTATTTAAATGCACTGATTCCTATGTAAATGACACTGGCAGTGAAGGAGTTAACCACTAGGGGGCGGGGAGGGGCTAAGTGTGACATGATGTGTTTTTTTTTACAGTAGGGGGGCGTGGCTGTACGTCTGACGTCACTGATCGGCTTTCCCGATGACAGGGAACAGTCATCAGTGTAGGAAGCACAGGGGGGGGGGGGGGTTTGTTTACACAGACCTCTCCCGTTCTTCAGCTCTGTGACCCAATCGCGGGACACCAGCGGCAATCGAGTCCGCTGGTGCCACGGTCACAGAGCTCAGGACCGGGTCGCGCGCGCGACCCATGGCTGGGCTCTTAAAGGGCAACGTACCGGTACGTTGATCTGCCCAGCCGTGCCATTCTGCCGACATAAATGTGCAGGAGGCGGTCCTGAAGTGGTTAAAGAAAATCTAACCTTCAGCCACATTGTTTTCTTGAGGCAACTCAATTGCCTTTCTCAAGGTGGACTTCCTGATGGTGACAACAGTGGACCATGTCTGCCAAACACAATCCCCATTGGCAGAATGTGACAGGGTGACAGGGTGACAGTGGTGGGAAAATAGAAAAGCATGAAAAGAAAAAAGTATTGGTAATCTACTACAGGACTGGTATCTTATGTGTACTCACACCTCCGTTGGCTCTCTTTGGTCTAGGCCTATCATCATGGTCATCTAAATTTCATACCATTGTTACACATATCTTGATTGTAGCCTGTTTAGCAATAGCGTGCTCTTGGAATAATCCCATTCCCCCACCACTCTGTTATCTCATCCATTAATGACCACTGCCACATGGAATTTCTCTTTGCCAAAACGCATTTAACAATAAGCAAATTTACCACACTTTGGCTCCCCTGGTTGCATGACACCAGAAGCATCTCACTCCCACTCGGACACCTGCTAAACATGAGTACAGAACCCCCCCCCCCCCCATAAGTAATGCTACCATACCACTTCTAGACCAAATGGAGCCGTAATACACCCGTTTTAGGTTCATAATAAGCTATGCTTTCGCATACACTCAAGCTCTGTGTCCTCTTTCCTTCCTTAATTTCCTCCTCCTGCCCTTCATCTTTTCTCCCCCCATTCTGGATACCACCTCTCCCCTGAGAAGCAGTGTCCTCGCTGACCACCTATATACTCCCTCATACACTTGACTATGAATGTAACCATCAAGATGTAACTTTACACCCGTTTTCATGTAAGATGTATACGCTTTCATTGAGGTGAGGACTTTCCTCCCCCTTTTTTTTGATCTTCTATTTCCACAATAAAAATGTTATAAAAAACAAAAAGTATTAAAAGTGTAAGGTGTAAAAAGTGTCAGCAAGCGTTAAACTAAGAAGAGCAGAAGCTTTGTCCAATACGAATGGCTTGGCATTTAGGCAAGATACTGTCTGCACTTCATATCCTCTTTTAGAAATAGCCAGTACACCAGATGCAAATTTCAATAGGACAAAAAAAAAAAAACGTTGGCCAACCCCCCTTCATGGGGGGGGGGGGGGGAGGTATAGTGCGTAATGGACTAAACGGTTACTGCACTTTATACCTGACAGGTGTTTTTTTGTGAGCATCACCAGCTATTCTATAGAGAAGACTGAAGAAGCTCTGCACTATGCATGTGCCCAACGACACTTGGGAATAAGTCTTTATTTAGGCGACACCTATGATTTAGTTCAGGAAACCTCTCCTGAAACAGATATGGAGGCTGCTAATGTTGACATCTTGTTCTACAAACTTTAGAGTTTGCTAATTATGTTTACCCTCTGCTTCAGTACTTTGTGTTCCTTACCTTAGGCTGGCCATAGACCTCTTTCCTGCAACTACTACACAGTAAGTATTGACAGGGGAATTACTGCCACTGACCCATTGTATTCTCTCAGCAGGGGGATTGGGGAAGCCAGAAGAAGACAGTGATTATTGCTAGTGGCTATATCAGCTGCTAGCGATAACTGTACATAAAATCCGGCAGGTTGGTTGTACCCAAGTTGATCAATTGATGCTTGCCCATACATGGTTCGAATCTCGGCCAATCCCTGCTGTACCGGATGAGATTCAAATTGTCTACAGTATGATTGGCCTTAGTCAGTGTACTATTCAGACTATTAGCATTTTCAGCTAGAGTAAGTATTAGGGGGGCTGCTAGACATAGAATGCATGAAGGTAAAAAAAAAAAAAAAAAAAAACTTGAACATTTACAACCACTTTAAGGATTGGCAGACATCTACCTGCCACCATTGTCACTTAGATACCATTCATCCATAATAGGATATTAAGGAAAGTAACTAGCTCCTACCTTTCAACTATCTTATACCTCATCTAACAAGAATTGTCCATTACCCAACAACCACAAATCAGATTGAGAATGGAAAATGGAGAGTCAAAGCTGGAGAACGAATGTTTCATATCCAGCAAAAAACACAAACACACGGTAGTTCTGATTGTAATTTACCGATTCCTATAGTTCTTATAACGTATAGAATTACCGTATTTAAAATTGCCATCCGTGCTTCTATGACTTCCATGTCAGACTATGTCCAGCAGTAATAATCTTCCCTCCAAGGAGCTAAGGCCTTGGGGAATAGAAGACTACATGACACATATAATTGTAGGAGAACTGCAAACTAAAAAGACTCTTGTTATATATTGCTAGACTATAGGATTGCTGGTGCATGACCTGTATCTCTCCGATAATCATTCCACCACTAACATCCCCTGAGGTGAGTGTCACTGGTTCACCAAGAGATTTTCCCCTTCCCTGGTGGAGGTATGAACAGAGTCATAAAGGTCAATTAATCACGAATTTAATTCTCTGAGATCCCGCTGGAACAGGGATGTTCGATGAGCTCACGCGTGTTACAAATAAAAACAGAAGCAATGGTAGCGAAAACAGACAATGGGTGGTGAAAAACACAAAGTGAAGGAAAATAAAGACAGACAAAAGATAGGCTTGTGTTAAAAAAAAAAATACAAAAGCAAAAAAAGTGAACGGATAAATGCAAAAGATAATAGCTAGCAGTCGGAATGTATCTTTTACGCACCAGATTTCCTTTCTGAATTAAATGTTTTTGGTTGCTTTTATTCTTTAAAATCACCATTGCCATCCAAGCAAGCTGCCTTCTTCACAGCACTTCTATTCTACTCCTTCCCCTACTCATCAATTTTAGAAAAAAAGTGTAGACCGTAGATACGGACAAAAGCAGGGTCCACCTGTACTGGTGGTCTTCAGAGTGCTATGAGAATTTACGCAAGACAATTAGGTGTGTAGGGGGTGAAATCTGTCTAAAATGCACTTATTCTTTAACAGAACCTACAGATATACTGTACGAAAACCTGTACCCAGTTTGACAGTTTAGTTGGACTGGAAAACATTGTATGATTTTAAGCCCTCCCCTCTATACCCTACTTAAAACCACTTTCCCATTTGATCGACATTTTTTCCCACAATATAAGCCAACACCTGCAGGTGCATACAAGCAAGTTCCTCCATTTTTTTTTAGCATAATCATTCAATGGTTGGCTTGTTTATGACTGGATATTTGTCCTGGTGACAAAGCCTGTGAAAATCCCAAATTTACAGTTGTCACTGGAACAAGAATAGAGGAGACGTGTTCTAATGGGGATACTTGCTGCAGGAAACTGCCTCTTACTACCTAATGTAGTAATGTAGGACTGGAAGTTAAGGAAAAAAGTCCCCAATGGGACACAGATAAAAAGAGGGCCCTTCCATACAATTTTTTTGCTTCCCAATATAGTTTAATCTCTTTTACATAGTTGTTTACTTGTCCTGACCCAGCTTAGTATTTTCTGACAATGGTAAAAAAGTAGGGTCCATAAAGCATACATGAAAAAGCAATATCGTTGCCTCTGCTGCCTAAAAAAAAAAAACAGCAACCCTTCATGCAGCAAACTACAAATGAACTGCATCTCCCAGGATGCTCAGCATGGCTCTAACTTTAATCAACTCTGTAACCAGTTCTTACTACCCATTTAATTCCTGTGCTTCTAAAAGGCGCTTGAAGTGTCAGCAGATCCCAAAGGAAAATGTTGTGTACTAGCGAAAATAACCCTTCCTATGCTAGTGGAATAATTGGTCCTCCAAGTTTAAAGTCAATATCTCGGGATAAAAGTAAGGCAGACGCTGTTATCAAGGTGTTTTTAAAGCGGATGCTTTCATCCTCACCGCACTACTTACGAGCCAATAATACAGAACAAGAATGCAGATCAGTAATTCCAGATTCATTGGCTGCATACTTGAGTCAGGGACTGAAAGGATAAGATTGACAGTGCAGAGCTGTCTCCATTAAGTGAACATTTGAGGAATGTAGTCTTTCTCTGCCTTTACCAGCCACCATAAAGCGTTGCCAGGCTAGCAGACATTCCTGTGCAGCTGCACCAAACCTTATATATGCCTTTGCAAGCTACCCCCCCAATTCCATGCAAGAGTGCTTGGGAATAGTACTTTGGCTGCTCAGGTACCAAGCTCGGTGAGTAGGCAGGAAGCAAGTCATTGCATCCCGTACCCTGAAATACTAGGGCCTATTGACACCAAGGCCTTGTGTTACCTCACATTACATGCATTGGTGTGATACAATTCACCGTGAAAGCCACACCAATGCGCTTTACTGACACCTGTATTTCAGCCCAAACGCACAATATCGCATCATGTGTTGCCCTGTCCGCACTACAACTTGGTGCAGGTCCCACATTTTAGTCAGCACCCCATCCATTTGAATAGGCTGCCTAAACACAATGCACATTAATATACAACAGACCATTCTGGTGTGACTGAGCCCCAAGTATTTCTTGGGTAGACTGTTCCTTTGCCTAGTGTAGTCAAAGTAAAAGTTGTCATTTAACAGAAGTCAAAGATGGTTCCCATGTTCCTAACTTTAAAAATGCTCTTTAACAAGCTTTGCAATAGCTGGTTACCATTAAAGCACAAACAAAATGTTTCTAAAGAATGGATATCTTCTTGACGTGAAAAATAATTATGTAGAGCTGCTGAAGTAAATCGGCAAAACTAAAGCACTCTGCAGCGTAAATCAATCTGTTGGGTTCACATGCGGGTTTCCCCCTCATCCAATTCACATGACAGGAGATTGTGACAAGCTCTCTATGGAGTCAGTTCACACATCTCCGTGGTGGCTCCAGAGTGGCTTGCACAGGAGTCCTGTGCATCTTTGGCTTAGTTTCAGGCCCGAATTCTGGCCCCGATTTGTCCCTGAAATGGAGAACAGGGATGCACCTGACCCCTGTTACAAGCCACATCCGGAATCAGTGTGAACCCAGCCTGAGCGTTCATAAAAAAAAAAAAAAAAAAAAAAAAAAGGAGGGGCGGAGAGCTGAAATTGCACACTGCAGAGCTTAGAGAGAAGAGCTCAGAATGGATTGGAGGGAAGGGACACACAGCACACAAGAACAGGATTGAGGCTGTCAATCACAAGACGTGTGCTGGAGCTTCCTCCCCTGTCACCTTTTTTCTCTTGGTGTCAGGAAAACCTGTCAGAAGTGACTCATGCTGATAGAGGATGAAGCATCAGACAAAGTGCACACAATAAAGGGATATGCTTTGTTCATATTGCATGTCTGAGGTTTACAACCACTTTAACTACAATAAAAGTATAGTCCGGTCACCAAGCTAGCTGTGCAACAGGTTATAGTACAATAATGTATATAGGCGTTTTACTGGAGCTCTGCTTTAAGCATTTAAGATAACATTACAGTGTTTTGGTGTCTATTTAAGTGATAGCGATAATATAAGATACTATGCCCCTAGGCTGTACATGGTGACCATATGATGTACTTGATGGGTATTACACCTCATGCCAAGTCCCGTTTTATGTGTGGTCTGTTAAACGACCACATGAGATGTACTGTATATATACACACACACACACATACACACACACACACATTTAAATCAGGCTGTAAACAGACCGATTTGCTCGTGAAACACCATCATAACCATTTCTTCACACAAGCCTCCATATTGTAGAATATTCTCTAGTATTCTCCCTGAAATAAGATGGCACACAGGAAAGTCTTTAAGTTAAAGCTTCAATTACACTTAAAAAGACAAATGGAGCAAGAAATAAGATGCGAATATTCAATCAGAGTTCACACATTTCCAAAAAACCCTGTCCATGCTCTGCATGTAGTAAAACAGCAGGAAAACAAGGGGTTAACTACAGCACAGTGACTGCAAATTAGGACATCATGAGGAACACGAAGGGAAAAAGTAATTATGATATTAATTTAGGAGGATTGTTTCAAAGCATTGTGCTTTATATAAAGAAATGTCTAGTAAAACATATTGCATTACAATTATGCTGCTGTTCTGATAATTCTAATGTGAAGTATAATTGAGAAAATGTTAACATTCGGTATTTAATATATTTAAATTTTTCAGATTTAATAACTGGCTAATAAAGTTTGAAACCGGATTCCGTAAATATTGGCTTCAGTAGAATAAAAGGGGGTAGCGGATACTATTACTGGGTTTTAGCGCTATATATGCCACATGGCTAAAATAATGACTTTGATCAGATTAGTATTTGCTTCAGCTGGTAAAGGAGCAACATGTACAGTAAGTATTGCCAAAGCAGCATTCTCGAAGCTCTTCTTAAATGAACAGGTCTACCAAAAGTGGTAATTTTGCAAAGGTCTGCCCTTATTTGTCTTAGATATGTCAACAGTGAGAGTTTCATATCATACAGTCATACCCAAGTCTACGGCTATCCACCTGGGCATTTCCATCCACCTGCTTCAGTACCTTCTGCAACATTCCCTATAATAATCCAGCAGGAAGAGTGGGAACCCTTGAGGCTGTGGCAGGCTTAAACACCATAAACAAGCATACTAGAGAGGGCATACTAGAGCTCCCCACCTACTTTTGTAGGAAAGCTTTCCACAAGATTTGAGTGTCTGTAGGTCATTCAGCCCAAAAGAGTTTTTGGATTCGGTGCTGATCTTGGATAAGAAGATCTAGCTCATAATCAGCATTCCAGCTCATCACAAAGATGTTTAGTGGGAGAAGGTCAGGACTTTGATGCTTAAAGTTTGAAAAAAAACTCAGTGAACTAAAAACAAAGCACTTTGCGCACGGGTCAGAGTCAAACTGAAGCAAGGGACTCCCCTAAATTGTTACTCTAACTTAATTGAAAGCACAGTTGGCGAATATGTTCTTGATTGCTATAGCATTAACTGTACTCTTCATTGGAAATATCGAAACGCGATAATATCGAAAGTAATGGTCATACAACTACAAGTCTTAGGTGAAAAAAAGGTCTATAGAAAAGATGAGGCAGCCATTTTATGACCTAATCTAATGTTCATTTGACATAAACATTTTGAAATCACCATCCCTGGTGTAGATCAAAAAAAGAGTACCTGTTCACCAGACTGGCAGTTAACCACATTTGGTTGCTAGGCGTCACCAAACCCAGGAAATACAAGCTTTTTTGTTGGTCATAAAGTCGAACTATACTGTCTACACATGTAGGCTCATAATAGAGTCAAGTAGTTGCAAAGAATCAGTAAGCCCCCTCATTGTCTACTTCCCATCTCCGCAGTGTATAAGCCGTAAAACAAAAAAATAGACAAAAGAGCCTGGTTTGTCAAAGACGTGTCCTAAATCGCCATGGTACTAGACCATTAGACCAAAGACTTCACTGACCTTTAGCTTACATAGCAAAAAAAAAAAAACGGACGATCATTCTTCCAATATTTTCATTATGTGTACAAGGCTTAAAGTTATACTAAAAAGGTTTGTTTTTTATTTGTTTAAATGGCATACTTACCACCACTGTGCTGCTCGTTTTGCACATATTGGCCCCCGAACGTCCTCTTCTGGAGTCCCTCTGCGGCTCTCGCGGCTCCTCCCCGCATCAGATTACCCCCTGGGAGAAGCGCACTCCTGATGGGGTTACCTTGCGGGCGCTCTCCCGATTCCAGCATTTGCATCCATAGACACAAATGCCAAACTCCGCGCCCGCCCCCTGCGTCATTGGATTTGTTTGACAGCAGTGGGAGCCAATGGATGCGCTATCAATCCATCCAATCAGGACAATGCATAGAATGCATTGAGGTGAAAAAACCTTGAAGGTTTACAACCCCTTTAAGTGTATAAAGTACATGTATATAAATATAGCTAAACCTTTTTGTTTTCTAGCATAACCATCCATGAGCCATTACATATGCTGCTTTAAAAGTGACTCATTGGGTAGAATGTTAGTGAATGCACATTTTATTCAGTAAATGTACATGTAGCCTGAAATATAAATGGACTACACCATTAGTGACAGACACTCTCTCAGATTGTGTTCTGGACAGTCTATTTATTAAACAAAAATGCAATTGCAGCAGTATCCTACTGGACAATTTAATGACCTAGTCCTAGACCGAGCCTGCTTTTCCTACACAAAATAGTCTGGAGTCAAGACTGGGGTTAATGGCCTCGAAAATCATTCAAAACTGTTAGCGTCTGAAAGCAAAACAAATGAACTGGCAAATGTAAAGAACTCACATGTCTCCAGTACCAAAAACATACTTCCTCTATTACAAATGCTACATGCACTTGGCGCTTCAAACCTATCCCAATGGCAACAAACCTACATTTAATGGCCATTTTATCAGATAACCAATGAAGTACCTGTAAAGAACTACACAAGCTTAGCAACAGAATCAGGGTTTACGGTTGGTCAACATCTTTGACTAACCACTGAAAATGGCAGGCGCGTGTACTGTTAGCAACATTTGTCATATTATACTGTGATTACTAGTTCTGCCATGTTCTTGTATAACGTAATGTTCGTCCTAATGGTCATGATGTACTTTCCGTTCTGTGTTCTTGTCATTTTTCAATAAAACAACAAGGGTTCGGGTATGTGTCCAGCAAAATCTTGACTGCCTAGATGTCAGCAACAGGAAAAGGTCCAAAAAATAACAACAAAAAAAAGAAGAAACACACTTTTACCTGAGAAATAGTTTTTGATCTCAGGTTTAGTTCCATATAAGAAGTTGTCCAGTTTGGTGCTCTTATGCCCATGCTGACAGGAGGGAAACCTATCATGACCTTCTGGTTCTGTAGCCCAGCTTCAAAGACTGGGTGTTCAGAGAAGTTCTGAAATGAACGGTTGTAAAAAAAAAAAAATGCAGTGCATCCAAGCAGACTCCGAGCTCTTGAGCTAAATTGAGCCTTCCTCCATTACCTTTCATAGATCTTTGTATTGCATCTTGGGAATTTATTAAAAAAGTGCCTCTCGCTGATGTGTTTTGGGTTTTCACACCATTGTCAATAAAGGGTTGGGGTTCACTGCGGCATTCAGCAATGTTCACTTGGTATTAAAGCCCCAAGCCAACATCTTTGACCAACCACTGAAAACGGCAGGAGTGAAACGGCTGACATGGAGGAGCTGATCAACATAGCGCGTGATACTCCCACAAAATTCACTTACATATAGGCCTGTTGGTTCCACTTCTAAGAAATGGTACTTCTCAACTTCATAATCCATAACCACGTACAAAAGCGGATTATCCATCCCCCTACTCTCATTATCCAACTTCTCTTTTCATGTCTTGTACTTCATTTTGCCCTTTTTATGGATTATTGTATCCCATTCCTTTTGTATACCACTGCATATGTAATTTTGATGTAAAAAACGTAAAATACCAGGAAAAGAAAGAAAATGGCAGGAAAGTGTACTACACTGTGCACGCACGCTTGAGAAGTTAGATTGTAGAAATCACAGGACTTCGGATGTTTCTAAGATGCTGCAGTCACCATGCCTGGAACCAAAGTCCTTCAACAGTAAAAGTCAATTAGATCTATTATTTTCCATTTCCTAATGTTCAGAAGAAAACTACCAGACCCATATGTAAGCTGCAAGCATGACTAATGTTTGGCTATTTGAATTAAGGCGTGTCTGTACCCAAAAATGTGGCCAGTAGTTGTAAAAGTGTCTAGCTTTTACTAGCCCCATCGAATGAGATTGGCTAGATGGTAACTACAGGGGAGGGGAGGGGGGGGCAACTACTCCTGAGTCCATGATGTGATGGTGACCAATCCCCTTCATTTACAAACTATTTTATGCTTCCAATTGGTGTTTTTAGTTTCCAAAAGCTAAAACACGGAGAGAAAAAATAATATGCATTGGATAACTGAAGCACAAAATTGTCAACTACAATAATGAAAAGAGATAAGCTTCCATTAACACTTGCTTGTGCACATTTTTGCAGAGATATTTCAGATTTTTTTGTGTTGTTGGGTGTTTTAAAAGGCTACTTTCAAGCTTAAGCATTTTTGTTTTAGTCAATGGAAAGCTGGTTACTGGAGGTGAAGAGGCAAGGAATCACACAAAAACACTCATCTTCAAGTGCACCAATTGAAAACTATAGGGGCAAAAAATTGGCAAATCTGACTCGCAAAGTTAATGTAATTTTTTGAGCTTTGATGGACAAACTTCAAGTGCCAGGATGATTAGGTACAGTATAAATGGGCGCCATTTAATATAATAGGAATCCTGATGTTGAGCACTGAAATGCTTCAGGAAATGCACTTCAAATCACTCAGGTGTGAATGGGGTCTAATAGCAGAATTTTAATTATCTGGAAAAACTGCTGCTCACTGTAGCAGTATCAAATGCTATAGCAAAGTAAACCCCAAACACCTTTCATCGGGGGGTTATTTACAAAAGGCAAATCCACTTTGCACTGCAAGTGCACTTGGAAGTGCAGTCGCTGTAGATCTGAGGGGAAGATCTGAACTGAGGGGAAGCTCTGCTGATTTTATCATCCAGTCATGTACAAGCTAAAATTATGTTTTTTTTTATTTTCCTTGCATGCCCCCCTCAGATCTACAGCGACTGTAGTGCAAAGTGGATTTGCCTTTAGTAAATAACCCCCATTGTTTTCAGTATGGGAAACAAAATGTGACAAAGGGTGCTAATGACAGCTGCCAAAAGGTAGGGCATCTGCCTTGTCCTGCTGGCACAGGTAGTGTGACATGGAGAGCATCCAGACAAATAAGGCTGCATTGATTTCAGCCAGGATGGAACAGTCAATCTTGCTGCTGCTGCATTAGCTATTGGCACAGACGCCTTTTACTCTATCAATTAAGCGATTAACATTTTCTTAAGTGTACCTGTCACCCATACACAAGAAGCTTCTGAGAAGAAAATTCTCAGGCTATAAAATGGAGGCGAACTAGGAAAACTAGAAAAAAAAAAAAGAGAAACTAGAGGAGCTAGCTACATCTTAGTGGTACAATGCATTAGTGAATTAATGGGGAACAAGCTCTACTTTCAGTTCAGGTCTCAACATAGTTACTTCTATTGTACATAGGCTTTTAGCACAGTTTAGTGGGGAAAAAAAAAACACTGCCAGTGTGTCCAGGAGCAGCAGAGTTTTGGCAGAAAAAACACTTGACGCTGCTAAACGCATCTAAATGCTAGGCGCGTTTATCGCTTGAGCATTTATTCATTTCAATGGGCAGCATAAATCATTATTATGGCCAACGGAATTAACACCTGAGCTCTTGATGCCTGTAAACGCCCCTAAAAGCTTGCAGCACGTTTACAAGCGCTTTTTTTCCTGCCAAAATTGCCGTGGCCAGGAGGAAAGGCTTCTAGTTTGCAAAATGTCCTGTGTGCATGAGGCCTAAATGTCATTCAACAAATGAACAAATCAAATCAGTGCAAGCCTAATGCTTGCCAAAAAAACACTGCAAATATGCTAAAGGCAGAAAGTTTACCTAATTTAACCGTTTACCTTTATAGGGCTGAATGGGGTTGAGGAACAGCTCAGCAATGGCAGCCTACTTGTTCCTTCGTACATGGAGTCAAAGTGCAAATCAATGAAAGGCACAGAAACCACACCAAGTTGGCTGGACAAGCCTGTCATCTAAGGAATACTGCAATGTGCTCTGTCTTTACTTGAAATATCACCAGATTCAAACGTAAAGGCAGGTTTGAATCTGACTGATTGCTGAAAGGGACATTCTAGTATTGATCATTTGATACATTAGGCTTTGTTTGAGAGAGAAAGCAAGGATCCTACAGTGAGTTTTTTTTTTTTTTGGAAACCTCTCCTATAATGCAAATAGGCAAGAAAAAAAGGGTTCCTAGATCACCGATTTAGGACTCATGCACTACAACCTGTACAAAGCATTATACCCAATAGACATCCTTTATTGTCTAAAGGATCTCCTAGCCCTTTTGGGTTGCCAGCACAATGAAGGCACTTGTTCCTGTAACAAGTGTCTAAGGCAGGGTTTCTCAACCAGGGTTCCTCTAGAGCAGGGGTCTCAAACTGATGGCCCTCCAGCTGTTGCAGAACTCCAATTCCCAGGAGGCATTGCAAGGCTGACAGTTACAAGCATGAATCCCATAGGCTGAGGCATGATGGGACTTGTAGTTCTGCAACAGCTGGAGGGTCGCTAGTTTGAGACCCCTGCTCTAGAGGTTGCTAGGGGTTCCCTGAGCAATGGTCAATTTCTGCCTCTCAGGTAAGTTCTCAAGGACACTATTGATCTTTTTAGTTATCTGTAAGGGGGTAATTCTTCCCAATAACCACAAGTGTAAGAAGCATTCTTCTCATTGACCATCACACTTATGTATGATGAGTTGTAGATTTTTCATTTTTAGC
Source organism: Lithobates sylvaticus (assembly GCA_028564925.1). Classification (NCBI taxonomy): domain Eukaryota; kingdom Metazoa; phylum Chordata; class Amphibia; order Anura; family Ranidae; genus Lithobates; species Lithobates sylvaticus. Next base: position 213,726,811 of record CM053029.1, read on the forward strand.
AGGGGTTCCCCAAGACCAGAGAATTATTTCCAGGGTTCCTCTTGGTTGAGAAAGGCTGGTCTAAAGGAATATCCTCCAACTTCCCAATCAGTCTACAGGACCGGAAGTGAAGGGAAATCTCTCAAAGAAAGAATAAAATCTGATGATGGCAATACAAACTGACAAGGGTTTGACGTTTAGCTATATAGTACTTTGAGCCTGGCCATACAGATACCTCCATCCACGCAGACTAGGTGGATTGAGGAATCCCCAGCCGGGAGATTGTATTCCGACAGCGATACACTGATCAGTGGCTACAGCTAATTGGTTGTGGCCACTAATCATCTGAAATTTTAACATATCCCTTCGACAGAAGTTGACCAAATAATTAACCTCTGCTGAGCGGAAAAAGCCACACACACACACACACACACACACACACACACACGGATCGAAATTTGTCTGGTGCATCATGGCCAGCTTTAGCTGTACCTGAGTGTACCTGAGTGTGACTGGCCTTATGTTCCATGTGACCATAAGCTGAGAATATTTTTGAAGGGACTACCAACCTCACCTCAAGCCCTCTCAAAAATGTCTGCCATGTACCCTGCCATGCAAATATTACACAAGTAATCCTTTAAGGATTTTGTTAGTAATACATGTGCGGTAGTAGGTTATCTGAAGTCACATTTCTAAAAGGTCAATTCTGACAAACAGCAAAATAATTGTTAAGACGGATGTATCTTAATTAAAATGTACGTATGGCTCCAACATACTCTGTAGTGCTGTAAGAAAAATGGCTACACTCTCTAGTGAAGTCTATCAATAATAAAGGGTAGATGATTCGATGTCACAGGCAAGGAACAGTCATTTGTCACTAGTACCGTCACAGAGCAGCTCTTGAGTGCTGGAGTAATACAAGATAAGTGGCATGAAATGTTTTAGTTGATAGATGGTGTCCTTGTGTGCCTGTAGCCTCTTTTTGCCTTAGGGTAAGATCATAGTATTTTGGGAAAAGGAAGGCACCGAGCAATGTATATAGGGAGAAAGAGATTGATGGATTAGCACTGTGTGAATGTATGTATACCAAAAATATAAGCTTTCCATACTACCTGATAAAAACGACAAAAATGAATAATAAAAAAAACATAAAAAATAAATTTATACCACTTATGGCTATCAAAGAGACTAAATAAAGCAAAATCAAAGTATTATTAAATATAGCACTACGCCAATATGACGAGTAAAAAAAATAAAAATAAAAAACAAATTTACTGTATATCTAATAAGAATGAACTGTGCACAATATCTTTTTAATTGCGTAGGTATTCTATATAAATGTCAATAAAATAACTATATTTCACTTCAATACTAACATACATTTAATTTTTCTTCTTTAATATTGACATATTTGACTGCATATTGTACTTGCACAAATTCATAAGAGAAAGTATATAAGAATTAGTAGGAGCATTATAAATTGCTCACATTTATATATTAGTTATTATATTGCTGTAGTGCCATATCTTTAATATATCATTTTCTGTGTGCCTGTAACATAAGCATGGAGTCATTTTTTAATATTTAATTTGTTAGTTCAATTTAAAACCTATTCCTTATATTTTGGTATGCTATTCTTAAAGTTACCATCCAAAAGACACATGATAAACCAGACAGCAGTATAAAAACAGAATCCCTACACAGTATAAAAATTCTAGCTTACAAAGCAATAAATATTTGAAGAAGTTAATTAAACAGAAAAAGCATAATATGATTGTACATTGTATTATGGTTTCATGGATAGTATAGTAATATAGTGTTGGACTATCCATGGAGATTTTGTAGTAAGATTGGGTAGAGCTTCTTTTTTTTTTTACAGAGTAGAAGTAGCTAAAAGAAGAACTAAAACTATAGTCATAGCAGTCCAGGCAGTTGCTATTGAGCTTGGGGTAGACGGCGTCCTTGTTAGCGGTTGAGACAAATTAAACGAGGATGTCTAGTCCAGAAGAGCAAACATCAGATGCACCCACCATGGCAGTAAAAGCCCAGCTCTTCTCACTTTAACCCTGTATACTTAATGCAGTCAAAAATCCTAGGGTCTTTCTCAGCTTCCTCAGTTTCCAGTCTCAGGGCCCATTAACAACCATGTGTGTGTTGCATTAAGCAGGCCATTTACTTTAAAAAATGGGTCCCTAACGAGCTTCAATTATAAAAAAAATAAACAATACACCTGCACAAATACTGAACCGAAAGGATGTGTCCTCGTCCTGGATAGGAATAGGTGTAGGACGAGGAACCCCATACAGGATGTCATTCCACGACCATCTCTGTACCAAGCTGTCTCATTAAAGGTGAGCAATATATGGTTAGCACTGTCGATAGTGCCATTTCCTTTAAGTGCAATATTTATCTTTTAATAAATTGAGAGCGTTTAAAAACGGAGAAGACTAGGGTTTGTGCTTTCTCTTCCAGTTTATGTAATGCTGTAATTGGCGATCCATCCATCCACTCTTGTGATTGGGAAGCAGGGAGGACTCGGAAGGAGTCTTGGCTTCATCCCCAGAGAGGGAAAACTGATATGACCTATTGGTAAAGCAGGGGTCATATCAGAGGAGAGAGGGCATTCTGATAGGTGGTGGATTCACTTTATCCTATGCATGTCACAGTAGTGATTAAAGTGGAGTGAAGGTGGAGATCATCTAGAGCTGATTGAACTACATTTGGATATCCATTGGACTTTGCTTTTGTTTGGGATTTAGAGACAATATTACAACTAAAGATTTTTTTGGATACACATTTTCTGTTTATATAATTTTGTGAAGTTTTGAGATTATATAAGAGTTGCGCTACACCAATTTTGGATATTAGTTTGTTTAGTTAACTAGAACATATATGGGGGATGAGGATATTTGGAAGATATAGCTTATAAATGTGACATAGGACTATTGCAAGCTTTGCCTCAAGCAGTAGGAGATGTACACAGCATCTCTGATCATCCCTGCCAATCAGGCATTCAGAAGTTTTGATGCGCTTTCTGAAAGAGCACCAAACCCAAAAGGATATAATAAAAGTATATGGCTCAGTGCAGCAAACCCGCAGGAAAGCCACAAGTGCACTGGCCTGCACCCGTGGATCAGTGTGATAGCAGCCTAATAGTGAACCATTTTATAGGTGCCAATATGTCCATTGCAAAAGCACAGTGTTTAATACACTGACCTTTTTTTTTCCCTTTTCCAGCTTCTGCAGGCATTGCTGTCTCCAGGCTGCTAGAATGACCTCAGGCGAAGTGCAATCGGTATCACTCCGCCTGGGACAGGAGCCAACCCAAAATGATGAAGCTGCGGCTTATGCAACTCCTGCTTCCTCGAACTCGGATGCCCTCGGGTTGGCAGGTCAGCATCCCGTTGATCACAATAGAACCACGCCGACCCACCATTCCAGAGCATGGGCATGCGCTTCCCTGGTTTGAGGTTGTGAGCCACAACAGAGGGCTCTGTGGGCTATGGGTTGAGCACCCCTGTTTTAGACACAAAGTGGTTGTAAAGGCTCAATGTTTTTTACCTTCATGCATTCTATGCATGAAGGTAAAAAACCTTCTCTGTGCAGCACCTACTTACCTGAGCCCCATCTCGATCCAGAGATGTGCACAAGAGTAGTGGCTCTCCTGGGTTTCTTCCCCCTCATTAGCCGAAACAGCAGCGAGAGCCATTGGCTCCCACTACTCTGAATCACAGCCAGTGAGCCAATGAGGATAGAACAGGGACTGAGCCACACTCCGTGTGTGACTGGACATACAGAGTAGTAGGTTACCTGCAAAGTAGGTAATTATAGCATGTTATTAAAAAAAAAATATGCCTTTAATATCACTAACTCTGCAAACTTTTATTAGCATTGTTTTGTAACTGTCGGTTTATGACTTCAGCCAAAACGAGCAAGGGATCTTTTGTGTGTCATTTTTCAGCAGATGCTTACATTTGTTTGGTTACATCACAAACAGGCCACTCTGCCACCAGAAAACGTACACTTCACAGCTGAAGATTGATCCTCGTCTTACCTAGAATGTTCTACAAGCATCTTCATGCAGCTATAGTAGGACCCTTAACAGCAAGGCAATAGGTTCAAGAGCTCTTCTTCTGGTCTTTATTGTGTTAGAGGCAAACAACAAAAAGTACACATGTTCAGAAGGAAGGTGCTGTGAAGATCTTTGCTACAAAAGGCAGTCAAAGGAAAGATACAGAGCCAATTCTGAGCCACATTAGGTTAATTATAGCTTTTATCCCAAACATTGTATTTCAGGAGCGCAGAAGCGGACCTGTTGCCCAAACACAGCTGCACACGAATTGGATTTTTGCCGATTAAAATTCACAACTGAAAAATACTGCGATCAAGGAAAATGTAAATATTATTGGGTATTCCTAAATGTTAGCAGATCGCTTACTGTAATTACAGAGCATTATGTGCAGAAATTTTAAAAGGAAGATTCTCGTAGACCCGTTTTGGGTTCCTGCAAAAGAGCTAAACTGGCAGGCCTCTTCCAACGCAGGTAACTAGAAAAAAAGTAACACATCTCTCTAGACATCTTCTAAAGAGGGCAACAATAGGCAGCTTTGTATGCTTTGTGGAGGGGAGACAGTAGGGCTACTAGTATTTTTGGGGCAACAAAAGTATGATAGTTGTAAGTGCAGTCAAGTATGTTAAATCAGGAAGCCGACAACTATAGGTCTTGAATAGTTCAACGCAGATCTCAATGTCGTAATCACAGTTTATGAAGTTTTCAAAAGGCTCTGCCTACTTTGCCTACTTTGACATATTCCAGTTCCTGCGGTTTCCTTCTTCACAATATAAAATAAAAAGCCAATTTACGCATGCGTTGCCCTCTGAAGAGCAACTGGCGGTGGATTATTTCAGAGGGTCTTCGACAGGCAGCTGGCATTATGTTGCCTCCTCACCACCTGTTTTGACCTCACCACAACCGGGTGCATTGCACGAGGGTTGCAGGTCAGTTGCAGTGCAGCCTCATTCACTCCATACAGGGGTCATGTTTAGCGGGCAGTACTGCGTATCAAACACAACAGGGGGTAAAATTCTTGCACATATACAAAGCCTGCCTTCATAGCTTGAAGATGTGTGAGGATCGTAACCACCTGTTTTTGTTGCTCCCCAAATGCAAATTTAATCTTAGCCATGCAAAGATCTCAATAGAATCTCCAAGAGATATACAAAAAATAGTTACAAGGTTCAACTCTCCAGCAACTACCAAACAACAAACTCAAGACCCACCTCTTCTAAATATTGCATGACCACAGGAGCAGGCAAGCGCCTTGAGGCGATTCAGTTCGTATTTGTAGCGCTATACAAATCATTCATTCATTCAGCAACTACCAAAACGAAAAAAAAAAAAATCAGTTTTAGGAAGACGGCTTTTAATTTAACCACTTGTCTACTGAGCACTTTTACCCCCTTCCTGCCCAGGCCAATTTTCAGCTTTCAGCGCTGTCACACTTTGAATGACAATTGCACAGTCATGCAACACTGTAACCAAACTTAATTTTTTGAAGGCAGATTGAGCTTTCCTTTAGTGGCATTTATTTACCACTGTTTGTATTAACATTTTTGCTAAACAAACGAAAAAAAGTTTGAAAAAAAATAAAATAAAAATTAACATTTTCTAAATAAGTAATTTTTCTACTTCCCTAATGTGCACTAATGAGGCTGCACTGACTGGCAGCACTTTTGGGCACTGATCATCAGGAAATTGATGAGTGCCCTGAATATCAGTGTAGATGTCCCCTGTGTGGATTTGCCAGTTATTGGCTCTCCTCTTGCGCTGTCAGGACGAAAGACACGGCAAACACAGATCTGTGCCAATGCGCACGGGAAGCGCGATCATGGGAGGACGACTATAGGCGCTTTTCCGGAAATGTGAGCCTGCGCTGTAGCCGTCTTTCAGGTATAGCGCGGGTGGGAAGTAGTTAAGGTGGTTGTTTACAAATATTGCAATTAATTGAATAGATCACCTCCTGCATACAACAATTATTCAAAAAAATCCCAATTTTTTTTATTGAATATTGGAATATATATTCCCTTTCTTCCACAAATACATAAAACTGCACGGCGAATATAACGCGTCCAACTCCATTTTGAACACAGGAAAGTTTAACAGAAAGTGGATAGATTCTCAACACTTTCACTCCCCAGTCACACATTGTCCTTGGCAATTTTTTTTTTCATATAGGCATTTTATGTTTGTTTCAGATCTGAGCGTTTTCTAAAAAAAGATTTTTTAGAAAATGGAAAGCTAGTTTCTAGGCACGCTTACAGAGCTTTTAGGAGCTCCATTTGAGTTCTATTGGGACCAGAACATGCAACGCAAACCCCCCAAAAAAGCTACACTTTGCTCAGGTGTGAATGGGCACCACTAAATATAATGGAAATTTAAGGAACCAAACGTTAAAAGTGCTTCTGGTGAAGCTTCAAAATTGCATGAAAAATCTAGGTATAAATAGAATCTAAAGAACACCTGTTGTAAGAAAAATACAGGGAATACTACTGCTAGCCTCCTAGCTGTCAAGCCGACCTACCAGCTAAATATTTTGAGTCACTAGCCAGAACAAATGTTAAAAAATGAGGCAGAAGATGTAAACACACACTTTGGGTGGGCTTTCTGATGGGGACACCTCAGCGGACCATGCTTGTATAATGTGTGTTGAAACAACCTCTTGTAGTTTACATCAGAAGCCTATGTGACAGCATGACAACGTAGCAGCACAATTGGTAGACAGAGACACCCTATAACAGGAAGTGCATGAACAAGGATCTTCACGCCAAGACCACCAGGTATTTTAATGAAAGCTGAAAATTTGAAAAGGACTTAAAAAATACATGCAAGTATGCATTTTGTATGTAGATATTGTAGAAGTTATAAATACAGTACATATATACACAGGGCCGTATTTAATATTGATTGGACCCTGGGCAAAACTTTTCTTGCCCCCCCCCCCCATGCAGTTTTGCTCTCCACCTGCTCTGAGACATACAATAAATAGCAGCTAGACTCAAAATATATTTACTGAATCAGATCAGGCAGCTATTGCGATTGGTTGCCAGAGGTTACAGTGTACCATTACCGCTCACTGACTGGTTGCTAGAGGTTACAGCACACATTACGGCTCACTGATTAGTCGCTAGAGGTTACAGCACATGATTTCTGCTTGTTTATTGGTTGTTAGAGATTACTGTGGATATGACCTCAGGGGGGCAATGATATTGCCGCCGGCCTCTGCTATTTACATATGAATGCTGCCGCTATTTACATATGAATGCCAGTAATTTACATGTAAACACAAGGTCTGCAGGTGAGTCATCTGTACACAATAGGGCAGAGCTGGGCAGCATTTGTAGCAGCACTTCACACTGAGATATTGGGACACAGCACAGGACTAAAACCTCAAGGGACGAGGGAATTTAAACCAGGGAAGTTGGCAAGTATGAGGCAGCTGCTTTAGGCCCCACAACAATGACAGGGCCCAGGGCAGCTGCGCCTTTTGCCCTGCCTTAAAAACGGCCCTGTATATACAATTTGAATATCAGAATAGCCATCAAACTTTGAGAAATTGCTTTTATCTAGGTCTTTAAATCTTAGATCATTAGATCGATCCAGGAGAGATCCCAAGAACCTGTAATTTTCTCACATATGTGCTTAAAAAGGTAAAATACCTAGAAAAGTGAAGTACTAGATGCATCGCTTGGTGTAAAATAATGATTTTTTTTAAAAAGGGGTTTTAAAATGCGGCAGTTTATATTTTTGGCATCCAGAACAGCAAGTGGCCCAAGAAATGAAAATGAATGATGCAGTCTAACCCCACTTTCCACCGGCTCATTATTCCACTATCTGCGGAGACCTAAAAGGTTAGTAAATATTACGGTAGCCTTGGCAATTACAGGCACTTAGTGAAGGCTATGTTTAAAGGACTGACAGCTACTAAGTGCCTATCTTTATGATTGTATTTCAGTGCAGAGCTGTTTTTTTTTAACCAGTGAGCTGTGATGAGGGAAATAGGGGGGCTGTGGGTGATAAAAGGGATACAATTCCACTGGCCTTAATTATTTATGGTACCAGCTGTTAGGGATGCTGGGCCGTGATAATAAATCTTATCGTCCTGTAACCACCTTAGGCTCAGAGTGTGTCCAGGAGCATCCCTGAAATTTACTTCCATTTTTCACATTCTGACAAGGCTCACTTCACCGGTAGCTGCTCTTATCCACAGTAATGTCTCACTGGGGCATCGTTTGGCTGCAGTATAGTTCTTGGGAGCAGTGAGTTTTAGTTCTGATTCTTGAGCAGTAGATAGTATTTACATAGGTCTCGTAATGGTTTTGTCTTTGATTGTTGGATTTTGCACAGTAGGTGTGCAACTGCAAACTTGAGGAGCTGTATATACACAAGTGCCACCTGACCAAGCTCAAGGCTGGCTACTCTACTGACTTTAGTTTATTTTAATGTGGAAATGAAGACATGCTGAAAGGGAAAGGGTTTTCATTAGCTTTTCAGTTAAAAGCAAAGCAGTAGGCAATGCTAAGCTTTCTGGTGCCTATAGGGCTGATTTTTTTTTTTTTACGCTACCTCTTGGGCTCTGGCACCCAGAGGCACCCTCTCTCACCCTGGATACAATGTTGTGTTGTCCTGTAAAGCTGACCACTTTGTGAGATATTGTACTGTACTGTAACATTTTTAAAGAATTTTCCAAAAACAAATAGGCAACATTTAGGCAACAACGCTCAGGACTGGCAACTATCGTCTCATGTCTCTGGATATCTTCTGGGTGGCAACAGAATAGTAAATCTATGTTAAAGTTTGATGAACATTGTGATATCTGCCCATTCCCGGATGCATCGTGGGCTATCAGCAAAATATGACAACTGGAATTAAACCGTTTTATTTTCTCCATATAAAAGGAAATCCTTTCCTCACGCTTCTCATTATCACCTCAATATACAGCTTCATAGACTCTAAATAGTTTTTTTTTATGTTTCTTTATGTATTGGGCAAATAGTGGAAGAGTATGGACACCAGGAGCAGAAAAGTACTCAATGCTAATCGAGAAGCAGCAGGAAACACTGTGGGACACATTCACTTGAAGCAGGGGGGACAATGGATGGCTCTATATCAGCCTTTTTCAACCAGGGTGCCCAAGCACCCTGGGGTGCCTTGGCAAAATGCCTAAAAATTCCCCAAAAGTTGTATAGAAGCCAGAGGGTGGATGAAGTCTTCCTTATAGTGAACGCAAAGCCAAAGGTTTTCATTGTGCCCCATTATGACCTTCTAACTGCTGACTTCCTAATGACCTCATCAGTTGATATGGAGGATGCTAGTCACCTGCATAGCATCATTGTTGGACTCTCCCTTGCCTCTCTCCATCAGCTTTGGGGTCCGATTAGCTGAGTGATGGAGAAAAACTGAGGGAGAAGAGAAACATTGGAATACTACTCCGTACCAGCTTGCAAAAGTGTATTCATGTTAGAAGAATAAATCACCTCCAACGTTGTGTGTCCTACGTGTGTGAATGTTGCTGCATTATGTAAAACTATTAGAATAGTTTTTACCATTTAAAAACGGGGTGCCTCAAGACTGTTCATAATTTTGGAGAGTGCCTTGAAATTGTCCATGATTTTAAAGGGTGCCTTAACTAGAAAAAGTTTGAGAAACACTGCTCTATATACAATGGAAATGCCTGCAGAGTTACCCATTCCTTTTCACAGGTGCAAAGAATGCCTGCGTCAGCAATACTTCTGCTAGGGTCTAAGTGGTATTTACTTATCTAAGCAGATCCTTTTGGCCTATTGGGACAATAACCAATTGTTCAGTGACAAGATGGGAGTTTCAAACTTTTGTTGGTAGAATAAAGGGGCCAACAGGTCAAAAGAAAAATCGGTCAGGTCTGTTTGCTATTGTCAAATCACTTCTACTATCTCTGGAATGAATCTGGATCCAAGAATATTTAACTTTTTCTTTACGCAAGATAAGCCAAAGTCAATCTTTGTTTCAGTACCACTCATGGTGGTTAGGTACTCTAGAAGCTTACCAGATCTGGGGTAACTTTGGTACTCTAAAAACTTAATACTGTTTTTTCTTTTGTTTTTTATTGGGAAACCCAAAGCAAACCGTTGAATGCATGTTATGCATAACCATTGCACAGCGATGCTCAATTTTTTACGTTTTTCCTGAGATCCCTGGCTATTGAGTTTTTTTTCTTTAGCTACACATAACAGTACAGGTTAGGAAGAGGTATGTATGCACTATGAAAATAACAGTTGAGATGTTTGTGCTTTCACAGTTGTTACCGTCTTGCACTCCATCCAGCATTGGGTCAGCCAGGTCACTTCACACCTGTACAGTTCTCACTTGACTCTACATTTGTCACAGTAGCTTGCCTTTGGGCAGGCGTTGTGTCTTATGTAAACATTCATGGGGCCTCACAACTTTAACATAGTCCTTTAAATAAACTACAGAAAAATTACAAGGCTATGCTGCAAGAACAACACAGAGAAGATACTCATGAGATATAAATGTACATAGGTACATAAGGATGTAGAGGAAAACCAGACCGTCATGGCTGGATCATTCCTGAATTACACAAATGATTTGAGACAAATGTTGGGCTTAAAGATTTCAGGCAATCAGCTGAAATACATGGTTACCGTTTTAAAAATGGCAAAGGGTTTGCAGTTCTGCACAGACCGTATTGAAATTTACACATGCCCCCTACAATACACAGCTAGACCAGAGACACCTTTTCTGATCAAGCAATTCAGCTTACTATGTATTTAACTCTAGGCTATGTATTGGACAAGAATTCCGTATGGTCGCATTTATCCAATGACCTCCGCTGACCAAGGAAGACATAATAATAAAGCAGGAAGAAGCAAATTGATCTTACTGATCAGCCGAGAACTGAAATAAACCCTTGGTATGTATTTCAACAATTTAAAGCAAAAAAAAAAACCCCAAAAAAACACATATGTCTATAATTGACCTGCTCCTCCTCTTCTCGGATCCCCCGCCGGCACTCATGGCTCCTCCTCTCTGTCCAGGGCCCCCATGCAAAGCTGCTTCCCATGGGGGCACTTGTGCATGCTGGCTACCCAGACCGCAGGACTAGGCCTCGTCACTGGCTTTTATTGACAGTGATGAGGAGCCAATGGCTCGTGGTGCCTCAGTAAAGCCAGCGAGATCCAGAAATTAGCGGAGAAAAAAAAAAAGCTGCAGACGTGCATAGCGCTGGACCGAATGAAGGCTCAGGTAAGGAAAAGGGGAGGTGATGCCTAAACATTTTTTACCTTAATGAAAGGAATGGATTAAGGTAAAAAATGTTTAGGCTTTATAACCGCTTTAAGGGTTTCCATAGCATTTCACTTTAAAGTGACACTAAAAACTCTGGCTTCCAAAAAACAAACAAAAAAAAAATTTATATATATATATATATATATATATATATATATATATATATATATATATATATATATATATATATATATATATATATATATATAAAAATATATATATATTCTTATGTAAACCTTAAAGCGGAGTTCCACCCAAAAATGTAACTTCCGCTTATCTGGTCCCGCCCCCTCCAGTGTTACATTTGGCACCTTTCAGGGGGGAGCAGCTACCCGTCTAAGACAGGCATTTGATCCAACTTCTGGCGATAGAATGCTGCAGAATCCGCAGCGATCTACGCCATGTCCGGCCCCTCCTCCACCCCCGCTGTCTTCTGGGAGACATAGGTCCCCGAAGACAGTAGGGACCAATCCGGGCGCGCAGCACGACTCGCGCAGTAGGGAACCAGGCTGTGAAGCTGCAAGGATTCACTTCCCGATTCCCTTACTGAAGATGCCGGCGCCACAACCCAGGAGCAGAGGGAGGGGTCGGCTTCGGGTGAGGATATTGCGGGCGCCCTGGACAGGTAAGTGTTCCTTTTTTTAAAGTCAACAGCTGCAGTATTTGTAGCTGCTGACTTATTTATTTTCAGCGGAACTCCGCTTTAAAGCCCCATTCACACAGTGGATCCGATCAGGTCCGCCTGTCAGTTTTTCTGATCAGCTAGTCCCATTCACCCCAGGGACAGGCGGGTGTAAACATATATGTGTCCATTTACATCTGCCTACCTCTGGGTCCAATCCGGTCCACTAAAAAAACAAACCTGAAGGGTTTAGGCAGATCAGAAGGTAGTCAGGTGTAAACGGTCAGCGGAGTCTGTTTACTCCTGGCCGTCCAATACGGGAACATGGGCGCTGTCCGTGTCCTCTCTACAGAACAGGAATGTGTCATTCTCCCGTTCTGCTGCAATCAGCAGGGGTTCTCTGAGCTGATCCCCTGCTGATTGAAACAGATTTCACACAGGACCCACCCCATGTGAAAGAAGCCTAGCAATGAACTTCTCTTGTTTGCTCCCCTTTGGCCCGCTAAATAGAAAAAAATTTGTTATTTCTGTTTGATAAATGCCAAAAATACCTATTTACTTTGAACATAACTCTTGTAAAGTGATTGCTTCCTGTGCACAAAGAGGGGTTCTGGAGAGGAGGAAAGGTCTATGTTCTTTGCAATTCATGTCAAAGAGGAAGATATGAGCACACATATATGCTTAACACATCAACGGTTATTTTTATGCACTTGTGGTGTGTTTAAAGGAATAAAACATAGGAAAAGTGCATGCATTCCAGAGATGTACTAATTCATTTTTCCAACCTTGACATAAGCTGCTCAAAGATTGTTGAACACACTGCTTTTATACAAGCTGAAGCATGTGTGAACAAAGCCTTAGGCAGTGATTTCAAAATAAACTTTTTTTGGAAAAAAAAAAATTAAAAAAATATATATATATATATATATATATATAAATACATATATATATATATATATATATATATATATAAACACATACATTTTTATATTTATGTAAATATTTTTTTTTTATATCTGGTCTCCCACAGTACACAGAACATGGAAATTATTTTAGCAAATAAATATGAGTTTTTATTCTACTCCGACTGTCCTATGAGGCTGCAGGACCCCTGACCTTCTGTCTGGACAGTGCTGATCGGCCCAGTGCTGATCACATGCACCCACCCAAGAAAAAATAAAAAATAGCAATACACACCAAACTGAGCATGTGCAGAGTGACTCCAAAGGCTCTGTACTATCAGGAGATGGAGTGGGGGCTGTGGAAGAAAGGAAGGATCAGCAAAAACAGGATCAAACTGCCTTTTTACACAAAAGCGGAGGATTAACCTCTTGAGTTCCACAGTGAGTATAACAAGCATGCTTCACTGCATATACAGGCCGATTTTACTGTTGTGGAATTACATTTTAATCAAGTAATATACAGTACAATGAATGTATGTTGCAGCAGCAGGACTGTACAGAGGACAGCTGCCACTGAAAACGAATTTTGCTGCTTCAAGTGGCACACGCTATTTACTGGCACACAGCAGTTTTAGTGGTTGGGTGGCAACACTCTGCATTACCGAGATGCATTGAGCATGGGCTCTTTGGCCTCAGTGCCACGCCCAATCGTGCCTCCATGAGGGGGCCACATTAATTGGTCTCGTTGGTGGCCCGGCCCTGGGTAGTAGGATATTTCCAACACCCAGAAGACCTTCAGTCCAGATAGCCCAACAGAACAAGCAAAAGTAGTGGTAGACAACAGAACAGCAGATTGTACAAAGTGAAGTCAAATGCCTTCATGTTTGTATTGTCATAAAAACTCTTAAATGCCTTAATTTGTGTATAGTCATGTGACTATGAACATTATCTGTAGCTTTTTTACATAAAATAGCTAGTTTTGGATTTACTGTTTTTTGTAGTTACAAAGCACTTTTTGGAAACTGGAAAAAAAAAAAAAGCCCTTTAAAGACTTGTTTTATCCAAGTGCCCGTGATGTCAATGAAATGCGCTTATAATTTTTTTTTTTTAATTTTGGAGTAGAAAACCATGTCAATGACCACAATTTCATAGTGTAAACGAAATATTCCTGCATGCATTCTCCTGCTTTGATTAGCACTCTTGAACCATCGTAAAATCTTTAATTCATGCACGCAACACAATCTTCCTGTCTTCACCCTTTGAAACCATTAGAAGTGTTTGCAATCCAGGCAATTGCTTTAACTGCCATGCAGCTTGCAAAATGCAGACCTAAATTAGTTTGCTAAACTTCAGACACTTCACCAGGCTCGGCCGAGAGATGAAATGACAAGTAGTGTGAAATGAAGCATCCTCTGCATTTCCAGATCAGCCACCAAACCGTGCTAAATCTTACATTTTATTAGATCAAAATTGTCTTTTCTGTAGTCAAAAATGAAATATTGCACTTGAATATTCCATATGAATAATATATTTAGGATTTACACTCAGCAGGCTCATTTTCACATTTACCAGACTAATCTGAACTGCTCTGCTTAAAAACAAAACTGTAGGTAGAGCTTATCTAGTAAGCTCCATGGCAGCTATACAGCCAGATCAAAGAAGTAGATGCTGCCAATTCAAATATCACATAATACAATTTGGTCATGTAGAAGTGTAATGGCCACCTCCAAACAACAAAAACAATAGTTATCTTAAAAAGAGACCTATTAACATCTCTTGTAAGCAATAGCCAAGTGTTTCCTCCATTCCAACTCTTGGCAAAAAAAACCCTTCCCTGCTAGTTTTTGTTTAGGGTGATATAGACGAGACGGGGATAATATATATATATATATATATATAAGCCTCCGATCTTTCCCACACAAGACCAATCCCTGTGGCACCTAACCCCCCCCCCCAGGTCTAGTGCTGGACTGTTCTTGACATCATCATAAGCAAAGACCTGCTCTGGACGTGAGGAAGTCCAGAGCAGTCCACCGCTGAATCATTGAGGAATGCAGTTTGCAAGTGCAGCAGAGGATCAGGTGAGTATACAGCGTTCTCCTCTCCCCTGGACAAAATTAGCAGTTAACCAGTGAGGACACAGCCCTGCTGCATTGGAAAACTTATTTTGCTTGGAGTTGGGCTTTAAGCAGTAAACTTTAAGCATGTGTGTCTATTTTCTTATGTTATAGTGTCATTAGACCCCCAAGTGGGACTGATTTAGGTGGCTGCCTTGGAAGTCTACAATTTGGATTAAGACCCTGAAGCCAATCAACTATGCTCCCCCTGCAGGTTTGGAGCTTATTTACAGTTTCTTAAAGTGTTACTAAACACAGTAATATAAAAATAGTTCATCCGCGCACCCTTCCTCAGTGCCCACAGCGTATAAATCTTTTTACATTAAAATACTGCCCTTCTATACCTTTTTGGCTCATCTGTATACCACAGTCATGTGATAAACTGCAGGCTCCACCCAAGCGCTGAGTGTTCAGGAAGGAGGAGATTTCCACTACAGCCTGTGTCCTCATGCTGTTATGGGAGGCAGATCATCCAGGAGCCAAGATTTGACATCTCACCCACTGTGTTTTTTTAGTTACTGGGCATGGAGGAGGAAGGAGGGACTGGGCTGTCATTTAGGATCTGTATACACGCCCAAATGTGTGATGTCAATACCATGTGACCTGAAAAGCTCAGCTCAACAAGGAACTGTTCTCATGACCAAACTGAGCATGTGCAGCAGTACTACCCTCACTGCGTCTTATCTGGCCTTGCCAAGAGAGACCCTGCAGGAGGGGGGAGGATCTGTCCATACAGGCTCAAAAAGCCTTCATACACAATACAGAGGATTACCCCTTTAGTTCCACAAGCATGCTATTCTGCATATAAAGACAGATTTTACTGTTGTGGGTTTAGTAACACTTTAAGCAGAAAGTATCCTAGCTTTCACTCTGAATCCGCTACATGTATTGGCCTATTTAGGAATTATAGCTTGGCGGGTCACAACACTACAAGTCATTTGAGGACGGACAGAGGTCTCTTCTTCCATCGTTCTCAGCCAAGCATTGCTCTACAGCCCCCCTAACCTTTCACAACAAAAACACATTAGCATTCCATTTTCAGTTAAAAGGCACAAATCCTACAGACTGAATCTGCATTGGACAATCCTCTCGTAATCTACAGATAATAATATATATAAGTGATGTTGAAAAGGGGTAGTTAATCCCGAGAAATGGCTGGGATTTCTGTTAGCTGCTCATGGCAACAAACATTGAAAGTATGTAATAAAGTTGGGGATCTTTACAATATACACAGTAAACTCCTACATAACGCTCCTGCAATACATCTCAATCGATGCCCGTATTTTTTCGGTGTCATCTTATTGGTGTCATTCTTGAAGCAAACCCCACGGAGGGCTTGCTGACTCACACACTAAGAACACTATTAGCCTAAAGGTTCCCCTGACATAAAACCAGGTCAGGCAAAATAAATAAATAATAACAATCAGAAATACACATCTCCCTCTAGAGAAGTGTGCTTGAACGCTGGAGGCTCAGGCATACACGCTGACCTGAGACACTGAGGAACGCGAGAGCTGGCGCTCTGCAAACTGCACACTTCCCTATTATCAGCTGGGATAAACTAATGGGGATCAACAAATCGTGTTTGACTGGGCAGCCTACAACAGCCAAAAGATTATCTTGAACGGTGCGACATTCCTTTAGCAAATTCATCCCGACACGGACACATAGCAAAATAAGGAGTAGAGATCGGTTCTCAGAATATTTTAAGGTATAAGTAAACAAAACCTTAATAATACAGCAGGCAGAAGGATCGTTAGCGGGAAAGCGCAGCAGCAATCGTTTCGGAGATCAGTGGTCACCTGACAGCTGGAAGGCCTTGTTTTTCCAGTATATTAGGTAGTAAGAAAGCAAGTACTTACAGGAGCAATAAAAAATAAAAAATTAGCCAGTAAGCTTTAAACGTTTTAATTTGCCACGATTATTTTCAGCAATTAGTGCTGAAAATAAAATGTGTTATAGCTTAGTACAGGGGTCTCCAAACTATGGCCCTACAGTTGTTCAGGAACTACAATTCCCATAATTCCTAGTCATGTCTGTGAATGTCAGTTTTACAATGCATCATGGGATTGTGTAGTTCTGCAACAGCTGGAGGGCCATAGTTTGGAGATCCCTGGCTTAGATTGAACCTATTGACTTAATTCTTACCAATGGACATGGTCACTTTTGCCTATTAAGCCATGCCCACTCGGCTGAGTGACTTCAGAGGACACAAGACTTTAGCCCGCTGTCGGCTGAAAACAGGTCACAGGAGTACAGAACAAACTGCACTCTTGTGATCCCCAGGAGAAAAGTATCGCTAAAATAGCTTTGGCTATACTTCTCCTTTAAGCAGAAATGACTAAAACTAGTTTATGCGATTCTATCCTATTGACCTGGCAGTATTTAATAATAACTACTACACATTACAAAAGCCTGTCGGCATTCTGCAGGTAAGGTCACTTTACCAACATTTGAGCTCGGGGCACTAGCAAAAGCACCGTTTTTTTTTTTCTGCCCCAGCTAAAATCGGTCTGTGGTTTGCAAAATGTTTTTACCTTGACTTTTTCAATAAAAGGCTAACAGAGTCACTGCCAAATTCTGACCCTCATAAAACCAAGACTTCAGACTTGACTTTTTTTGGGTGGGGGGAATGAGATCCTTTTGCCCCCAACCAAGACAGAAAGTCTTTGGGTTAGGTTATAGGTGTCAGGTCATCGAAAAACAGAAGCTCCTAACAAAGGTAAGCAGGAGAAAAAAAAATTAGGAGCACTGGCGATACAATAAAGGCAATCTTGGCATTTTTTCTACTCTAGGGGAGTTCAGCAGAAGGGTTAACCAAATGCTATCACAGCCGAAATAGAAATGGGAAGGAAGGACAGGGACAAGTTATCATCAGACTAGAAAAGAGATAACCGTTAAAAGCAGAACGAGAGAAAATGAAAAAGTGATGGAGGAGCCGAAAGAGAAAGGGACAGCAGCTACAAAACAACAGACAGGAAACCAGATGACCGAGATAGAGGGTGCGTGCCAGATGAGCTATAAGCAACAATTTACCGTCCAACATGCCCACAGTGAGAACAGAATCCTCTGCACTGACTCAGCTGGCAAGTCCTAGGGATGCGTAGCAGCAGAACACAGCGAAGCAGATGGGGAAATTGCTTAGTAAGGACGATTGATTACTTGCTCAGTAATCATAAAACCATTGTATCATCTATTTAAAAGAAAAAAACTTGTATAATCTATCTGCACACATTTTAGTTAATACCACTCTTGGCAGGAACATTCTAAAAAAAACGGTCTAACTCATTTCTGCTTGGTTAAGGAAACAAAAGGGCCTTTTTTAGTTTTGTCCTATGTCGGCATAGAAAATTAGAATTTGACAGTTCGTGATGAACCACTCGGCACATTTGGCTTGCGGGGACAATGGCTGGCAATGGCTTCAGTGCCGCCAGGCCTTCAGTGATATTCAGCATCAGCATCAGGTCAGTTTCACAGTTACAAATTGCAATCTAGACTTGCTACAGTACTGAGGTTTGGATAACGCAGGCATGATTGCAAATATTATGGTGTTCAAAGCACAAGAGAACTTGCGCTGTGCCAGGTTTGGGTAATACGGATACAACTGTGCTCTTTGCTCACTTGTCCACTGTAGGAAAGGCCATCTCCATGTGACCACCAGTTCCGACACTATTCTAAAGAAATCCAGGTCTGTTGGTAAGTATGGCAAGACCAATGGCCTGAAACATATTTTATACATCACCTGCAAGAAGCAAGAGTATTCTGCTTCTTAAATAAGATCAAAATATTTTTGTTTAAATAGAGCAGGTAAGGGTTGATATGGACGTCTGTCCTTTAACCCTCACTTCTAGGCTCAGTGACTATACAGGAAGGGCAAATGTTGGGATTGTTGGGCAATCTCAACAGGGAAGAATTGACAAAATGTAAAAAATTAAAGCCAACCTCAAGGACAGAATCTCTCTCTCTCTCTCTCTCTCTCGAATATAGATAGCTAGATCTATATCACACACACGCGCAAACATATGGGAGCCGTTTTACTTACTAGAAGACTTGTATTTCTGTCCACCTGTCTTCAGAATTTACAGCCCTATCAGCCAGCAATGGTGGCCTCTTAGGTTTCAATCATTACTGGGTTTCTCTAACAAAACCTTTGCAGTGAAAAATTCAGAATTTACATATTAGTAACATTTCTAATGCACTTTAGTTAAACTAGCAATTAAATTGAAAATCTGTAGCTAGACATCAAATATGCACTGAACGCTAGATAGCCAAATAATATTTCTTAACATGAAGTGTTCAGCAAAGTGAGAAAAAGAATCCTAAAACAAGGATAAAAAGAGTATTGGGTAGGGTAGAAGAAACCTTTGGGGTTGTACTTTGTGGAAGTGTTAAACAAAATGACGCCCAAGAGTACAGATAAGGGCTGTTTTTGGAATCGACACTTTTTTTTGGTTCAATATACTTCAATGGAGAAGCTGCAGAAAAGCATGCAATGCGTTTTTGCAGCAATTTGTGTTTTTTATTCTGCCCAACAACTTGGCCAAAAAACAGTATATCTCTTCTAATAGTGTATACAGTATATCTACTCTAATAGTATATACAGTATACTGTTTTTTTTAAGGTTATTTTTGCCCCTAACCATATAGTTGGTTGTTTATATTTACCACTGCATAGAGATATTTAAGAATAATTGGCCAACTAAATTATAATCGAAACAATAATCGGCCGACTAATCGATTATGAAAATAACCGTTAATTGCAGCCCTAGATTGAATCATACATCAATCAATCAGATAATAAATAAAACATGTAAGCATGTGTGGCCACTAAGTCCGAGCTCTGCTGTACAGTGGATTGCAAAAGGCTGTTAAGTTCAGATCCTTAAAAAAAAAAAAAAAAAACACACACACACACACACACACACACACACACACAACAACACACACACACACACACACACACACACACACACACACTTAAGACGTATTAATGATTATAGAACTGTATTAATTTGGGACTTTTATATCTGCTTTGAGTTCAGCTTTAATTAGGAGTGCCCAGCATTTACATTAAAAATGTATGTAATAAAAGATGATAGATATCTGGAAACAAAATTGGATATTTTAACATATTAATATAATAAAAGTTTCCTTATTAGCTTGCTGCACATCATTGTTCTAATAATCTTAATGACCTATTGTAAATGGCATTGGCACACAGAGAGAGGGAAAGGAGATGTATAGCACATTATTAAAAGAGATGATTAGTGGCTTCTTTGTTTTTGGCCCAACGCGCTGATAATGCCACAATCCAGCGTGATAAAGCAGCACGGAGACCATTCTTCAGCTGCATAGGTAATTGGAGCTGCACCTGTGGAGTTGGACACTTATGGTCTATTTTTAACGAAGGTTCAACAGATTGTCGTGAAAATGTCAAACTGCTAATTAGTAACGCACCAGCTGACTGAGACCCGTGTACAGTGTAAAGAATGGGAAGCGCTATGCTCTTCAAATCATCGTTTCATCGTGAAATAAGAACATTAGGAAACAGATTTGTTTATTTTTCCAGGAACTTTCATGGCGACGGTCACATGGCGATTGGAACGCTTTACAGGAGTTCAGTAAAATATTGCTAGGAAAAAATTTATTATACAGAATCATCCAAACCTGCTCCGATCTGTCCCAATATTGGCACAGTCTTGGTTTTTAGGCCACAAATGGAGCAAGGCATAGGCTAAACATACCTGTGGGCTGAAGGAAAGAAAAAAACACTTGACCCCCCGTCAGTGGAGTAATCCCCACTGCCAGCTAATTTATTCCCAAAGATCAGTCTATAACAGTGATGGCGAACCTTGGCACCCCAGGTGTTTTGGAACTACATTTCCCATGACGCTCATGCACTCTGCAGTGTAGTTGAGCATCATGGGAAATGTAGTTCCAAAACATCTGGGGTGCCAAGGTTCACCGTCACTGGTCTATAAAACTTCAAAAGTGCACCCCATCCCAAGTTCACAATATTCAGGCTTAAACAATGCTAGCCCATACACAGCGCTTGAATTCAGCAGGAATCAGTCGAAATTGGAGCCATGGGTGACCCTGTCAACACCCAACTCAACATCCTTTGTAGAAAACAGGAGCTAGGTGGAAAATTCTTTGCCAAACAGTGACTGCATCCTATCCGATGCAGGTCACGGATGGCAACAGCTGCCTGAATACCCGAACAGTGACTTTATCCAATAGGACACAGTCAGTTTGGCGAAGAATTTTCCATCCGGCTCCTTTGGATTTTTACATGTCAAGTAAAATAAATATACAGTAAAACCTTGGTTTGAGGGTAACTTAGTCTGAGTGTATTTTGCAAGACAAGCAACATTTTTTTTTTAGATTTTGACTTAAATAAACGAGCGATGACTTAATATACAAGTAGTGTCATGTCACAACTGAGTATAAAAGAGAAGAGAGGCGCATCTAAGTGTAGCAAGATAGTTGAATTTAATGAAGGTACAACATTTAGCAACTCACATGGTTGATGAGGCACATCCAAGTATGCAGGCATCCGGGGTAAGGCAGTCCACATAGACCGTCCTCCGCAGCATTATGGACGTTGTCCCTTCCACGCTGCGCTCCACTAGCGCTTTAAGCCTCGCTTTCAGATTGCTCTACTGCAGGGTAGTCTTCCCGGTCACGATTGCAGACTGACAGCGGTGAAAGCCGGAGGTGAGAAGGATGGTCTATGTGGACAACTTTACCCTGGATGCCTGCATATTTAGATGTGTCGGTTTTAATCATCAACCATGTGAGTTGCTAAATGTTGTACCTTCAATAAATGCAACCATATTGCTACACTTAGAGGATCCTCTCTTCTCTTTTATACTCTGTAGCTCCTGCTTTATTTTGCTTCTAATCCCCTTGTGGCAGCTTCCATTTGTGGATGGACATTTTATGCTTACACAACCCATCACATTGCTATAATCTTTTTATATGAACTATAAACTGAAGGACTTATGAATAAATGGTTGTGGAACGAATCGTCTGAGTTTCCATTATTTCTTATGGGAAAATTTGCTTCGATATATGAGTGCTTTGGGTTACAAGCAGGTTTCTGAAACGAATTATGCTCACAATCCAAGGTTTTACTGTACTTAGATTTTTGTGAAAGGGTTTTAGTGTAAATTTTATATATATGCCCGATTGTAAGCTCTAACAAGCAGGGCCCTCTGATTCCTCCTGTATTGAAACTGTACTATCTTGCCCTCATATTGTAAAGTGCTGTGCAAACTGTTGGCGCTATACAAATCCTATATAATAATAATAATAATAAAGTTCTGCTATTTTGTATTTTTGCAGTTACAGAACACAAGGTTTCAATGGTATATTTCTCAGAGCAAAAAACAGCAAACAGTAGTTCATTGTTAAATGTTACATAAAACTTTAAAATACAAACTGTTGACTGTAAACTGGTATCTGCAATGTTCAAACACATGGCCAAAACTGAGGCTCACTTCACTAAGGCTTTGTTCGTACATGCACTGGGGGCAGTAAAACTGCCCCCTATCCGCCCACCTGAACCAGGGCATACAGATGATCAGGACTGTACACACGCCACAGCGTGTTGCATTCAGTGCAATGCAAGTCTATGGGGCTGCGCCACAAACATGTGCAATACAAGTGACTGAGGTGTGTGGTGTGGCATTTACGGGGGTTAAAAAAGGCGACATAATCGCTGCCTCACAGCCTGTCTAATGGGAGAGGTTGGTGTACATGTGAACAAGCCCTAAGGGAGCTCTAAAGCCAAAACTTTATCATTTTTTGTTTTTGGATTGGGAAGAGGTTAAAAACATGTGTTGATTTTTGCTGTCTGTCCCCACAGGGGAGATTCTGTGACACTTCCTGTCCTGGAAACAACGCAAGAGTGGAAGGAAATCTCTCCAAAGTGATATCCGACAGCTGTCACCATTTACAGATATCCCAATAGGAAGATTTCCTTCACCACCTGTCCTGGTCCAAAACAGTAACATTTTGGATTTCCTATAAATTTCCTGCCCCAATGACGACATTCACCAGGACAAATAGAAGGTGAATCTTCCTGTGGTGACAATACAATACAAATATGACAGGGGTCAGTACCTGGCATCTTCAAGGCCATTTTTGGACCAGATTATGGAACTTTATGAGGGTTGTTCTGTTCAAACAACACACAATCATTTGTGTGGGACATCGCAGGATGAAATCTGGTGCAGGTGGGTTCTGTAGGAGACGGAATTACATTGGCGACTCAATAAGCTCTAATAGGATCAATTTAAAAAATCTGCCTTCAGCCTCGTAGAGTCATTCCATTGCCCTGACAGGAGATAAGGATTCGGCATTGCAAAACGCATAAAACAAACAAGCGTCATACGTAGTCACTTTCCGATGGAGTGTCCTTCCGGAAGCAGCTAATCTACAATGACAGGGCCACTTTAACGGGTTTCAGCTACCTGACAGACTCACCCATCCTAAGGCCAGTCACTGATGCGTCACTAAGCTCTTGTTTGTTTTGTTGCTTGTAAACGTTATCTCATCAATTTCAACCTACTTTCCCAAGAGCCGCTTCCTGAATATTGACTAGTTCGGTTCACTTGCGGGTCAGAAGTTAAATTATTAACTAGTGAGTCATTCTGCAAAGGGGAGGATTAAAGATAAAATTGGGGGGGGGGGGGGGGGCAGACACACGTACACACACACACTAGTGAAATGGCTGCCCAATCGAAAGGATTCCGATAGAAACACAGGACAACTTGAGCAGCTATGGATATTTTATTTAAGGTACTTATATACTGCCGTCAATTTACACTACCTACTGTCCCTACCCTCAAGGAGCTTACAATCTAAGGACCCTAACTCACATTCGTACATACTAGGGACAATTTAGACAGGATCTGATTAATCTACCATCATGTCTTTAGCATGGCGAATCGTATCCCATGATTTCCATCGGTATGTCTTCAAGTCGTGGCGACTTCAAAGTAGTCCCTGCACTACTTTGGTCCAACTTCGATGCGACTTGAGGTCCATAGACCTCAAGATTACAGAGGCGTTGCTTCAAGTCGCGTCAAAATCGCACATCTTTCAAGTCACACAAGTGCGAAAGAAGCCTAAGGCCCCTTTCACACTGGGGCGGGAGCCGCGGTGACGGTAAAGCAGCGCTATATTTAGCGCTGCTTTACCGTCGTTTTGCCCGCGGGATTCGGCCGCTCGCGGTGCGGTTTTACCCCCTGCGAGCAGCCAAAAAAGGGTTAAAATCCCTCGCAGAGTGCCGCCGTAGAGGCGCTTCGCGGCGGTATTGCCGTGGTTTTACCGCGGTGTCCCATTGAAATCAATGGGAAGGAGCGGTATAGGAGCGGTGAACGCACCGCTCCTATCCCGCTCCAAAGATGCTGCTAGCAGCACCGCTCCAGTGTGAAAGCCCGCCGGCTTTCACACTGGAGTGAATGGGGCCGTTTTTTTCAGGCGGTATACAGGCGCTATTTTTAGCGCTGTACCGCCTGAAAACCGCCCCAGTGTGAAAGGGGCCTAAGGCATATATTAATGTCAGTTTTCACAGACTTTGCTTGCTCAGCAAGGATTGATCTGATGATCCCCACTGATCTGGTGGACGACAAGTCTGTCTGCTCATTGTGCAGAGACGGACCTGTCAGAGCCCCCCTCTCCTCTATGGGGGAATCGGATGATAACGGACTGCCTGCCCGTTTTTTTATCCGATCGAAGGATGGACAATAGGGTTTCCATCCGTCTGGATTTAGCGGATCGGATGTCAGCGGACATGTCACCGCTGACATCCGTCACTCCATAGAAGGTACATGGAGCGTGCGTTCAGGTCCGCCTGAAAAACTGCTGTGACAAAGAAGAGACTAAAATATAAGCACATAAATCGCATGCATTTTTTTTTGTTTTTTGCGCCCTCACTGAAGTCTACGTACCCATAAACTATATATCACCAAAAAGGGGCACCTGTACTTTCTTAAATATCACACTGCACCATGTTACATTGATGTGTACAGACCCCATGGAGAATAATGCCATTTCCATTGTTGTGCACAGCAGCGCGACGGCAAACACGACCAATCACACTAGTGTGAACAGAGGCTTAAAGTTGTGCTATGATAAACACACGAATACATAAAGGCCCGGTTCACACTGGTATGCTGCGATTTGGGCCGCAGTGCGGTTGTATATGCGTTTTTAGCTGCGGTCCTATTGACTTCTATTAGGTCGCGCATGTTTTGTGGCAGTTTCTGAAAGTGCTCCAAAGATGCGGCATGCAAGACTGTTAAGTGTTCTTTTAGAAAACCTGGCAAAAATGCACAACCTAACAAAAGTCAATGGGACCGTGGCTAAAAATGTGTGTAAAATCCAGATCACTCCTGCACTCACCCACGCTGCAGGCATAACGCACTAAACCAGTGTGAACCCGGCCTCAGTGACCAAATAAAAATAAATGGCATTTGATGAAAAATAGGCAATTTTTTTTTTTTATAATAATCCCATTGTCGCTGATCTCCTTCTTTCAGTCACTTCCTGCCTACATGCGCTCATTCCAGCACTACCTGCACATCACCATAGATGCCAACTGTCCCAAATTTGCCTGGACAGTCCCACATCTAGGTGCTTATTCCTGATAATGCTGTGCCCCACCCCTTCTAGCTTCCTCCACCTTCAGCGACCGATGAAGATTCGAGAGCTAGAGAAGAGCCCGAGATCTGGAAACTTCAGGCAAAGCTGGCAGGTTCCCAGCTATGTCTGTTCTAGATTGTAAGCTCTAATGATCAGGGCCCTCTGATTAGTCCTGTATTGAATTGTATTGTAACTGTACTGTCTGCCCCCATGTTGTAAAGAACTGGGAAAACTATTGGCGCTATATTTAAATCCGGTATAATATTATTATTAATAGGAAGTGCCTTAACAAGGACCTTCATGGCAGGATCACCAGGTTTTATTTTAATGAAAGCTGCAGGATTTAAAGTGATTATAAACTGATCATTTTTTTTTTAGACCCCGAACACAACGGTGCGACTTGTCACGGGATTTGACAGTTTTAAATTGCATGACAAGTCGCACCCTATTGGCCGCACTGGAAGCGATCAAATCGGTGCGACTCCCAACTGTTGGAGTTACACTGATTTTGGAAGCAATTCCTGCACTACTTTTTGCAAGTTCAGGTGCAACTTGCATAGACATCTGTGCATGAAGTCACACAGATATCTTCCAAGTGGCGCCCGAAGTAGCACTGAAATGCTACTTTGAAATCTTGCTACCTCAAGGGAAGTAGCACGATTTCAATGTCGCAATCATTGTGATCAGGGTGTTAACAAACCTGTCACACTTGCCTGCTCTGTGCAGTGGTTTTGCACAGAGCAGTCCCGATCCTCCTCTTCAAGTCCCCTACCAGTGTTCCTGGCCCCTCCCCCTTCTGAGTGCCCATCATAGCAAGCCGATTGATTTGGGAGCACTTGCGGGTGCTTGCTCCCGAGCCGCACTGTGTGTCCATTGACACTCAGAATGCGGCTTGACACTGCACTCCTATTTTCTTCTCACTGGCTGTGATTGACAGCAGTGGGAACCAATGACTCCGACTGCTGTCTCTGAGCCTATGAGGGAGAGAGACACTCGTGCAGGTTCAGGTAAGTATAAGGGGGTTGGGGGGGGGGGGGGGGGTGAAGGGCTGCCAAAGGTTTTTTTTTTTACCATAAAGAGGAGGCCCCCCCCCCCCCAAAAAAAAAAAGATTAAAATTAAAAGGCAGCAGCTACACATACTGCAGATGCTGGCTTTTAACAATGGGACATTTACCTGTCCTGAAGTCCTGCGATGTCGGCACCGCAGCTGATGTTTCTATCAGCTGTTGCCGCCATTGTGGGTAAGAGAACCCAGCAGTGTAGCCTTACGGCTTCACGCCGAGAACCCTACTGTGCATGCACGAGGCCCCGCTCCTCTCTTCTACTGACCCGGCGGGGGGGGGGGAGGAGGAGGGAGCACCGCGGTGACATCATGGGCCACGGCGCGGACTCCCGAAAGTGGGAACAGGGTACCTGTCAGGTATCCTGTCCCCCCCCACCAAAAGGTGCCAATTGTGACACCGGAGGGGGAGAGGAGACAAATGAGCGGAAGTTCCACTTTTGGTAAAAAAAAAAAAAAAAAAAAAAAAAAAACAACGCACACACACACACACACACGTTTCCCTAGAACTACTTTAAAAATATTGAGGTTGAGTTTGCACTGTGTGGCGCGGCTCGCAGAAGGGGGTCCAGTGGGTCCCCGTTCACTGTTTCAGGTCCGAATTTTTGGCTGAATTCGGACCTCAAATGGAGCCAAAGACGCACAGGACTCTTATGCTGTGCGCTCCGCAGCCGCCCCGCAAATTTGTGATCTGGCTCCATGGAGAGCTGGCCACAATCTCCTGTCATGCGAATTGCATCCGGGGAAAAACCCACATCCAATTCCCACCCAGCCTAAATACTTTTGGAACTACATTAACATGTTAAAGCTTATAGGAGATTTTTGTAATTGGGCTTCCCTGCACCTGCCTGGATGTCAAATGGGAGCAGCTGCTGCTCCTAACAGACATGCATGGCACTGCCTGCACGCAACACCTATGCATCCTGTGCCGACAAACACGGCCTTCGCACAAGTGCATGCTTAATTATGTCTGTGTGAATGAGGCCTTCGTGTGTTGGGGTGCCACTGAAAACAAATGGCACCCTTTGGCAGCAATATGTGCATACTGCGTTGTTGCTCATTACCACAATAAATAGAACCTTATTGCTTATGAAAAGGGGGGGGGGGGGTCACAAAATCTTTATGCTGATCTATTCCTCCAATGTAGGGATAGGCAACCTGGGGCCATCTAGCTGTTTCGTAACTACAAGGCTTTGCAAGGCTGGCAGTTACAATTACTCCCAGAGGAAAGATGGGACTTGTAGTTCTGCAACAGCTGGAGGGCCCCAGGTTGCCTACCCCTGATCTAATGTCAGGGACAAAAAAAGATTAGGCAGGCAAGTAGCAATCCCTGCTTTTTCCTATTTAAAGCGTAACTCCACTTTTGTTGAGAAAAACATCCCCCTGGGTGATCTATGTACATGCAAGGATTATAACAAACGTTGTTGCTGATTCCTACCTTTTGTTATTCTGAAGAAATCCCTGTGTGTTGGTCTGTGCCCCTGTATTGAGTGGGTCTAATGGGAGTGGTTTCATAATTAACTGTCAGGTGGGCAGCTACAGGGCACTAATGAGAAAATCTGCTGGACCTGCATCCCTTTAGACGGGTTCCTATTGAAAGTATCTCAAAAAATGTAATTTTTGTTGCAGGGGATGCCTGAAATCTGACTTGTATCTTAGGCAGACTTCTGGGAAAATTGGTGAGCCAATCACACAAGCAGGAAATTATGTTTCTGGTGAGTGGTCAGTACACACGCTGTGTACAGAAACGCTGCAGGTAGCCATATTGCAATGCATTCTCAGAAAATTACAGTGGCTGCAGATTGAAAAGGAAAGGTAATTTTTAATAACATTCAATTACAAAATGATTAGTGTTGCAATTATATGCATTATATTTTTTTATTTATTTGAAACCCCCCCCCCCCCCACGAAAGTGGAGTTACCCTTTAAGAAAGAAAGCTGAGTCACCACTAAGAGTACAGAAATGGATAGTCTGGCATGAATGCCCGCGCCTCTGCAGGTGAATATCCTCGATGTAAATGGATACTTTGGCAGGCACAACGCGTTCTTCAGGGCTTTCCACTATTAAGTAAGCACTTGGCAGCTGAGCCATGTATAAGGGTAGCGATGTTAACGACTACGACTGTTGCCATGACCATTCGCAGCTCTGACCAGGCTTGGGTTTCCAGTAGCTGTCCATGGTAGGATGCAGGCTGCTTGTATGAAAGGCCTCAGCCAGGCGGCAGGGAATGTTGACGTAGCATTGTCAGTGGGTGGTAGCAATAATCAGCAGAGGCTTCACCTTCTCTTTCTCATACAGCAAGTGGGATTGTGTTGCTGAGAATCCGGCAAGCGTCGGATCAGCATTCTGGAGGATGAAGGGGGCTGCACGCCTCTTGTAAGCAGTGGGTAGCCTATGTGTGGAAAATCTGAAGCTTCCCACACCTTATGTTAATAGACTGCTCAACACAGCAATGATTAACACGGTCCCTACCCATGACTAATCCGTACTTCGCTATCCTGACTGCGTGTGAGCTTGTCGGAGGAAAAAAAAAAAAAAAAAAGTGCGAAGTGGCTCGCCTTGCACCAAGGTCCCCTCCCCGAGTGCGACTTCCAGAAGCACAGAACTGCTTTTGTTGACGAGGATTACGGGGTGTTAGAGGGCCTCCGAGAGCTTGGGATGCTATCAATGTGCTTAAAATAGCAGCACTTGTTCTCAGCATTTAAGGCCGGGCTTTCAGCTCAATAAATCCCAGCAATTAATGGATTTGGAAGAAAAACAGCAGAACGGCCGGTTTGCCACCCCCACCTTCTAAATCACTGCATTGCACTTCCCTTCTAGAACAATCATTTAAAGGATCTGTAATACCTGAAACAATAAAGTTACTTTACGTGAAACGGCTACTAATTGCATTTACAAGATCGTATCAAGAATTTCCCATGCTTAACATCTGACATCCACATCGCTTGGCTATGCAACCTGCCCCTGTTATCTGCGATTTTAGGCTAAATGAAGCTAGAGGTGTTTGTTATTGGACGAGTAGCCAGGAAGTCATTTGTACCTTTCAATGTGTCCTCCCACAGCACCAGGTCCTCATTTTTACATAATAAATCTCTTGTTGCCCACCTAACGCTTGCAGGAGCAAAGAGGATGGGCTTTAAACACCCACACGCCACATACGCATCAATGGGCGGCAGAGCTTTCTGGGCTGATATCGCGCTCCCAGCACATTGCCCGAACTGTCAAAGACAGCTCTTGGCCACAAGTCGTGGGACTAGCTCCTGATCATGTGACCACCGTGACAGCCAATTGAAGTGGGCAAGTGATAGGATTTAAAGTGCATGTCCTGCTGTGTTTTTTTTGTAAGGCTTTGGCTAGAGCCCCTATTGGGTTTTACTACTTTTAGGCACCCAATTAGGGCATATGCCCTCCCTTCCTGTCCTGCTGGCAATTTCACCAGACAAGAAGTGAGGTTAAAGCAGAGCTCCACCCTAAAGTGGAACTTCCACTCATCGGATTCGTCCCCCCCTCCGGTGCCACAATTGGCACCTTTCAGGGGGGGAGGGGGTGCAGATAACTGTATAATACAGGTATCTGCACCCACTTCCGGACAAGATATGAAGCGGTATTTTTGGCTCAAATGTGTCGTGTTCCTGACGTACTTTTGTTTGGTGCTCTTTTGGCTCACTTAAAGTGGTTGTAAAGGTAGAAGTTTTTTTATCTTAATACATTAGGATTAAAAAACCTAATCTGTGCAGCAGCCCCCCTAACACTTACCTGAGCCCAATTGCGATCCAGCAGTGTGCACGAGTGCCTCGGCCATCTGGGACTCTCCCTCCTGTTTGGCTCACATACAGCTGCGGTGCCATTGGCCAATGAGGAAAGGGAGCGGATCCAAACCTCAGCTCCTTGTCTGAATGGACACAGAGCAGTGTCTCGGCTCGGGTACCCCCATAGGAAGCTGCTTGCTGTGGGGGCACTCTACAGGAGAGAGGGATCAGGAGCGCAGAAGAGGGAACCGAGAAGAGTAGGATCTGGGCTGCTCTGTGCAAAACCATTACACCGAGCAGTGCAAGTAGAATGAACATTTTTTTTTCTTTAAAAATAACAAGACAAGACTTTATTAGCACTTTAAGCTTTACATTTCTGTCTTTGTCCCTGTTAGGCCCCTTTCACACTGGGGCGGGGAGCCGCGGTGACGGTAAAGCAGCGCTATATTTAGCGCTGCTTTACCGTCGTTTTAACCGTGGTATTCGGCCGCTCGCGGTGCGGTTTTAACCCCCGCTCGCGGCCGAAAAGGGGTTAAACACCCCCCGCAGAGCGCCGCCGTAGCGGCGCTTTGCGGCGGTATTGCCGCGGTTTTACCGCGGTGTCCCATTCTATTCAATGGGAAGGAGCGGTATAGGAGCTGTGAACACACCGCTCCTATCCCGTTCCAAAGATGCTGCTAGCAGGACTTTTTTTGTCATCCTGCTAGCGCACCGCTCCAGTGTGAAAGCCGGCCGGCTTTCACACTGGAGTTAAAGGGGCAGGATTTTTTCATGCGGTGAACAGGCGCTATTTTTAGCGCTGCACCGCATGAAAAACGCTTAGGTGTGAAAGGGGCCTTAGAGATCTTTTCCCACTTCCTATCTGGTAAAACAGCTTGTCAGATGAAGAATTAGTGAATGGAAATGTCTCTAATGGAGCCAGAGATAGCCGTAAAACCTGAAAGGGGACCGAAGATAAAAAAAAAAAATGTTTTACCGAGCATACACTTTAAAGTGGAACTTCTATCTCTCAAGGGATTCAAGTCACGCTAATCAACATTGATTATTTTCTAATGCTAGCAGCATAAGAAGTAAAATAAACAAGTAAATATGATATACTTTCTTTAAACTTTTTTTACATTTCTTCAGTTACTTCCTGGTTTCTTTCCTAGGCAAATGTCATCATGCATCCCAGGAGTCTTCAGGAGGGGAGGAGAGGGGTGTTTTTTCAGCTAAGCACAATCTTCCGCAAGCATTCTTGAGCTAAGGGCAGATGGATTCCAAGAAGTAACGGTTACATGAATCATTTGCCCTTACTCAAGATGGCCATGGGCAGAAATGCTAGGGGGTTTTTCAAATTAATTTCGCAACAAAATAAAGCATGGAGACATGAATGGATGGAAGGAGTTTGTTTGAAATTGTGTTGTTGGTTTGTGGTGCTTAAATGCAGTGAAGATCTGCTTTAAAGCCTAACTCCAGGTCATAGTTAGAGGTATGGTTAGAGCTTCTGGAAAAAAATATTGACATCTGTGTCCCAATTGGTGAGACATCCCTTCACTTCTCGTCAGGGCAGGAGACACCACAAGTAGAAGAGTTAGAACTTCTAAAAAAGGTGCTACTAATGCATTCCTTACTGTAGCCATGTTAAAATCAGAAAGGCCACTCAAGTTATGTATAACCCATTGCAACCACAGTGCACAGACCAGTCAATGTTGGGAGTATTTCCTGAAGGTTTTTTTTACTCTACCTACATCAGAAATGTTGTATACGAGAGGCAGAAAAGACCATGTTCCAGCATGACCATCAGATGCATCCCAGGGTCTCCTGATACCAGGCCTTGGACTATTCAGTAGCGATTTCTTTGAGGAAACCCAGAATACTTTCAGAATCCAATAGTCTTCAAGGTGGGTTTACAGGCACAGCCCTGTCTCAGAAACTCAATGAAAAGTATGAGGCTTCAAGGCCCCAAGAAGTCCGAGATATTAAAGAAACCAGTGAGGGTGGGCTCCAACTGGGGAGACCCTTGCCAATCAGCATTTGCAGGGCTGGTGGAAAGATTTCCACAACAGTACTGAAAATCATAGCTGCTCAAAATTGGCTGCACAATATAGTTGGAAACTGCTTTCCACACGTTCCATTCAATTTTTCTGATAAATCATATGACGAGACGTTGATTACGTCAATCTCCAGCTTGTCTGGTCCCAAGTAAATTAATAGGAATGCATTTATCTGAAAGGTTTGGCCAATAAAATGCATGCCTCCATAACGTGAAATTAAAAGGCTTTTTAAAATGGACACCGAGCCTCCCTGCCAATATTACTGCTTAGCCCAAGTACTTGGCAACTAGGTAAGCTTCCAACAGGACCACAAAGGGAATCAAGACTTGACGGATACGATTGTTCACAGCCAGATTACATGCAATAATGTTTGTGCAGGCAGACTGATTATCAGATTAAAATTAAGCCAATCATCTTCATATCACTTCATTTTTTGGAATCCCAAACCAAATCTGAACAGTCTCCAAGTATTAACTGTCACATGCCCACATTTCTATGAATGCCGAATTTTACTCTAGGATAAAGCTAGGGTTGCCACCTCATCCTTTTAAACCCGAACACATTAATTACACAGGTCTGTGGCTGATTAAGGTGGTAATTAAAAAACTTGGTGCCTTATCTGCATTAAATTAGCCTCAGAACTGTAATTCATATGTGTTCAGGTTTAAAGGGGTGAGGTGGCAACCCTAGATAAAGCTATACTACCTTTGAGACATTCTACTCCATTACCTGCCATCACCCATCCAGCATGGCTACTGCAATGGCAGGAGCTGACCTTAGCTGATCTGCACCACAAAGCCTCATGCTCGTAAAAAAAACAAAAACAAAAAAAAAAAAACATTGAATTAAAAAAAAAAGGTCGCAGACAACCTTTAAGGCATGAAGCAGATGTTCGTTAATTCACTGCTCAGATTCCCAATTAAGACGCATCAACTGCCGCTGCCATTAGCAGCGAAATGACTCTCAGCCGGAGGAGTACCGAGCGTTAAACAGTTAACGGGGCACAGATCCCTTCGTTATGTTTTGCAATCTAAAGAACAGTAAAGTTGGATGGTTCACAAGATGCATTTTGTACCTTCGACAAGGCTCAACAAGCAGTCTTAACAGTTAATATTTATATTCTACATCTGTGAGCGTAAATCACCGAAGCTTTATTCCAGCACGCCTTAATAGACTTTGGATGAAAAGTTAGATGCTATCACCATTTCCACACTACTCTCCTGCATTATTGAAAGAAGAATAATAATTTAAAAATTGGACCCAAACTTGTTCTTGGTTTACATTCTCTGGAATACAACGGGCTATAAATATGCAAAAAAGACCCAATTTCCAAGATACCTGCTTGTTTCTCTTCCTTTCAAATTTAATGATCTCTTTTGAAATGTATAACCCTACACAGCACTAAAGTAAATTATAACACTTAATCACCGCCGCTGCCAGACATAATGTATTGCAACTACTGAGCTGGTGCAGGAACAGAGGAAAAAAACGCAGCAGAGAGATTTATACGACTATTCTTTCAAGAATGTAAAAAATGCCAAAAAGCAGCTTCTGTTCTATACATCGTGACTCTGGTCTATGGGCCATTTGGGCTCAGGTGAACCCTTGTTTGCCAGGAGGCCCCATTTCAGCTATCAGGACGCTGTCTCAACATATAGAAGTAATATTTATTAAAGTACATAAAAAAGAATTGGTCTTTTTACGGGTACGCAGTAAATGATAAACACCATATGATGTAGAATGGCCAAACACTTAAAGTCAACATGCCAGCTTTACAATGATTAGTGCTGGTGGTTCCCCCAAATCCCAGAACTTCGCTAGATGCCAATTTGATACTGTTGGAAGCTGAACTTTAGAGGCCTCTAAAGTCCATCTACCCCTTAGTTAGCCTCTCTTTATAAACTGTCTGTGGGACGTTGGCACATTACTACTGGCATGGTCGTAGTATCACCCTATGACTATACTTCTTAATGCACACATACAATTGATACTGTTGGAAGCTGGCCCATCTCCTGCCAACTTCTTTATATTCCTATTGACCTGTCACTGTGATGGGTGGCCTTTGAGGCCAACAGGACAATTCCAGAGGCACGCTAGAACAAACATGCAGCAGATATCGGAGAGCCTTAAAGCATAGCTAAACCCAAGAAGAAAATTTGAATATATTGCAGCTCACCAGTCATCAATGACCCTTTACACTTCTGTAGTAACACGTGATGTGTGTTACTGCGTTGTAGTATCGTTTATATTGAGTAGCACTCCAAAGCACCGCGTGTTGCGTTACAAAAAAAGGGTCATGTACAACTATTACCACTGCCTGGGCTGCCTCAACACGACACATGACCACAAAAAAGTAAATGAGCCCCAAATCTAAATCCTGCATTAGCTTTCTTTTTCCAATTATTTTTACCTGTTGATCTTGCCAGTTAAACTTTCTGTCCTGGGGCGACCACGCTCATTCACCCTACTGTAGCTATGGAAGAGCAAGAGTGTCTTTCTAGGAAAGGACAACCGGATACCTCCCCCCTCTCTTCTCCATAACTAAAGGGGAACATATTCTGTAGCCCACAGATGGACCGACTACCAATGTAACTAACACAGGTATAGGTAGAAGGCACAAGGTTTAAGCTCACTGGATTTCTTGCAGGATCAGCCTAGTTTCAAACTGATGCATGGAAAACACTGCATAGGAGTCGCACCGCATTCCTGTGCACATCACATGCGATGTCTGTGCGATGTAATTTGTGCCATACATTTGTCTCAAATTGCATCAAAAAGGCGCAGGACCCTTTTTTCCCCCGCACCTGAATCGCATTGCATGGGTGTTCACACCCATGTGATGCGATTCTGGTAATCCCACTGCATTTTGCAATCTGTTTCAGGGTGTCATTAATTTACATACACAGCCAATATATCCTGGCTTGATTACCCAAAGTATTGAAGTTGATCAGTGTAAGGGCTCTTTCACACGGGCGGATCAGTGCTGATCTGCCCCGTGGATATCCGCTTGCTCAGCGGGGATCGCCAGAGCGATCTCCACTGAGCAGGAAGATGACAGGTCCGTCTCTGCACACTGCGCAGGGATGGACCTATCAGAGCGCCGCTCTCCCCTATGGGAGATCGGGTGACGACGGACCGTAGAGTCCGTCGTCATCCGATCCGCAGACGGATGGTAAAATAGCTTTTTCCTCCGTCACACTTTTTCGGTTCGGAGCGGATCGGATCAGATGTCAGCAGACATCCGACTCTCCATAGAGGTCAATGGAGTGTCCATTCAGGTCTGCCTAAAAAAACTGACAGGCAGACCTGAACGGACCGCCCGTGTGAAAGGGGCCTAAGGAGAGATCAGCATTAGCTGCCTACTGAGTTCAGCTGGACATTCATCAATCATTTTTTGGTGGCTGGGGGAATCACTCCCAATATGCCATTATGTTCTGATGGCAGAGAGACTTCCCCGCCATCAGAAAACAATGATCAGTGCTGGCGGCTATAGCTGTCAGCACGGATTGTTCAGGAAAAAAAAAAAAAACACAGGTTGGTTGTACACAAGGTCAGTCGATATATCGGCTTGTGTAAAACCGGTCTGCCAATACATGAATCGAAAATTTGGCTAGTCCCTGCTGAACCAGTTGAATTTCGATCCATGTATGGGCACCCTTAGATGTAAACCATAAACTTATGCTTCTAATTCAAGGACCAAGGCAACCCAAAAGGACCATTTCTGTTTTGGTTAAACACCAGAGAGTTAATTCTTTTAAAAGACAAGAAGATTAGTGAACCCTGGTTTACAACCCAACAACGGCAATGATAACTATTGTACGCAGGTGGCTGAAGCACCAAACTGCAGAAATGACTAGAGACGTCAAAGTTTACCTTTTTTCCCACCACCATTATAAAGTAACAATAACATGAAACCAAGCACCAAAAGACACCTGACCAGTGGTGTACAGCCGGGACTTGATTAATTACATCCTTTGTAAATTAAAACAGCCGCTGCCCCCCACGCCTGACTTTGATGCTCGATTCTATGTCATTTTTACCATCACAAGAATGGAACAAAAGCTGGTAGGGGCTCATTCACACCATAGAGCACACAGGGGTTTATTTACTAAAGGCAAATCCACTTTGCACTACAAGTGCACTTGGAAGTGCAGTCGCTGTAGATCTGAAGGGAAGCTCTGAAATGAGGGGAAGCTCTGCTGATTTCATCATCCAATCATGTACAAGCAAAAAATGCTGTTTATTTGCTGTTTATTTTTCTTGCATGTCCCCCTCACATCTACAGCAACTGCACTTCCAAGTGAACTTGCAGTGCAAAGTGGATTTGCCTTTAGTAAATAACCCCCACAGTGTGCTTATTATGGGCATGCATTGTCCTGCATTTTTATTGGGCAATGTAGCATGTTTTCTAAACCCTTTTTATTTTTTTCATTAATGTGCGATTTTAGCATGAGCCGCAGCACGTTGCATTATAACATGCACACAGGACATAATGCCCTTGGCTTGTGCTTGGATTGGGACTGCCTTGGGCAACATAGCTCAATGATGCTGGTTGGAACGACAGCTTTAATTACAGACTACTTTGCAGTGTTATCTTTGATTGGGCCATTGGTAACCTCAGCAACCAATCACATTATTGCATTTGGTCACCTCTTCAGACAGTAGGACACATGCTTTAGGCCTCATGTACACTGCTGCTGGTAAACGGATGTTTAGGAGCAGTTGGGCATTTTTTTCAGCTGCCCCTGAACTCTCCTTTATATTATCATATCTTATCTCAGTACATGTACACAGGGTCGTTTAAAGTAATTTCTAGGCAGTTGAGTTTAGAAGCTTTTTTTGGAACGCCAAAAAACGGGTTCAGACGGATGTTCAAAGGCATTTGAAAACGCCAAATGCCCGTAACAGCTTGTAAACGCTGCTAAACGCGGTAACTCGTGTTTAGCAGCGTTTCGTTTACAGACGTTTTTTAATTTTAACAAAACAGACGCCTCTAGACGCAAACGCGGCTAAACGTCTGTAATATGCAATACATATATGGGTTTATCTTTAATACGATTTGCATTTCTGCCCATTCAACCCCCCCAAGATGTAACATAGCAAAATTACACCAATTACAGTTAAGGAATACTGTAGTGTTCTCTTTTTACCTTCAGTTTTCTGAGTTGACATAAAAGAGCAGCAGCAGACTGATTAGGTCATGCCTCAGCCCTCTCCTCTCCTCTAAGCAGGTTTCTTGCAAATGCCTCTGCATGCAGCCCATCTGATTGGCTCTCAGTCCTGCCCTTCCCACTCCTGGTGCTGCTGTAGACAATCGCAGGAGGCTGTCACCCAATCAGAATGTAGCTACTTACAATAGAAGCATTTTTAATGTACCAATGAACACAGAGCTGCACTAATTAGAGCAGCCATTCTCAATCAGGGTTACGTGGAACCCTGGGGTTCCTCCAGAGGTTGCTAGGGGTTTCCTTGAGCTGTGGCTGATGAACCACCTTTTTGATGGTGCCTACAGAGTTCAAGGTTCAACATCACTTAGCAAAGCCAGCAGCATGACACCAAATATCGTTTTTAGCTGTCTTTAAGGGTGGCATTCTGAGCACCACTTTAAGGGGAACATTCTTCCTATTGACCACCAGTATAAGGAGCATTGTTCCTATTGACCCCTAATGAATTGATTTTTAGTAACGGTTCCTCAAGACCTGAAAATTATTTTTGGGGTTCCTCTAGGGTTGAAAGGTTGAGAAAGCCTGAATTAGAGTCCTTTACATCTGCCTGGATTTAAATATTTCCATAAATAAGACCTCATTTACAATAACCTCTTCCATATTTGGTCTTCATGTGATGTCTTCCAATCAAACTGACTTCTGGTTATAAATAACAGCGAGGTCTGATGCTTTACACGGTAGGAGTAATGTAGGCACAGCAGTAGAGTTGAGGGGTAATAGAGGTGCCGAGTACCTGAAGTGTAAGCCTGATTTGCACACACACACACACACATCGCTCGCTGGCCAAAATCTGCCGTGGAGCAGAGCGGGTCATGATCCCCATGCAAATCAGCGCTTCAGCCAAAACAAGCTGCAGAACAAATAGCCTTTGATATGTTCCTGAGCCGAGGCTGCTTAGAATCCTAATTAGCGGGGAGTGATGCTCTGGTTCTAATTAATTTTGTTTTCTTGATTAAAAATTATTTGTTTGAAGCTTTCTCCGTGAAGGGCAATTACCTACTTCCTCCCTAATTAAGGAGGTTTTTCTCCCTTGCAACCCCCATTCTTTTTAAGCTGCTTAGACACACATTCTATACACAGATACCCTATATAGAATTAACCTATGGAAGTCAGGCTTATTGCTGAAAACATGAACTGCTCACAAATAATGGGAATCTGTCAGCGTGGCTGTCACCGGGAACACCTGAGGCCCCCAATCCAGGATGCCAATAACAAATTTCATTAGCATGCTGGAATTGTGCTATCGCTTCGGTTCTATCGCTCTAACCACTAAAGCCCTTCTCCTTACCCACAGCTGCTGAAAAAGGCTGTACGCTTTTTGTAGTTAAGGGGAAAAAAAAAAAAAGTATGAAATGTATGTAATTTCTGGCTGCAGGAACAACGAACAATGCATAGGTACGATAGACTATTTCCAAAGCCAAGGCTGGAATTCCATCCAGGACCACCAACTTTTATGGCCAATGCAACATCCCACTTCTAGGGTCACATATAACCTCTTCTGGACCCAACCTGGAATTTTTCCCCATCTCTATCCCTTTGGAGAGATTTCTCAACAATTCCTGTATTGGAGGCACAACAGGAAGAGACAGGTAAAATCCTCTTAGACAGTATACCAGAATAGGTGTTGCCTTAGAAGGATTTACTCCCCATACCCATTTGGCTCAGTTCACATTCGCATTAAGAGCAGGCCTTTGAGAGGCATTAAAAAACGCCCCTCAAACGCCTATGCACAAGATATAATAGACAGCACGTTGTG
The DNA here is from genome assembly GCA_028564925.1 of Lithobates sylvaticus. Taxonomy (NCBI): domain Eukaryota; kingdom Metazoa; phylum Chordata; class Amphibia; order Anura; family Ranidae; genus Lithobates; species Lithobates sylvaticus. The sequence continues at coordinate 213,766,251 of CM053029.1, forward strand.
CTGTTCACACTAAGCGTTAGTGTTGAGTCAAAATTGAAGCCTCACGTCGAGTCAGGAGGCATTTGAAGCCTTTCAACGCCTCCCATTCAAGTCTATGGTAACGCTCTGCAAAAGCTCTGGCAGGTGTTTTTGGCGCGGTTTTCAGCACGTTAAAATCTGTTCTAAAGTTCATTGACACCTGTCTAATGCCCATACTAACGCCATCCATCGCTATAGAAGCGTGTGTGTGTGTAATTACAGGGGGTCCCCGACTTACAAACGACTCCTACTTGCAAACGGAGGGAGACAACAGGAAGTGAAAGGAAATCCACCCCAAGGAAGGGAAATTCACTCCTGTAAGAGTTAATATGGGAAAAAGGTCTCTCCACTGATGCTTTATCACCAGTCCATGTTTCCCTAACAACCCAAAAATTTTAAAAATCCAATTGTCATTGGGACAGAAGGTGAGGTGAAATCTTCTGAACAGGGGCACAGACAGCAAAACAAATGTTACAGGGGTGATAACCCTTCCCTATGTTATCTAAAAAAATTAAAAATAGATTTTTTTTGGCTGGAGCTACACTTAAAAAATGTACCTGTTCCGACTCACAAACAGATTCAACTTAAGAACAAAACCTACAGTCCCTATCTTGTTTGTAACCCGGGGACCCCATATATATATATATATATATATATATATATATATATATAACACAAATACATACATACATATACACATACACACACATACTGTGTGCATGTCCGTGTATACTGTGCGTGCCTGTATGTGTATATACTGTGTGTATATGCATCTACTGCTGTGTGTATATTGTCTGTATGTATACTGTATGTGTGGGTGTATGTATAGATGTATACTATATGCGTATAGTGTGTGTATGTACTAGATGTATGTATGTATGCATGTATGTATGTGTGCATACTTTGTGTGTGTGCATACTGTGTGTGTGTGCGCATACTGTGTGTGTGTGCGCATACTGTGTGGCCCCATAATCTCCGATTGCCCAGGGGCCCCATGAGTTGTCAGTCCGCCCCTGGACTGAAGATTTACATATGTTAATTTATTGTATCATTCTCATTTACAATGTTTTGCACATACTGTATATGGTCACAGATACTGGTTTAGGTTTTAGCACTGCACTTTTATTTTTATACATACTATTGCTTGCAAAGTCTGGCCACACATTGGTTTGCCTCATACTCCTTGGTGGCCAAAATTTTAGCATTTTCTAAAAATCGAATCGCAGGCATAGGGATTACTGTTACTACATAACAAAGCTCTACGATTAGGAAATCCAGGACTTCTCTGGGACAAAGGAGTTCTTATTTATATTAAAAAAAATAAAAAAAGCCTCACGGAACATAAATCGCAAAATAATATATATTTTCTTCTTCGTTTGTGTAGTACGAATGTCAGATCATCATCCAGAGAGCACAGAAACAAAAAAGTGTTTCAGGGGAGAAACGGAGGAAAAAAAAAAAAAAAAAGTTATTTCATGAGGCCTGAGCCTGCCAGCTGTTGGAGACTGATGAAATTCTGCACGCATCAATGGTAACCAAATACTATTAAGCCTCTGAGTTGCTGGAGGAAGATACCTGTGATTGGTTCTGCTAGACTGGATGTCTTCCCAGAGTGAATCACAAATCAGCTTGCAGCCACCGCTGGGTCACAGGCTGTAATCAAAGGGTCACAGGCCAAGTGCTTACAGAGCATGGCTGCTGCTTCTTGATATTTATTTATAAAACAATTGCACGTGCTCAGAAATGAGCCTGCGTCGGTTTATGAACGATTGTGCTCAAAAGCTACGCCAGGTGTATGCAAGGAGCACACCAAGGCAAAAATCACAAGGCTAGCCAAGTGAAAATTCTATGGAAAAGCGTATAAGCAGAAAACTGTCCATTCAAGGTGGAGCAGATTGCAGAGAGTTAAATTATCGCAAGAAGTGGTCTCATAACAAAAAAAAAAAAAAAAAAAAAAGAAGGATACCACCCAGTTCGCTAGATCCCGGTCTAATCTAGTGATTTGGGATCCCCGCAATTTCAAATCACACTGCAATGCTGCAAAACGCATAACTCTTGTTTGGGTGCCCCTCATTTTCTATGGCACCTGAGCGGGGTGCGGTTTTGCCACGATAAATGGTGCTGCAATTGCAGCAAACCACATTCCGCAAAGCGACAACAAGCTTTGAGCGACGTAATTTGCTGCAATTTATTGCGCAACAATCGCAGCAAAACCACACTGAGTTTAAGTATCATTACATAAAGCCCTGGTTCATAGGGAAACGCGATTCCTGTGCGTTTTCCACAACATATAGCAATGGCACTGTGTTCATGTGATCTGCTGCAGGTGTCAATTAAAAGTGAACGACATGCCAATAGCAGCTTGCAAAATGCAGTTTGTTTGCCTGAACCTGATTGCATGGGTATGATCACCCACACAATCCGGTTCCAGTACAAACTAAAAAAAAGAAATAAAAAAACACGGCCTGCACTTTTCCCATGCAGATGCGTTGCGATTTAAACCATTCAAAATGAATGGATGCAAATTGCACCGCAAAGAATTGCATGCGATTTGCACAGAAATGTGGTGCGATTGATATGCGAATCCCATGTGGTGCGACAGCCTGAATTGGGGGATTAAGCTCCATTCACATTTGGCGTTTTGGAAAATCAGGCAGAATTGCTGCAAGTCTACCCGCAATCTCAAATTGCACTGCAATCGCAAAATGCAGGTCCAGGTGTTATTCATTTTCAATGGCACCTAAAAACGCAGTGTGGTTTCACTGCGATAAATAAGTCTCTCAAAAAGGAGCATGAGATTGTTTTGGGTGACAAGCTTCACGCATTGTAGTTTGCCGCAGTAATCATTACAAACTAAACCAAGTTTAGGTGCCAATAAAAATGGCACCCGGACCTACGTTTTGCGATTACAGTACAATTTGAGATCACGGGTAGACTTGCAGCGATTGTGCCCAAGATTCCAAAATGCCAAATGCATTGAATTGTGCAAGTTTTGCCCCACAAAGGCAAGAGGGGGCAAAGGGCCAGTTACCTGTATGTACTGTGGCCTCCCTGCAGCTGATCTTTCCCCATGACATGCCTTGTTCTGCATCGTGTCTGTTTGGAGATGGCTATCTTGGTAGAGGCAGGGCTTTGCTTCCTCATGTCAGAGCCTCCAGCAAGGAGAATAGAGATTAGCACAGAAGTGACATCACCAAATTTTAGTCCAACTCTTCTGAGACTAGCGGTTAGTGGCAGCAGTGCCTTAGATCTCACACTAAGGCCCCTTTTCACATTGGGGCGGGGAGCCGCGGTGACGGTAAAGCAGCGCTATATTTAGCGCTGCTTTACCGTCGTTTTAACCGCGGTATTCGACCGCTCGCGGTGCGGTTTTACCCCCTGCGAGCGGCCGAAAAAGGGTTAAACACCCCCGCAGAGCCCCGCCGTAGCAGCGCTTTGCGGCGGTATTGCCGCGGTTTCCCATTCAAATCAATGGGAAGGAGCGGTATAGGAGCGGTGAACACACCGCTCCAAAGATGCTGCTAGCAGGACTTTTTTTGCCGTCCTGCTAGCGCAACGCTCCAGTGTGAAAGCCCGCCGGCTTTCACACTGGAGTTAAAGGGGCCGGATTTTTTCAGGCGGTGAACAGGCGCTATTTTTAGCGCTGTACCGCATGAAAAACGCCCCGGTGTGAAAGGGGCCTAAAGATATACAGCTATGAGGCTATAGGAACAGGAGTGCCTAGGCACATTCACATACCAAGAAGTGCACAGCCATTTTTCGGAAGGAATTCTAGACTATGGGTATATTTTTTAGGGTACAATTTAAATTTCCACATTCTCCATATAACTTTAGTGTTCAATTCCACTTAAAGTATTTTATTAAAAATAAATAAAAGCACAGCAAAAGAAAAAAAAAAAAAAAAAAAAGGAGGTAAAAGAGCAAGGTGAGAAAGTGAGAAAGAAATAGCAATGTCCACACAGGAAGGAATTATCAGGAAGGGAAGCTAAAATAGAACAGAAAATAGAACCGATTTGATATTCGCCAGGTAGAGGCCGAGACAGGCCCCGGAAAGCAGCAGGAATGATGTTTCATTCCTTCCATTCATTTTCTTTCAGGCCCGGAGACTGTGCTATAATTGAGACCGTAGGATGCCGCATATGCCAGGCAGGAGATGGTGAACTCCCAGCATGGGGTATAGCAGGCCAAGATGATTAAACAAGCTGGATATTTATACTTTGCTCCTTGGTATTGATTACTTCATTACCAGAATGGTCAAAACTGCCCTGTGCACTACAGTCTACATTTTATGAAGAGGGGGAAGAATAAGTACAAAATGGTCCTCTATATACAGTAGGTGTTCTGACGAGTATTACTTTTTACATTGATTTAAGAGTCCATATTTCCCAAACTGCCCTGGCACTATTTCAAGAGCCCATAAACACTGTGAATTTTAGCCTGCATTCACACGTGAGCCGAGTGTATTCCTGATGATTTTAAAACTTTAGTTCTTGGCATTTTTTAAGGCCAAGTTCACCTTTTTTTTTTTTTTCTAAATTCCAGCTCCCCTATGTACCAATATACAATTAATGTAATGTTACAAAAAAATAAAGCCTACGATTTTTTTTTTTTTTTTTTTTTTTTTAGAACAAGGCCTTACCTCAGCCCTGATGCGTTCCATAGAAAAGTTTATTGCTTGGGATGTAAAAACTGTTAAAGTGGTAGTAAACTGCACAAATTTTTGTTAAACCCTGCAAGGTAAAGGCATAATCTGCTAGTATGCATCACATACTAGCACATCATGAAATCCTTACCCTAGAACAAAGTCCTCCCGCGCTGCGCTGTCACCACTGACAGCTGATTCCATCTTCACCCGGTCTTCCTTCCGGGTTCACGTCCTCCAGCAGTCTACAGTGTTACAGTGTTAGTGTCGCACAACCACGCAATTGTCAGTTAATGCGATGCAATGCCGTATCGCAAAAAAGGAAATGGGTAAAATCTTCCCGGGGGTGAAGTGGGTAATGGCATAGCTCCCAACTGCCCCTGATTTCAAGGGACTGTCCCTGATTTGGAACAAAGTCCCTCTTTCCTTTTCATTTGTCCCCCATTTTGGTCTGATCTATATAATTGTATATAAAATGCACTTTTTAGCTTTCAAAAAGTGTTTCCCGGTGCTAAACCTTTCATCCAATTTCTAAATTAATGAATTTGTACATTTCAGAAGCCACTATAAAGGAATAGTAGTGGTTTAAAAAAGCATTCGTGGGTTTACCTAATCATATTTTTGGGAGGATTCTCCTTTGAGGGGGCATGGCAGGAGGTGTGTCCTATGCCTGAATACTTTTGCTAATAGGTGTCCCTTGTTCCCATCTCAAAAAGTTGGGAGGTATGATTAATGGTATATTGATACATAGGGGAGCTGGAATTTAGGGAAAAAAGGTGAACTGTAAAGTATTTTACCAGCTTTGTGCAAGTGATTTTGCATGTGTATCAAACTTGATTTTTTTAAATCCAGGGCTGGGCAAGGGCAGAAGGGCAGTTCTGGATAAAGAAAGGAGAACTTCAGGCTCGAAAACACATGTCATGTGTCTACAGGTCGTCTCATTGAAGTCTTTTAGGCCTAAAATGCCTAGTTACATTAAAACAAATTATTTGCGTATAGGGTGTAGAGTAACTAAGCGTTAAGATGTGAACTGGCACAAATTATGGGATTCTGCTTGTTGAGCGTAGGCAGGTGTAGGCAAACACTACAAAATACTTTGGTGTAAATGGTGGCCGACTGTCATAACCCTTAAAGAGTTTTGAATTTAAGATATACACCTGGAACTACAAACTAGACTAAGTTGTCAAGAACATATAGTACATTACAACCATACCCATCTTGCTGGGACAGTTAAGAATATGGTCACCAAACGTGACAAGGCTTGGAGGGCCATGTTGTTCTCTCCAGATGCTCATATATGGAGGTGGAGATGGTATGGATTGAAATGGCTTTTATTCAACCTGTAAAAGAGCAAAAACAGAGATTTCACAGCAATACACATTAATGTCTTATATTGTGAGCTATCTCCAGGTAACTTTGCCCTTTTTATTTATTAATAGCTTTGCTTTAATGTAAAATCAAGGTTTTTTTCCCCCATGAACAAAGCAGCTTTTGCACTTAATCCCAAGCCCCCTAGCTGCCTATATTCATATTCCCTTTGCACACCTTTATCTCATTTGCATCATGGAGCACGAGAAGAAGCTCTATATAAGCTGCAAGTCACTCAGGTCAGAGCTTACACAGGGCTAACAAGTCTCCCTGCCCCACAACACATAACAGTGCTCAGGCCTGGAGATTGGCCTTTTAGGAACACTGCAGTGCAGCATCACTACAGGAAGTAGAGAGAATTGAAGGTTAACCATATGCTAAATCAGCGTTCCACCCAAAAATGAAACTTCCACTTTAAAATGTTGGTGACCCCCCCGACAAGCCACATTTGGCATGTAATTTTTTGGGGGAGGAGCGGGTACCCTGTTTTCACAGGTACCCAGCTCCCACCTCCCCTGGCTCCACGGCACCAGAAAGGAAGATCACCTCTCCCCCTCCCTCCAATATTCTGGGACACGTCACAGGTCCCAGAACATTGCCCGGCCATTCACAGCGCGCCACAGCCGGGCGCCCAGTTAAAATGCCGGCGCCTCGTAGAAGAGGGGTGAGAGGAGGGGGAGAGGAGGGGGGTGAGAGGAGGGGGGTGAGAGGAGCTAGGCTTCCTGCAGCCGCATCGCTGGACCGTGGGACAGGTGAGTTTCTGATTATTAAAAGTCAGCAGCTACACTTTTTGTAGCTGCTGACTTTAAAATGGGTGGAACTCCGCTTAAGTACCTGTATTTCCCTTTTGGTTCCTCCTTCTGGCTTGTATTGAGGTACAAGCTAGGGGAGGCCACTACAACAAGCGTTGGGGGGGAAACAGGTATTATACATCCAGAAGTGTGGAATGCATACAGTAGCTGGCAAGCAGTGGCGCAGCAAGCCAGAAGGGCAAGTATCGAGCCTCTTAAGAAAAGGTATGTGATGTTTTACAATGATCCCTTAAGCAGGGATCCAGTTAAATTAACCTGTTGCTCATAAGTGGCTTAATAAAAGCAAGTGATCCTATACTGAAGTACAGAGAGGTCTGGGGTCCTGAGGATTCAGATCCTGACCCTTCAACATGAAGAATAAGGAGTGCCACAAACGTGCTGCAGTCAGCACTGGGCAAGTATCATGGTGGGGCCGGAGCTGCTTCAGGACAGACCTATGCCTTCAAAATCATGGAGATATCTGCTGTCCACCATCATCTTTACATGGCCTCAACTTCGATAGCAAACTCCTAAAAATGATGGCCCTAAAAGCAAGCCAGCCACCAAAACCCACAGGCCACCTTGAAACTGTATCAGCACATGTACTCAACATGCACCCAAATGTATGACCATCATAGAAACATATGGTCACCTATGAATACCGTGTATATCAGGAGCACTACACTGGGACATGAAGCAGTTAATGTAGAGGCAAAATGTGTGAAAATCTTAAGATTGTTCCCCATACAACCTGCCAAATCCAGCATGGGTTTGAGCTGACCTCTTGGCGTTTCATTCATCGCTTCCCTACCATGCAATTTCCAATGTAATTAAAATGTAGCATCAGATAAGGATCATTAGAATCCACAGAAAAAGTCATTGGCAGGGCAATTTCTATCAAAGTGAGTTTTTGACAGTCGCTACGGAGATTACCATATATTGAGCAGAAAGAGAAAAAAAAAAAAGGACTAGGGGCACTGCGGTAGGCAACATGAATTTTTTTTTTTTAAATAGAACTTCTGTCAAAAACAGAAATCTTTATCAAGCAGTTATAGGCTTGTAAAAAACTTTGCTTTTCATGAATACCCAGTTTTTTGGTTAAATGACATCACATCTGTAAAGTTGGCTATGCAACAGTAGAATTTAGTTTCATTTTCTCTACACTGCGGTCAAAAACAAATGTCTAAGTAGCACGTCGTTGTGAAGTCTGCATATCGACTGAGCATGTGTGGCTGCGTCTGGGTATACATCAAATTAGAGAAATAAAGGTTATAAGTCAATACACACACAGTCATTACCATTCACATTAAACTGATCTCTTTCACAGATCACATGTGTAGGATCTTGTCATCAATGGTCATCCTTCGAAAAACACAATTTACTGTAATCTATAGAACACCAACATAATGCACCAAAAACAGTGCAAATTTATAAAAACATGTCACTGGGCCATTCTGGTGCACATTCACGACATGGGTATGCAGAGCCTCCGCTTATATGTTTTGTGAATATGCAGGAAAAGCACTATGGATTTTACCAATGAACCCATAAAAAATGTTTCTATGTGTTTAAAGGGGAATGTCAAGTATGGATATTTCATGCATAGGTACATTGGTGTAGTTTAGACCAATGTAACCATGTATATACCATACCTGGCTGATGGCCCTGGAAACCACGGACAGATACTGCTACTCTAGTGACCTCCACTTGCTTCCACGTCCCATGCAGAGCAGCTGGCGAGCTGCATTCTGAACACAGGCTTTCAGATGCTCAGCAAGGGCGCCATTCAGAAAATGCCATTCGTTTTCTGAATCAAGGCAACACATTCTTTGATTGGATGAGATGGAGAGGCGGTGTGGTAACGCCTTCACGGTTGCAATTATTTTTTTCCTTGACTTTCAGATATTGCACTACTGTGATGAAATCTGAAAAGTAGAGAATGTTTATGGAGAAGGAGGAGAGGAGAGGTGGACAGCAGGAGCAATGGAAATGAGGACTCATGGAGATGAACAGGCAGCTTTGGAAGATGGATAGATAGATAAAAACATATGGACAAGGTGGCACAGGTTTCCATTAAAGAATCTTTGACAGTTTCTTCTTCTTACTATATTATGCAATTTTGGAAAAACAAAACAAAAACACTGCAGCTGTTCGCATGTAACACATGGATCGATTACCTGTGGCTCGGGACAGATGGGCACAAACTGCATGTATAGATGGCCACTCATCTGTCTCGAATTGCATGTAATCGTTCCTTGTGCAATTACAAACAGTCACGGACATTAGCCTGTACAAATCAATGACAGGTTGACAAACAGTCTCTGCTAACCCCAATACCTGGCCATACCCACTGCACAAACTAATGTATGGTGTACGGCAGGGGTCTCAAACTGATAGCCCTCCAGCTGTTGCAGAACTAAAATTCCCATGAGGCATTGCAAGGCTGACAGTTACAAGCATGACTCTCATAGGCAGAGGCATGATGGGACTTGTAGTTCCACAACAGCTGGAGGGCCAACAGTTTGAGACCCCTGGTGTACGGCCCTGGATGTCTGTGCCTGAGAACACTAAGAAAGGAAGGCATACCTCCAACATCCATTAGTTTTCTCCAGCGAACAACCGTAAACACCTCTGTTTTAGAGATCCCACTATGACAAAGCAGTCACCACTGGGATAATACCCGGCCAGTATTCAGCGCCTCTACTCTCCTTCGCTCACCAAGCCATCCACTGGCCTCCTCTCAAATGACAAAAGATGCCACTCACTAGACCAGTCTCCTCTTGGCTCACCATGGCTCCTACTTTCAAAAATTGTTAGGAAATCTGCACTCTATTAATAAAACCCTTATGCGGCGTACACACGAAGGGACAATCCCGCGGGATTATCCTCTGGACTGAAGTCCAGCGGATAATCCCCTCGTGTGTGGGCGCCGGCGGACTTTTTGGCGCCAAAGTACGGCGGACTAAAGTTTCAGGTTTTGTTTTCAAATTATCCGCTGGACTTGGAAGTCCAGCGGACAATCCCGCCGTTAGTGGGCAAGTCCGCGGGACTTTTGAAATGAAGGGACTTGCCGCTCATCGGCAAGTCCGTTCATTTAGCACGTGACTTCAGGTTACGTAGCTAGCGTAGGCAGTTACTGCCGCCGCGCTAGCTCCGTGACCTGGCATGGATTTAAAGGGAATCCCCACGCCGAAAAAACGGCGTGAGGGTTCCCCCCAAATCCATGTCAGACCCTCATCCGAGCACGCAGCCTGGCAGGCCAGGAAAGGGGTGGGGACGAACGAGCACCCCCCCCCTCCTGAGCCGTACCAGGCCGCGTGCCCTCAACATGGGGGGTGCCCTGGGGAAAGGGGGGCCGTGCGGCCCCCCCACCCCAAAGCACCTTGTCCCCATGTTGATGAGGACAAGGGCCTCTTCCCGACAACCCTGGCCGTTGGTTGTCGGGGTCTGCGGGCGGGGGCTTATCGGAATCTGGGAGCCCCCTTTAATAAGGGGGCCCCCAGATCCCGGCCCCCCACCCTATGTGAATGAGTATGGGGTACGATGTACCCCTACCCATTCACCTAAGGTGTAAAATGTAAAGTAAAAAAAAACACCCACACTTTTGAAAAAATATTTTATTGCACTGCTCCGGGGGTCTTCTTCCGTCTTGGGGGTCTTCTCGCCGGACTCCCCCGCCATTTACCAAGCTCTTTTACCGAGCGGGGGAAGTCCGGCTACCTTCTTCGTCGTCGCCGCCGTCTGGGGGTCTCGATCCGCCTTCGGGGGTCTTCTTCCGTCTTGGGGGTCTTCTCGCCGGACTCCTCCCCTCTCTTCTGCTCTTTTACCTAGCTCTTTCACGAGGGGAGGAGTCCGGCTACCTTCTTCGTCGTCGCCGCCGTCGTCTGGGGGTCTCGATCCGCCTTCGGGGGTCTTCCGGGGGTCTCTTCTGTTCTTGCGGCGGTCGTCGTCTTCCGCGCCGCCGGCGCCTTGTCCTTCTTCTTGTCCTTCTTGTTCTTCTTCTTCTTCCGATGTTGACCCGTCGCTGTCTCTGCCCGGAATGCCTGTGCCGATCTGCGCTCGGACTTATATAGGGACATGGGGGACAGGGTCACATGTTCATGTCACATGGTGACCCCGCCCCTTTGCGATGTCACAGTCCCAGCATCCTCCGAGCGCAGATCGGCACAGGCATTCCGGGCAGAGACAGCGACGGGTCAACATCGGAAGAAGAAGAAGAACAAGAAGGACAAGAAGAAGGACAAGGCGCCGGCGGCGCGGAAGACGACGACCGCCGCAAGAACAGAAGAGACCCCCGGAAGACCCCCGAAGGCGGATCGAGACCCCCAGACGACGGCGGCGACGACGAAGAAGGTAGCCGGACTCCTCCCCTCGTGAAAGAGCTAGGTAAAAGAGCAGAAGAGAGGGGAGGAGTCCGGCGAGAAGACCCCCAAGACGGAAGAAGACCCCCGAAGGCGGATCGAGACCCCCAGACGGCGGCGACGACGAAGAAGGTAGCCGGACTTCCCCCGCTCGGTAAAAGAGCTTGGTAAATGGCGGGGGAGTCCGGCGAGAAGACCCCCAAGACGGAAGAAGACCCCCGGAGCAGTGCAATAAAATATTTTTTCAAAAGTGTGGGTGTTTTTTTTTACTTTACATTTTACACCTTAGGTGAATGGGTAGGGGTACATCGTACCCCATACTCATTCACATAGGGTGGGGGGCCGGGATCTGGGGGCCCCCTTATTAAAGGGGGCTCCCAGATTCCGATAAGCCCCCGCCCGCAGACCCCGACAACCAACGGCCAGGGTTGTCGGGAAGAGGCCCTTGTCCTCATCAACATGGGGACAAGGTGCTTTGGGGTGGGGGGGCCGCACGGCCCCCCTTTCCCCAGGGCACCCCCCATGTTGAGGGCACGCGGCCTGGTACGGCTCAGGGGGGGGGGGCGCTCGTTCGTCCCCACCCCTTTCCTGGCCTGCCAGGCTGCGTGCTCGGATGAGGGTCTGACATGGATTTGGGGGGAACCCTCACGCCGTTTTTTCGGCGTGGGGATTCCCTTTAAATCCATGCCAGCTTGCGGAGCTAGCGCGGCGGCATTTACTGCCTACGCTAGCTACGTAACCTGAAGTTACGTTCGAAATGAACGGACTGCTCCGTGTGTGGGCAAGTCCGTTCATTTTCAAAAGTCCCGCGGACTTTTGGCCGGCGGATTATCCGCTGGAGAAGTCCGTGCGTGTGTGGGCAAGTCCACACCCTCGGAAAGTCCAGCGGACCTAGCCGGAAAGTCCAGCGGATTGTCCGCTGGACTTAGGTCCGCCGGGAAAAGTCCGTACGTGTGTACGAGGCATTACCCTAACCATGACACCTAATCCCCAACCACCGCACCGACATCCACCCCTAACCCACCATGCCTGATCCCATCCCCTCCCTTAACCACAGTGCCTGATCCTTACCACATGTCCCTTCCTTAATCACTGCACCTGAGTCCCAACCCACTACCTCTGATCGCCATTCTCAACCCCTCCCCAACTATTGCACCCGACTCACCTCCACACAGTCTCCTGGACCCATCCCCAAAGCCCCCCCCCCCAACCGCTGCATCTGACCCCCACCCCCTCCCCTAACCATTGCACCTGACCCATCACCACCTCCCTACCCCCCCACAAAAAAAAAAAAAAAAACAGAAGGCACACTGCACATACATCTGGGGAAGTATGTTCTGACTGAATCAGCCACTGAAAAAAAATATTTTGTGGTCACACAAATTTAACAGCACCTGAAATGTGCAATGCCACATGAAACATAAAATCAATGCAAAAAGCCTTGCTATAGCTGAATAGATACTGTAGGTAATCAGGGTGCTTCCCCCATAGACTGTGCTTTATCAGCCATTCCCCTCCAGATAAATGAGGTTCTGCAAGATCTTTCTGTGAGGAGGTATTGATCTCTGCTCTCTGTGCCACCTCTCTACTTTACCCTCACACTTATTAAATCAAAATCTATATAGTGATGCTTTCAAATGCTCCCTCCATTGCAGAAAATCCTTTCATATTTTACCTGGCAGTCTGCAGTGTCTGGGTGGGCTACACAGGGCCAGCATTGGAGATTATGGTGCCCCAGTGCATTTAATATTTTTTGCAAAAAGTGGACTCGGCCTTTAATATAAATATGAAGTCGGCTGCCCCTTTCAGACGCAGGCATAGAGTGCTCAGTTATGGGCTAAAGTAAAAGCATCTCCTACCTCAGATGCAAGAATTGTGTAGGCTTCAGTTCATAAGTTGCATGGCTGTTTCTGACTTCAACATTTACAAAGCTATAACCTTGAACATGGATGGAGCACATATGCAGAGAATGTCTGGGCTATATTCAAGTTCAAGGTCAAAACTATTGGAACCAATGGATCAGCACGACACTCATGCAAACCAGCCTCTGGTAGGGAAGTGCACATGCCATGTATTTCCAGTACATGGTTCCTTTAACGTGAATATCATCGCTAAGGATGACATAAAAAAAGAAGAAGTCCTTAAGAAAGAACCATGACTGAATGCGACAAGGACAGGAAAGTGGACAAGGCTTGGCAACAGAAGAGAGCATGGCAGCGATAAGTTTATGGGAGAAGAAAAATATAAGATAAGACTGAGGAACGTGAGAGATAGCGATACTGAACATGAAAGGAGAAAAGCAGTGTTCGATGAACAGGTTAATTGTATTTTCCTCTCCTGAGGCTCTGGAAGACAGAAATGCTTTGATTTTCCTTTCCCACTTCCATACGTGAAGATTCCTCTTATCGCACAATAGCAAGTTCAACTAATTCTCTTCCTGCAATGCATCAAAGCCATACAATAGAGCCTGCAGAAACCGCCTGGAGAATCGGTCAGTAGAAAGCAAGAGAAAACGTAGATGCAGAAGCTTTCCATGACCCAAAGCCTCTGACACCGAGGCAGAAATGTTTTTCTTAAAGAGGTTCCTAGTTCATTTCACATCTACGCAAATCCCACTTGATAGAAGCCGCAGGAGTGATAGCGCCACTGTGTTTTGTTGGCATAGCAGTAGCAGAGAGAAGAATTCTCTGTTTCACACAAACAGGCGATTTAGTTTTATCTTCAAGTTGGAAAAATAAGACCGTCGGTACAGTTTTAGCATACACTGGAAAGTTCAAAGAACAATTTTGAGCATCAAGTAAAATACAAGAGCTAATAAAACGCATTCACAAACACTACAGGTGTGCTAAAATCATTAAACTGGGCGATTATGCCTTGGAGGGGGGGTTGGAACGGGAAGGTCTTCCTGATCCCATGACCACTGTGATTGGCTGTCACAGTGATCACATGACCAGGAGCCTTGCCATGTTCCAGCTTGATCACAGCATGGAAACCTCTGCCACCAATGGGACACAAATGTGCAGCATGTGGGCATTAAGAGCCACACTTTTTTTGCTGCTGCACATTAGTGTTACATTGACTACAAGAGGATTAACCCAAAAATACAGTAGAAATTTATTGCAGATTACCAATCCTTAGCCCCCGTACACACTGTCGGACATACCGACCACAAAACCCGTCGGATATTTTTGTCCGAAACTGGTGTTGCCCACACACGGTCGGACAAAGTTGTCGGAAAATCCGATCGTTCTAAACGCGGTGACATGCAAAACGTACAACGGAACTACGTAAAGGCCAGTAGCCAATAGCTTTCATCTCCAAATTTCTTCTGAGCATGCGTGGCACTTTGTGCATCGGAATTCCCTACACACGATCAGAAAAAGTTAGATTGGATTTTGTTGTCGAAAAATTTAAGGTCCTGCTCTCAAATTTTTTCCGTCGGAAATGCCGACGGGAAAAGCCCGCTAGAGCCCACACACGATCGGATTTTCCGACAACATAATCCGATCAGACTTCTTCCATTGGAATATCCGACCGTGTGTAGGGGGCATTAAACATGGTAGCTGCATCATTTTCTTTGGCCTTTTTTTTTCCCCCCTCTTTATTTTCACCTGGTTATTTGGCCAATAACACACTTCCTGTCTTCGGGTGTCTCCTCTCGGGATGGAGAAGCAACTTGTAAGCATGGTACAGTCTACAGTTCCTCTATTGTTTCCTGGGTCACTGGTGAAGCACCCAATTGAATGCTGCCACCCCATGTGACTATGGCAGCAATCTTGAGTCAGGCAGAGCCTACTTATGGCCCTGGCTCCCTGGTTTGGCATGCTTTATGTGTGAGTGGGCAGTGTAGAGAAAGGTACACCGCTTGTTAGGAATAGTACTAGCAGTAGGGAAAGGTTCCCAAGGTAAAACGTAGGGTCACAACTCCTTTGGATGTCATCCCACTTGGGCAGGAGACAGCAAAGTCGCATTCTGTTCTCTTGACACCATCAACCCAGATGATTACTGTTCTCTGCACACTGTTGGAAACCGTGAGTGCACCCGGTTGGGCAGGCGTCCTTCTGGGTTGCTGTACTGTTGCTGCATTACTTCAATGGAAGTTTTATATTGCACCGACACTGCACCCTACCTACAAACTGACACCTTTAGATTCAGTGTTAGATACACTAGCAGATTCAGATGGACTTGACTAATTAAAGCTGAATTCCATCTAAACGTTGAGGATTCTTGCACATGAGTGCCTGAGCCCGAGAAACATAAAAAAACAAAAATTTCTTCTCTACCTGGGCAACCCAAGTGCTGCATATAGCTGCCCATAGACAGGAATGGCCGTGCACTGCTGTACTCCAGGTATATGGCAGTATTCAAGTAAAACACAAAGTATTCTGATTGAGAAGGACTGTTCTAATACAACTAAAAACTATAAAAGCTTATAAAAATGGAAGATATATGAAAAATTTCCATGTTCATCATTTTTGTGCTTTAGTACATTTTTTCACAAGTGTTGATTTTCAAAAGTCTGCTTTAAATTTAGTCATCTATGCAGATGGAGATATTTATACCATGCTTCGGCAGAAGCATACACGCATGATCGCTGCCACCTTTCAGAACAATGGCACCATTTGCACCTCCAGGAATAATATGACAAGAACTTGCCTACACCAGCAGATATTTTAGTTAATGCTCAAGGCATATATGATGAGCATTAAATGCTCACATTCTCAGGAATGTTATGTGTGCGATATTTAGTTATTTATACCGCAATGAGTCTCAGGCAATTTAATTGTATTCATTCTTTAAATTACGTGATATTAACCTTCCGGCTACTGAACATACAATAAAAATACTTCCGCAAAATGGAAATCCCCCCCTCCCCTCCCTGTACGTATAGGAATCATTTTCTATTATGACGTCTAAACTAAAGCAATCAGTGGTGAGTGCTGGTTGCTATGGATTGACGCACATCTTGGCTTTGTGCACCGGGTTATAAAAACCTAAATGTCTTCTAAGGCCTCATACACACAGACGTTTTAAAAAAAAAAAAAAAAAACGTGCTGTAAAGCTAGTTACGACGCAGGAAAAAAAACTGCGTTAAAAATTAGATTTTATCCACGTTTTGCATTGGCGTCAATGCGCGTTTAGCCGCACTAGCTTTCAGCCGTGTTTCTCTACTGCAATTCAAAATTAATGGTTCCCTATGGGAGCCCATTGATTTGAATAGAAGTCGCACCAAAAGAAGTCGGATCAAAATGATCCGATTTGCGGTGCAACTTGTGTGCTGAGAATCTTGAAGGGGTAACCCGTCAAAATGTAAAAAAAAATATTGCATGAGGTCCCCCCCCCCCAAGAAGATACCAGACCCAGGGTGCTTCCAGATTCCGCAAACACCGACAACCAATGGCAAGTGTTGTCAGGAAGGCCCTTGTACTCATCAACATGGGAAGATGCTTTGGGGTGGGGGTTCCCCAAAGCACCCCCCCCCCCAATGTTGAGGGTATGTGGCCTGGTATCGTCCAGGAGGGGGGGCAAGCGAGCCTTTCCTGACCTGCCGGGTTTCGTGCTCAGATAAGGATCTGGTATGGATCTTGGGGGACCCCCATGCCATTTTTGGCTTGGGGGTTCCTCTTAAGATCCATACCAGACTGAAGGGTCTAGTATCATCCTGGGGGGAAACCTCACGCAAAACGCAATTTTTTTACATTTTGGCGGGGTTCCCCAAGATTCTCAGAACACAAGTTGCACCGCAAGTCAGATCATCTTAATGCGACTTCTATTCAAAATCAATGGGCTCCCAAAGGGGAACCATTGATTTTGAATAGGGGCAGAGAAACGACGGAAGAGGCTTAACGCTGTGCATACAGCGTTAAGCCTCGTTAAAATCTTGTTTAACACTGTTTCCAATCATTGGGCTGGAAGTAATGACCAAGGGAGCAGAACTTTAGCTGCTGGCACGCCTTTATAAACCCCTCAGTTAGGTGAGCGCCATTACTACCCTGTTTCCCCGAAAATAAGACCTAGCGTGATTTTCGGTGATGGCTGCAATATAAGCCCTACCCCCCAAATAAGCCCTACCATGTTTCCCCGAAAATAAGCCCTAACCTGAAAATAAGATCTACAAGGACTTTAACTAGGGCTTGTTTGGGGGTAGGGCTTATATTGCAGCCATCACTGACAATCACACTAGGTCTTATTTTTGGGGAAACGGGGTATCATTTGGGGCCAAAGGTGCTAGTGGTGGGCAGCAGGCAGCGGCGGGCATCTGGCTCCTGTGTCTTCCCCTCTTCCTCGGTGTCCAATAGGACCACCTGTCCTTTCATCCAATCAGGTGATGGGTTTCAGACCCGCTTCCTGATTGGCTGGGAGGAGGATCAGTGTTACAAAAGCGAATATTGATTTGCTATTTCAACACACCTGGGTGGGCTCCAGGAGCAATGCTCTGCGTCTGGAGCCCACCCTATTTTGAAGCCTATTCGAGCCTCTGGCTCTAATTAGGTGCTTCAAAAAAACACCCCTGCCACTAGTTCATGCACCCGGCGTCCTGCAAGGGGCCAGACGCATAAATAGGGGTGTGGCAGCATGGATGGGGGGGCAGCGGCCGTGCGCCCTTAAGGAACGGGCTGCCCCAGGTAGTTCTATTGGCTTGCACAGTTGCCGATTGCAGCAACCTGAAGACAACAGCCCATCACCAAAATCTTGGTTTTTGAAAAGCTGCAATCTGCTGGCAGTGAAGCTGAACCTGTCTAATATCGCTAACATTGACTGTTATTGGCTGCAGAGAAGTAAAAGTAGCGAGGGACAGGTCACTGGGCAAAGAAAATGAAAAATGTACTTCTATAACAAATGGTGAGAGTATGACATAGTTTAATATAATATTTAATCATACAGTTAATACTTCCTGACAGGTCCACTTTTCTCGCTAATAACCTGCTCCCTCTTCATAGTGCTCCTTTTGTAAATCCAAAGTTGCTTACAAATGTGGATTAAAAGATAAAAATTCAATTATGACGACAGACTGGCAATGGGTTCTACTTGGTCTCTGGTTCCAACCTGCCAGGATAAAAGGAAGAATCGCTGTATTTCCCTCCGTGAAGAAGCAGATTATTAGAAATCTCTTTTAACAGGACATCGCTTTTTTTTTTTTTTTCCTCCTCCTTTAACTGTGGGAAAATTCTCGCGGCTAAAGAACCGTTATTAAAAGCACTACACAGACTTCTAAATGGAAAAACCCAGGATACAATTTTACAGACGATTGGCAATTCTTAACTGGCTCTATATTTTCTCTGGTCTCGCCTGTGTTCAGATAAATCAGTTCAAGTGCGTACACAGACACAACTTAGCCTCTCGGAGGATTCCGAGGAATCGTTGGCATATGGAGAAAGTGTGTACAAGGAAAATGAGAAGACTGCGAAGAAGGAGGGGGGGGGGGGGGGTTGGAAGAGATGGGACATGAAAGGCACACAAAAGAAAGGAACATGACATAGAAGACAACATTAATACACGTATAATACAGTAATAGGAAGCGCTGAAGAAATCCAGATGCTACGCCTGGTTATGTTGGCTCTGGCAGGTGAATTCATTTCTCCCCTCAAGGCCTATTTGTATCCAACTTTCACCGTAATACCATTACTATGGACCCTTGTATTGAGACCTACTGTATATGCAGAGCTCCAGGAGGAATTGTGCTACAGGACTGACTCCACTGGGTTTGGCTGTTTAAGGTTTTTTTCAAAGCATATAACTGCATCCCATGTAGGCAGCACAGACAAACAAAAAAAAAAAAAAAGTCTACATCTATGTTGCTAAACTTTTCAGAAGCACAAGTTTGTAATAATTACAAAAATAAAGTGCCAATGCCAATAGGATAGGGCACTCACTATATTTGTATGACCTCCGAAGAATGTATAGGTCAAAAAGCACTTGGGTATCTCGTATTCTCATTACTCGAAGATGTTTATTGGGTATCACATATATCCCCAATAATATATGAATCTGCACTTCATATGGCTTTAGGACCTCAACATCAGGGGTACTTGGAGAGTGTGGTGGACGGTGCCAGAGTCAGACATCATAAAATGTTCATCATACCTAGAAGCTTGTGAAGCGCAACTTTAATGATCACAAGAAAAAAATTGATATTTTGGCGCCTCAGAGGGCTTCATTAGGGGACAGTCTATCTGTGCTACTATTGGTCTTGCAAAGCCTCCAAATGAGAGCATTAAAATTGCTCTTGGCAAGTTACTGGATTTGCTGATGAACATATTTTTGATGCCTGGATCAATGGAAAAAAACCAACAACCACTAGCCTAACTAATGCCGTGCACCCCACATCTGAGCATCTGGCCTAGAGAATATGACATCTCGCAGATCCTACTCTATGCATTTGTTCACCAGCGCTTGGTTAGAGGCGCAGTATAGGGAACTATCCATCCTGTTATATATAGTCCAAAATTGGAAGCAATGTGGGCACCTGAAAAAAGTGAAGTTGTAAGAAACCTAAGAGCATCCTGCTTTGAGAATATGATAATATCTCACAGATCCTACTCTATGCATTTCTTCACCAGGACTATGTTAGCGGCATGGTAGAAGAAACTATCCATCCTGTTCTATACAGGCCAAAAATAGGACGCAACGTGGGCACCCAAAAAAGGGTCCTCCAACTCTACTGTGAAGTTGTAAGAAACCTCGGGACCTGATGCATCACGTGACTACAAATGTGGATGAGTTTTGAGGGCATCTAGCGCAGCTTTATTTTTTAAATAAAATGAGCACGATTAGCTAGAGGAGGTAGAGGGTGTGGATATGGACAAAGTTTCCAACCAATTTTTCCAAAACTCACCAAAATCTTTACCACTGGAGAAGCAAATAATATTTAACTCTAGCACCCATTTCCTTTACTGTATTTTTTAATAACTACACAGGTAAAAGTGCTCTTTGATGTGCTTGCTTGTGTTGGCTGCATTATCAATGTTCGCTTTTAAAAAAGTTGCACAATGTTTGCTTTGAGTTGTAATGAATGGAGCTTTTTGGAGGCTCCGGATGACTATCTTTGAAATAAAATGCCAGCTAGGAAAATTATATAGCAAATTCTAATGACAGTAAGAGAAAAGTACTAATGGAAGATTGCTAATCCGGAAGCAATACTGGCTCTAAAAAGGTAAAAATAACCCGTCACCCTTTTACAGTCATAACACACCTACAAAGGACAACAAAGGAGGGACTGTGCATACAGGATTCGATGTCACATTTCTTAGTCTAAACCCATCATATGCTAGACAAAGCCCGTCAAATATCTATGAAGGTTATAAATGCCACAGAGACGAAAGACAATGTGTCATTATATAAACCAACACTCAGGAAATGGTGTAATTCTCAGATGAAACACACTGGGCAAAGGCTTTAATGTGAAAGCAGGCTGGGCTATCAACTGCTTGTCAGGGACGTGTAATCTTAAACTAAGGTATTTCAGTTCTTGGAATTATCACGGCCTTCACCTTGGGCTTAAAGTAGAACTAAACCACTGAGACACAATTCTATATTTTGCAGTGTTAACGCATACCAGATTGCTGCTTTTTTGAAATTGTATACCTTTTTTAGCATTTAATTATATGAGAAGGATGTACATTGAGAGCTAACATCAACAGCTTTAGCACACAGTTTCAGGTACAGAAACATACACCATAGCTGTAAATGCAGGGCCCCTGGAGCTGCTGTCAGGGGAAAAAATGGGGGCTTTACAGAAGGAAGTTACAGGTTTTGCTCTAAAGACACAGGATGATTGTGTAGGTGCACAAATGCAGGGGTATCCAAACTTTCTAAACAAAGGGCCGGTTTATTGTCCTTCAAATATTAGGGGGGCCGGACTGTGGTCCCACAGGAATACCATATGCCCCAGCGTCTGAGTAAACAATGCCTCTGACTTTGTGCTCAGTGGGGAAAAAAAAGAAGAAGTACATAGCACTGGTCAGTAGGAGCAGGAATAGTGCCCCGTCATTGGTATTGGAGAAATCGTGCCCCATCGTTGGTGTCATTGGGAGGAATATGGCCTCATTGCTAGTGCCTGTGGAAGGAATGGTGGCCCAAGGGTCGGATTAAAAAGGCAAGGAAATGGCCACATTCGGGCCGCAGGTTGGACACCACTGCTCTAATGCATTGACAAATCACTATATAGTTCTTAGGAGTGGACGTCAAAAGGTGACAACACTGCTCACTGTCCTGTTACAGAAGCACTTGGGAAGGATCTTGCCGGCAGGATCACCAGGTAAAAATTCAAAATCAACTACACAAAGTAGACAGAGTTTGCACACAATATAATTATTTAAAGGTAAGCTGGCACCTTTCAATTTGCCTTTAAATAGACTTCAAAGTATACTAAATAAACCAGGTCTCCGTCAGTTACTATTTAAATGTTCTTGTTGGCGACGGATCTTGTTTAAAGCTGCCTACAGAAAATTACTATGGCATAGGACTTCCTGAAAATACAATTACCAATTGTTTTAAAGCCTAGCTCTAGTTACAACTTTCTTACTGCTGGATAGAGCAGGAAAGGGTTAGTACGTATGCCAGATATTTATTGCAATCTTTGCTCCTGTTGGGGAGATGACTACTTACTACACATCAGTGCAGGAACTAAGGGAACCGGAAGATTTTTCCAATGGAGACAAAAAAATTAAATAAAGTTTGTTTTTTGTCTAACAGAGTTATTTTTTTTGCTTGTTGTCTCTTCCTTCCAGACAATCTCTAATTTCTTGTATGGGGGACACAGTGGCAGGAGGTGGAAGGCATCTCCCCCAATGGAGTCAAAGACAGAAATAAAGACCTCATATTTTTTATTTTATTTTTACCCCTCTTACCAACTTAATCTAAAATGAAAAAAAAAAAAAAATACTTTGGATGGACATAAGCTTGAACATGCATACTTCTAAGGCCCCTTTCACACGGGACGGAGCCGTATTGATGCGCCCCATGAAGATCCGCCGCTCAGCGGGGATCGCTCAGCTAATCCCCGCTGAGCCGGCTGATGACAGGGCGGTCCCTGCACACTGTGCAGGGACCGCCCTGTCAGATCTCCGCTCTCCCCTATGGGGGATCAAATGAACACGGACTGTCTGTCCGTGTTCATCCGATCCGCTCTGCAGACGGATGGAAAAATAGGGTTTTCCTCCCTCTGCAGAATCGGACAATAGCGGAGGCGGACGATAGCGGGTGTCAGCGGATGCTCATCGCTGACACCCGCTATCCCATAGGGGTACATGCATGTCCGTTTTTCATCCAAAAACGGATGGATGAAAAACAGACAGACATACGGTCCGCATGTGTGAAAGGGGCCTAACTCATGTAATACATGTTTATGCAAATAGACATCAATCTTATGTTTACAATTCTTGGAACAAGAATTGTAAAAAGAAAGAAAATCCAAGCAAGGCAAAGTTTAATTTCTTAGCAACGATTTAGCTGTGGATATCCATAGACTAAGGAATTATTCCTTGAACAGTGATCAGATGTGTCTGGGTTCCATAAAGCAAATTTGTGGGCTCATCTCACCTGGAAAAGCAGCCCAAATCCTTAGTGCAGGCCCCTGGGGATTATCCACAGGATGCTCAATATCCCAATGTTCCAACATGCACATAGCCACCAGATTAGCCACTGTCACACAATGGCTGGCCTCCTACTCCCCCCCCCCCCCAACCTTACTAGCCAGTAAGATATGTTGTCTACTTGCCCATGTCTGGCAAAGTTAAAGTGTCTCTGCAAGGGGCATTACCCAACCCCTTTGCACTCCTTCCCTCTTTTGGAGATCTTTTCTTCTCCACAGCCAAGTGCTTCGAGGTATGGTGGAACATGTGACCAATTGCTAGCACTGACACATGATTGGGGGAGTGATATTACAACTACCCCCAGTTACCAAAACAGTTGAATTCAGTAATAAGCTGTGAGGGAGTGCAGCTAAGGTGAGTATATAGGGGTGGGGGGGGTTAAGAAAGACACTTTGCCCTTCATAGGTGGGTAGGCAGTGACCAGAAGGAAGCTTAGGAGGCAGGAGTGGGTGGGCACAAGCAAAAAATACATGCATAAGGAAGCCAAGCGTTGCATACAACTTCAGATGTATTTAGATCTATGAACGGTTTTGACATATGGTTTTTCCACTTTGCTTGCACATCTACTTTTAACAGCAGAAAGACCAAAATATATATAATGTAATAATCGATCAGGTGAAGGTGGCATGCTAATGTTCTAGCGGAAAAAGCTGAGATGAGATTAAATGCAGCTGGAGACCATGTAATAACTTAGCAATCAATGCTGCAAAGCTATTGTGCAAACAATGACTGCTGGCTTTATATGGTGCTATCAGTGTTTCAAGCACCTTATCGCTAGACCCTGCTCAGGTGTGGGTAATGGAACAGCCAGAGAGCAAATATATTAGCGTGTAGCCGAGCGTCTGCTTCATGATATCTTTAGTGTATTAAGTCACAGAGGGAGAGAAGGCAGAAACAATAAAAGGCCTTTTGTCTCTTGGTTTCCATGAGGACAGAAAGCAGCGAATTCCTCCAAATGAAGGACCTATGAACCAAGGCAGCTGCCGCTGCAGAGCTCAGTGTCAGAAGGGCTTGTTGTAAAGACACATTAAGATGGAAAGATGGTGCTCTTTTTTAACCCCTATAATGCTGCACTGTCAAGAAGCAGTAGAAATCACACCAGCGGTCAAAGCGATCAATGAAAGAAATCTAGAATAGATTAAACCGAAAATTTCTTTTTAAATTATCTTTGCTTCTAAATTCACAGGTCAGGTTAAAGAGAACAAGTTATCTTGCCCCAATCAAGAGAAAGTGGCAATGTCTGGCTAAGGCCTATCCCAGAATCCAAAAAATAAATACAAATTTATCTATATCATTTTTTATTTATTATTTTTATTATTTTTATTATTATTATTATTATTATTATTATTATTATTATTATTAATAATAATGGTGGACACTCTCGGTCCTATGTCAGCCTTTCTTAAATTATGGGCCTCCAAGCCTGACCTAAAAAAAACTGCCCTATAGTTATCATTCCCCGATCCTGCCTTGTTGGTAAAACACTCCATACATTGGATGGCCACTCCCATCACAAGAGTGAGAACTCTCCAAGATGTAAAAGCCGAACATGCGCAGTGACGCTCTCTGCCCCCGCAATGGTGAGCTTAGCAACAACGTATGGCGCGTCCAATGTGTCAGGCATTCTAACAAACAAGATGGGAAGGGGGGGGGGGGGGGGGGGGGGTGACAACCATGTTAAAGAGGAACTGTAGTCTGCTCACATAATTTGTAATAAAAACATCTTTAACATTCTGAAGCTTCCCTACAACCACTTATATGTTATCTTATATACGCATATTATTTTATATATACTGCGATTCTGTACTTGGCAAATATGCTGCAGAAATCTTCCTCCACTGAGTCTGGCTGCATCCATTTTAACTGTGGTCAGCTGAAGCTGCTGCCTGTTCACTCCCTGTATTTACACAGACACACACTTCCAGCTCTCTTTGGCCTTCTTATGACTCATCCCCCCCCCCCTTCCTGACAAACTCTGAGTGAGTATGAGAGCTGTGCATGAAGTCATAAGTCTAGGCTTTTTATCAGGCAGGAAACAGGAAGTGGGCTGTATAAGGTATTTACTGGCAGAAAAAAAAAATGTTTTACTATCCAAAGTTAAAAAACAACAAGGACAGAAGATTTAATAGATGGAAAGATGAAAAAATTACTGAAGTTCTGCATTAATGGGAGATTTTGGGCTACATGTAGGACACTAAGGCCCCTTTCACACTGGGGCGGTTTGCAGGCGCTACTGCGCTAAAAATAGCACCTGCAAACAGACCCGAAACAGCCGTTGCTGTGTCTTCAGTGTGAAAGCCTGAGGGCTTTTACACTGGAGCGGTGCGCTTGCAGGACGCTGAAAAATGTCCTGCAAGCCGCATCTTTGGTGCGCTGTAGGAGCAGTGTATTTACCGCTCCTAAAGCGCCCCCTCCCATTGAAAACAATGGGGCAGCGCTCCGAACCCGCCTGCAAAGCGCCGCTGGAGCGGCGCTTTGCGGGCAGTATTAACCCTTTTTACCGCTAAAACGACGGTAAAGCGGCGTTAAATGTAGCGCCGCTTTACCGCCAGTGCACCGAGCGCCCCAGTGTGAAAATAGCCTTACATTTATCAGAAATTTTGCTCCAGAGGAGTAGAAGGTTGGAATAGACTTGTGCAGTCACGGATTTTGAAAATAAAGCTCTCTTTACTATGCTTATACTGCGTTAATGTGAACATATTTTCCCCATTTGGATAGGGGAGTCCATTTAAAATGGTAAAGAAATGTTCAGAGAAGTGTCTATTCCTGCAGGACATCAAAGCGCTTTGAACTTTATTTCTGAGATGTTCTGCAATAAAGCACTTCCTGTTTTCTCAAGAAAATTAGAAAAAAAGAGTTAAACCTTTCATGTATACTTAATTATACATGTTTAAAAGGACATCTGCTTTCATATTCCTAAGACACACCAACAGAAAAATCGATTTCTGTACCAAATGATCGCTTCTAGTCCTGGAGACTGAGTTCAGTAAACAGCTTTATTAAAAATGCCATTTTGCTATGTGCTCCACCTCTTGTTTTCAGGAAGATATTATGATGGAAGCAGCAAATTGTCTTTTTAGAGAACTACAGATCAGTGGTACACAGCAATTTGTCAGCAAGATTCCCACTAAGTGCTAATTTGTATGAACCAGTATGAATGAGTTGTAGAGGCCAGAAAAGAAAATGAGCCATTTTGTGGACTGCCCGATTTTATGCCAGTCTTTATAGTGCTAACTATCAAACTAATACATTTACACCAGTCAATCCAGAATATTCCTATTGAACCGATAAACTGTCCGTCTAAATTGAACAGCAGGACGTTGTATTTCCACTACTTTTTAGTGAACAGAATGCCGAAACACTGGTTTGTCCACAAAAAAATGGCTACTTTTCTTGTTGAACTAGTATACATTTGTATCAGCCAAACACCAAACAGCAAAAACTCTTCATTTAAACATTACTGCTTCAGACCTGTTCTCACGGGTGCGCATTGAGCTGGTTACTGAAAGATCTTACTACGACTGACAATATGACAACGGCACGCCAAAGCGGGGAACCCACTTGCTTCTTCCCATTTTAAGGAAATACAGTTTATTTCATTCTTTGGAGTGCTGTCATCATACATTTGATTGTACCAAATCGAAAAATTCAGATGCTGCTCGAATATTCTACTTATAATTACATAATGAAGCCTAAAGTCCCATTCACACTATTGCGCTGCATCGCATAGTAATACACAAAACAGAATGTAGCAACACTCCAATGCACCTGGGAAAGACTGCACATTTGTGTTTTAGTGCA
This sequence comes from Lithobates sylvaticus, assembly GCA_028564925.1. Taxonomy (NCBI): domain Eukaryota; kingdom Metazoa; phylum Chordata; class Amphibia; order Anura; family Ranidae; genus Lithobates; species Lithobates sylvaticus. Next base: position 213,792,826 of record CM053029.1, read on the forward strand.
CACAACACCTAGATTTGAACCATCTGTGCTTTGAAAAAAAATTAATATATATATATATATATATATATATATATATTATAGTATATATATATATATATATATATATATATATATATATATATGCTTATATATATATATAATATATATATATATATATATATATATATACACACACACACACACATATACATACATACATACATACCACATAAATACACTGTTACTGATTAAAACAAAAAAAAAAAAAAAAAAAAAAAAGAAGATCGAACGCAAAAAATGTAATTGATTAATTATGACGCACATACAGATCCAACTACTTTTAGCCGATCTCCTTGCATTGCAACTCTGCATTCAGTCGCCGCCATCTTGCTACACCCCACACTCGTCCACAGTAAGGATACACTAAGAAGGGGGAAAGCGGACATGTTGTTACACCCACCGGAGTTTTGCATTTTTGATGTATTTATAAAAGTCAGTTTATATAGTGAAATGCAGTACTTGCAACTCCGTCTGACTACTTAGATCTTGAATTTTAAAAGCAGCGGCAACCCTGCTCATCTCACAGGCTTGCTAATCTGACAGAAGTCTGTTGCTTTTAAAATTGAACATCTAAGCAGTCAGGCGGAGTTCTAAGTACTGTATTTTACTATAGAAACTCACTTTGCTGTTATAAATACGTCTAAAATGCGAAACTCCGGTGGGTGTAACATGTCCGCTTTTTCCCTTTTTAGTGTATCCTTACTGTGGACGAGTGTGGGGTGTAGAAAGATGGCGGCGACGGAACGTTACTTCCGTAGCAAACTGTGATGGGTCGCCGAATATGTTGTTACGGAGGCATGTGGGGAGGAGTACGGTGATGTCGATGTCCGTGACGTCACCGGATCTCCGACAAAACTCCCTGAAGACCCGGAAGCCGGTGGAGAGGTGAATACCGATCAAAAGAATTTGATTGATCAAAAAAATGTACAAATTAATGAAGGAATTAATCGTTAATTTCCGCAGCCCTAATTTATATATATATATATATATATATATATATATATATATATATATATATAATATACACACACACACACACACACACACACACACACACACACGCATTCTCTTTCCCTGTTGGTATCTGCACTGTTGACGGACCTTTTGCATATTGCAAATGCCACACCACAGGTAAACAAGCCTTATATTTGCCCTTAACATTTATAGCATATGGTGTAACAGTTTAAACAGGACTGTCTGTAAAGATGCAGATGATTAACCTTCCCACTTTGCATGTCAACAGTTTGTTGGCTGGTTTCTGCTTAGGAAGTGTGTATTTATTAGGTTAGGTAGACTGTCTCCACAAAACACATCCACAGCTATTAGATGCCATAAAAAGTACTTTCTTGTGGTTTACAACTAACAAGTTCAAGATGAAGCCATACTATAATTCTTTGAACATTTGACAGCTGATGGGAAAAAATGTAAACTATGAGGAGGAAAAAAAAATGAGTGCTTGGCCACACCAGAATGTACATGTTCATGTGTGTTCCTTTTTATTGATGTGCATTCACAGATAGTTTGCATTGTTCAAGGATCCCTTTGCGGTTGAGATGAATGGAAAAATAAAAAGGTGAAAGTACCAAAAAACAAAAACCTGGTTCATTCCTGAGCGATTTAAAGTGTTTTTCTAAAAGCGCTTCAATGTTCAACATGAGGATTTTCATTCTATCCTATGGTGCCCGTTCCCACCTGAGTGTCTTGTCATTTGAAGCTTTTCACTGAAAAAACTACATGAGCCTATTAGTGGCAGAGTTATGCATATCTAGTCCTTAGAGGGTGACCTGAAAATGCAAGTAATACATGTTTTTGACGAAATTGCCTGCCTCTCCTCCTAATAACTAGCTTTCCATGGTCTAAAACAGGGGTCTCCAAACTTTCTAAAGAAAGGGCCAGATTACTGTCCTTCAGACTTTGGGGGGGGACAGATTGTGCCTAGCTGGAGTAAACAATGCCCGATCTTTGGTATTAAGGGAAGAAATAGTTGGTGTCATTGGGAGGAATAGTACCCAATTTTTGTCGTCAGTGGAAGGAATTATGCCCCATCATTGGTGTCATTGGAAGGAATATTGCCCCATTGTTGGGGTCAGTGGCAGGAATTACACCTCAAGGGCCGGATAAAAAGGCAAAGGGCCATTGGTTTAAAACCAAAAGTGCTCAATCTGGAAAATCATCCAAAAAACGCTTGAAGACTCACACTCCTATGAACCAAGCCTGTGCAAACAATTGATAAAAAAAAAAAAAAGAAGGAGATTTAAGCCCACTAAACTTTTTTGGGGGGCTAAAAGGGCTATATATAGTTCCATTTCATACTTTTAGCATTGTCTGAAGTCTTCCAGAATAATCTTTTTGCAGGTAAAAAATGTGTAATTATTTTTTTTGTTGCAGGAGCCTGGAAAGCATTGCACCAGCGATCATCAGATCGCTGATGCCATGCAGGTTTCCTGTAGATCCGTCAGTGTATCGGCTTACCCGTACCTGTACGGGTAAGCCGATACTCCCTGACAGGAAGACTCAATGAACTACCATGGCGCTCCACAGTGCCGTGGAAGTTCATTGAGAACTACAAGCCAACAGCCGCAAATTATGTCAGGACTTGTAGTTCTTTCAGACACACAAAGCTGTGCGACCCTGCATGGCCACGCTGCTTTCAAATAGTGGCAGCTAGTATGGGGAACTTCTCCCAGTACTGCTACCACCAAGTGGGGGGCATCGGGTGGCGGCTACAGAACTGGGAACATGTTCTATCATAAAATCAGGTGTAACATTATTCCCAAAAGGTGAACCTATTCTTCAAGACTAAGGATTTCTGGAGCGAAAACTGCTCTGTGTCATAAAGCTCAGTCTCAGGCCCAGGTCATAGGTCCTCCAAGATAACGAGCCAAAAATACACAAGGACTTAAAACACACAGCTAAATGCACCAAACAATGACTAAGAACAAAACACTGGACCTTCGATGAGCCCTGATGTTTACTCGAGAAGAGAGGGCCAAACCATCGGCTGGCAGATGTCAAAAGCTCACCAAGAGCTTGCTTGCAGCGATTGCCTCTAAAGGTTGTGCAAGAATTGAGAAGTTAAGAGTCCCCCGATTTTTGTCCACAGCATCTTCATTTGTTTTACTATTTTAAATATTCAGTTTAGCCAAAAATCAAAAGCATGCCTATCACTTTGCAAATACCAATCAGTTTCACATTAACAGAGAAAAAATTGTGCTTTTTTTTCCGTGGAAGGGTACCATTAAAATTTGTCCATGCCAGGTCTGTTTGAGAAAAAAAAAAAAAAAAAAGAAGGGGACCCTGTTGATCTTCCCTGAAATCCGCCTTGCTATATATATATATATATATATATATATATATATATATATATATATATATATATATATATATATATATATATATATATATATATATATATATATATATATATATATATATATATATATATAATCAGTTACATTGTTTCTACTATGCATTATAAATCTTCATGGCTTTCCAGCTTCAAGTTTTCTGCTGGTGGCAAGGAAGTGGTTAAGGGTACCATGCAAAGCAAATATCTAGTTTGCATGATAACTTCCTATTTGAATGGCCACGTGGCCTTCTGCCTTCTAGCTGTCTGTCAATAAATCTAAACATTATTTATCATGTCTGCAAAGTAAAAGCATTCTAATGCATGAAACTGAAAAATAAAAAGGAAGTTTTTATAAGCCTTTGGCAGTGTGTTTGTAGTTCACACAAGACCGTGTGCAACTGCTACATGCAAGCCACCAATACCTTGATGACACTTTTGTTACAAAGAAATTTATATAATCTATAATTGCTACACAAGTCATTTTGTAATTTGTTGCCAAAAATGACTTTTCCATTTTAATCTACAGCCATCAACAATTTTTTAAAACGAATTTGTTGAAAAAAAAAACTTTTCTTCAAGCAGGTCCCAATCCTTTGCTCTACGATGGAGAGCAGTAAGGCTGTATTCACAACACTGTGCTATGGCCGCCTACAAACTGGGTGATTAGCTGTAGCCAAAACTCTACTGAAGCACCAACCCTGAATAAACACTGTCTGCATCTAGGGTCAGTTGGAGGTTCATAAGCGATTACACATGAACAATGGCAACGCCGGCCATTGATCTGTACAGAGTACAAATCTGACAGCCGCCAATGACAGCGTCTGCTGGTCACACACAGAGTGCATAGACATCATTTAGCATGACTGAAAATAATCTGATTCTAACCGGCGTCAATGTGATTGGAAGAAGGAAGAAGAAGGAAGATGAACTCCTGTTCCCTTATAGCATATTAAACAGCACAGTGCCTGGATCAAGTACGATAAAGGCAAGTATAAAAACTGATTAAAAACGAAAAAATGATCTTGCTATATTATAGAGATAGATATATATCTATCTATCTATCTATCTATCTATCTCTCTCAAGCTTTTATACACTCTGAATTTATGTGAAAAATGCTGATGCTATATAAAAAAAATTAAATAAAAAAAGTTTTGTGATCTAAAGACTTTCTATCAAGATGATAGATTATAAAAAGGAGGGAACTACAAGATAATTATATTTATACTTCATTTAGTGAATTACAAGTATCCACTTGACTACTGGAATTATCCGTGACCTTTGATGACCACTATCAAGTTATTTTAATGTCACTACATTAAAGTGATCAATAACTGAAATTTGTTCTACCTTCTCAGAGCCTGTTTCTTCCCAATTACAAAATGTATGTGGTACATATATCTACATGACTTATTTATATTTGTATGTATTTAACTCTAGGCATAAAACCTTGTTAGAAAATATAGGCAAACCTCCTTGATTTATGTCAGCCTATCAGTTAGTTTAATGGCACTGGACATTTTATTAGCGTTATTGAAATAGCAGTTAAACCATCACATTTTGCTAATGATCTTTAGCCAGGGTGGTGGATAAGGAGACATTGGCTAATATTTTTGCTGTTGTATTATATACTAGTCACTGTGAAGTGATTACCAGTTTTTATGGCTATACTAGCTTACTTAGATGATCTAAAGTTGCATTTGGGCAGCCATTTTATATGTTGAACGGGTAACCATGAGAAGATTACATAGTACTTTACTAGGGACATCTTTCCCTAGCGAACGGTTAGGTATTTCTTTAATGAACACATGGGTATGACTTGTAGGAGAGGTAGTCCGTCAATCAACATTAAGTAAATCTACAGTTTGGGCTAAAATGTGTATTTTAGCAACATAGGATTATCTCTGAACGTGGGACAAAAATATTTCCTAACAAGTCCCAGAGATAGAAGAAACTGAGGTGGGTTATCTTTCCAGCACTCATGAAACACTGAATATCGATTTTGGGTCTTAGGAGAGGGGTATAACTTATCTTCACATTGAAAGACTAAAGCCAGCCATGGATGGTTCCAATCTTGGCCAGTTCAGCAGGGACCGGTCGAGATTCAATCCACGTTTGGGCAGGCTGATTGTACCAAAGTCGATCCATCAAACTGAGCACAACCAGCATGTTGGATTTCTAGCATGCGATTATCAGCAGCAATAATCACTGTGTTCTCCTGGCAGGAAAATAGATTGGTTGCAAGAAATCAAAGTCTATGGTATGCCTTAAGCTGGCCATACACAAAAGCTAAACTGCAAAGATCGAAAAATCTCCACTGCAGCTATTGTATCCCGACAGCTGGTGCTACAGGCTGTCAAAGTACCCAATCAGTATTTCTTAGGCACTTGCTTCACATTTTCATTCAAGGAATGTTGGGTGGGAAGGTGCTGACAGGGCCACCATGTATGGACAACTGTAGTTCTGACACCTCAAATCATTAGTCACCAAAAAAAAAAATGTACTACATATCTGTCAATCTGAGCAAAAGTAATTTCCAATGCATTGGAGTAGGCTTCGGTTTGTGCTCCATACAGCAAACTCAGGAGGGACATAGGGCTGTATTGATTGCACTCATCCTGTGATCAAATTAATAGAAAAAAGTGGAAAGCAAACTTACAGGCTTATTCAATTAGGGAAACCGTAAAGTGGAGTCACCTCTTACTCCCATCCAAATTAATCCTTTATCATCTAATGTAAGTGGTGTAGCCTGGTTGTTAAGGGTTGGTATGCTTGTGTTTAATCAGGAGCTCTTCACCCTACTTTAGCTGATTAATCCCAATAGACTTGTTGACTTTCGCATTCATCTGTCAACCCCAACCCCTCCCCTTCATATAAGCAGACAACATCTTTGAGGGTCTCCCAAAAACCTTTCAGTACTTCTAGATGATCACAACATGACATACACAGTGGCACCGCTAACTGACACAGGGGAGCCAGAGCTGCGGGATCAGGTGATCACAACATAGCAGATGCAAATTAGGTAAGCACACACATTTAAAAAATAGTTGTGCCAGATGAAAGGTGAACATACATATGATAAAGTGAAATCACACAACAGTTACACAATGACTCCATGGAAGGCAACAAATAAGTCAATGTACAGGGTGAGTTTAGTAAATATCCACTTACAGGAAAACCGCGATATAAAAAATAAAATGATAGGATAAATATCTGATTCTTTGGAATGTTCAGCTATAGTTCTGGTCTTTTCCAGAGACATTATGGCAAGTACAGAGCTAGCCTTGAATGCCTGATGTTTGTATGTTTATTGCTTAGTAAGAGGACAGGATGTTGCTCCCACTGCCTGTGGTTTACGACCTTCTGTAGGCATCTGCTAATGTGTTTCGGTTGGTAAGCAATAAAAGCATCCTGAAATGAGGGAAGCGAATGAATCTAAGACAAAAAAAAGCAAGGATTAAAGAATTTAAAGGTGCAGTCTTTTTACTATCAGAGCCTCTACATGCCATTAGAGTGATATCATCACAGACATGCCTAATAATTTAGGTTTGTGGCAACTAGACCATATATTGGAGCTGAGAAAGGGGTCAGTTTAACAAAGCTGCTATTGTCTTGCATTTTTTTTTCAGGGGGAGCCAAAACCCGCAACCCCAGCTGGAAAATCAAACATGCAGCAGCACAGATAAAGTCCTCCATTTCTTGGTCCCTCGTCCACCTCCTGTCCAAACCAAGATCCATACATTCAGTTCTCTCACATGTTAAAAAACGTGACAAGGGTACTACTATTTATTAGAGCGATATGGGAGAGAGGATGTGTATTACAAAGTGGGAGGTCCACTCCTCAGATTTAAAAAAAATTCTTTAGAGAGTTTACTCTATGAAAATACCCTGAAGGTTATGGTAAGGCAGCACTAAATTAACCAAAATGCCCGCCACTAAACTCATGAGCAGCACAGTGGAGTCTTCTTAGAACAGAAGGTATTCACATATTTTATTCCATCGCATGCCCCAAAAAAGGGGCTTATAACCTATACTATATGCAATTTTTTTAAATTTTGGATAGAGTAAGGTAGGCCCTACAAGATTAAAAATTTCTTTCATTCAACCAGTGGGTTAAAAACAAAAGAAAATTAAATCGATTCCCCCATCTACGCCTTCAAAGTGGATGGGGGAAATCCCTCCTTCAGAGCTATCGTAGGTTGACAGCAGGGAGGCTTCCCTGTCAGAATACACTCTTCCGCACTGATGGACCAACATTTTTCTAACAGGTTAGTTGTAAAGAAGGAAAAATCGGTAGATACATTTCCGTACAACCAGCCTGCCCATAGATAGATCGAAATTTGGCTAGTCCCTGCTGAATCGGTCATATTTGGATCCACCTATAGCCGAGAATAGGGTGGGTTATAACCCATCATTTTTTTCCATCTGTACTCTACTGGGAAGATTTCACATGCTTCCTGTCCCATAGCCAAAACAGGAAGTAAAAGAAAATCCCTTGGGGACCCAAAGTCCAGTGGCCTTGCTAGGGGGGGTGCGGGCCGCAGTCGGGTTACACCTGCCAGAGGGGTGACACCCAGGACTGTCTTTAACTTGGGGTAAATACCCGCACCAGTGGCAGAACTCCCAGAACTGATCAGGTGTATGGAGGCCCCGGCATTCAGAGGCAAAAGACATAACTTCCTCCTCCTGAGCTGCTCTGCCTCTACCTACTTCCCACTGACAACAGAAGAGCCAAGAGTCTCAGGAGACTTGATATCTGGACCAGGACAGTGCTTAACAAAAAGTTGGCTTAAGAAAAAGTTAAGCCAACTATACTTATTACAATCCTACTGCACAATCTCCTTAAGCTCTACCAACAACTATATAGAGATAGTAAGGGTTTGTGTGATTGGATAGATTTAAGGGACTATTTGGGATCACATGATTTCGGTATGTCTTAAGGAGACTGTACACACTTTGGCTTCATAACTACACAATGGGGGTTCAAATGACTCAAATGGTCTAGGTGTTGGTTAAAGCCTGGCAATGTGCATTTCTATGTACTGAGAAAACTAAAAAGCATTCTGATGCTCCCACTTAGTATTAAACAGGACAATGCATTAGAATACATGAATAGAAGGAAAACATGTTCCAGGGGAAAAATCTCACTTGGTCTTAAGAAGAGCACTCCCTAGAAATAGTGTAATGTACTGTGGTTGCTACCATATTTAAAAAAAAAAATAAAATAAAGCGACCAATCAAAGCTGGGAAACACGTGAACAACTACAACGGTTTTAAAAAAAAAAAAATAAAAAATTAACCTAGCCGGATTTACATGACCAACTATAACTGTTAAATGCCAGGACTGCTGACAAAAATACATTAAATGAATTCTGAGACATACACACTTTAAATAATTTATGATGACCATCGCTCCAAGTAATAATTTTATTTCCTGAAAGCCTGTATGCTCCAGCCATGTTACAGGTTCCCGCTTTTTCTCCGGTTCTCCGATTAACATCACGAGTTGGATCACTCCATTACGGGTGCATAAATCTATAAATTCTTCATGTAAGGCCCCATTAAGACTCAATGGGGTTAATCAGGGTCACCCGTTAATAGTCTGGGCCTTCAAACACATATTTTGTGGCTTCTGTTCTGTGAGCAACCTTGAAGTCTTCATTTTGCAGACACTGGGGCAGCTAGAGAAGTCTATTAAACAAAGATCTGTCGCATTAGAAGCCATTACAGTGCTGAACGGCTGAGCATTTTCTTTATATAGGAGTATTATTTATATGTCCCAGATGGGAGGGAGAGGAAGGAGAAAGGGGACTCTACTATGTATTAGAAAACTAAAAGACCATTATAGTACCCCTGATTAAAGACAGAAGCTCAGCAAAGAAATATTTCATAGCAAAATTGTGTAGTTTCAGGTTTTGAAGCACTTTACTTATTTTCGTGCATTTATAAAGTGCTGCCAAAGTCTGCAGAGCAGAATCAACAGACCTTATCCTTAAATAGGGTCTCAAACTAAGGTCCCTACCTTACACGCTAGTTTCAATTTGGGTTTGCAAACTGGATAACCCATCAGTAAGGGTTTGAGATATGGGAAGAAGCTGAAGCACCTGGAAGAAAAACACAGAACCCCGGTGGCAATTCAGCCAGCATTAAGATCTGAATGGCAATTTATTAGCAATCGTGCAACCTTTCTTCAATTCATTTGTTGGGTTACAAACATTACCAATCCAGCTGCTAGAAAACACAACTACCTAAACATCATTATTTTCCACCCCAGATCACTTTGAAAGGTGAGGAGGTGTCCAGTTTACCCTCATCAGAGCCCTAGAATGACTTCAATGAGGCCCATCAATATGAATTTGTTGCCTCTGTATGCCAAGCAAGATATTTGACAAATCAGTCAGTTGTTCATCTTAATGGCATGGTCCCGATCATCGACACACTTCAGAAACTCTGGGAATGCTTTACATGCAGTAAATGTAAAAAGCACTACCCGCCTGCGCTACATAGCCGATTTACAATGTTACAGCTTTTTGTATACATACCTTAATGGGAGCTATACTAAGAAGCCTGATCAGGTCTTCGCAAAGATTTTTTTTTACTGTAAAAGGATTATTATAAGAGGAAAAAAAGCCTTACACAAACCTTCTAAAATCTTTTTTAAAGCCCGAGCCAGCTAAAATATCACAGATAATGCCTAGTGGCCATTTTATGGGCAATTATCCAGCACTCCCATTGACTTGCATTTTCTGCCCAACGCAGGGGTCCACGTTTCAGAAAACGTTTTCATCGGCACAAAGCAATGCTGGCAGTCTTGTAACATGGATGGTTATATTATTAATATTGACAGAAGCTAAGAAATAAAGCCCTTATGTAGGAGCTCTCAGTGTATTTGAACCCAAGAACAAAAATGTTAAATATTGCAGTATATCAGTGCTTAGATTTGGTGGCTGTAGTCAACTCCCCCCCCCCCCCCCTTTATTTTTATCCTGGTGATCCTGCCAGTAATACTTCCTCTCCAAGGGTGGCAACACTCATTGTACTTTATCAACTGTATGGGAGGAGCAGCCCACCCCCATACCATATTGGGGAGCTGTTCTGTAGTCCACAGACGAGAACGGGTATGGCAGGTAACATTAAGATTTCAGTAGAATGCACTAGAAGTCGTAAGAACACAAGTTTGCTAACAGAGACAGGTATTTTTCTGCACTTTGATAAACTATACTTAAAAAAAAAAAAATCCATCTAAAAGCTGGGGTCTCCAAACTTTCTGAACAAAAGGGCCACTTACGGTACTTCAGACTTTGTGGGGGCCAGACTGTGGCCAGTGGGAATATAAAATACCCTAGCAATAGGAGTAAAGAATGCCCCAATCATTGGTATCAGTGGGAGAAATAGTTCTAGTGCCCCGTCAATGGTGTCGAGGGGAAGGAATAGTGCCCCGTCAATGGTGTCGAGGGGAAGGAATAGTGCCCCGTCAATGGGGTCAGTGGTAGAAATAGTACCCTATTGGTCAGGGCCAGTGACAGGAATTATGCCTTCTATTAGCGGGAGGAAGTGTCCCAAGGGCCTGATAAAATGGGCAAGAAAAAGGGCCACATTCGGCCCCCAGGCCCCAGTTTGGAGACCACCAAACTAAGGACTTGCAGACTGCAATATACAAAAAGTGTTTGTTGGGTTTAGAGAACACTTTTTCAGGTCTCAGTTTAAAACCACAAGTGACTAAAGTAGATCTTTTATCTATAGTGGGAAAAAGAATGCCCATTATAATTACAGCCAAGCAAGGGGCAGAGGGCCAACACTGAAGGAATGAGAGAAGGGTGATTTAGTGTTGCATACTTTATATGATGAATATTTACTGGGGCCACTAAAATGCCAACTGTAAAATGTATAAAAATGTATTTGTACACTTCCATTCTAAACCAGGTCAAAAAAAAAAAAACTGACAGTTGCCTCGAAAAGCGGCACCGTTGCTTCTGTACGCAGTCACACCTTTCCACTCTCAAAGCTTCTTATTCCAAAGGCACAGATTAGTGCCAGCAATATTTTTAGGCAGTCATTCCGATGATGGATGGCATTCTTAAACAAACATGACAACTAAAGTATATTTTAATTAATTTTAAATAAAACTTGGGAGGGAGTTGCTCCCATCGGTTTACATTCACAGTTCAGGCGGAGGCACAGAAAACCACTCCGTTCCTTTATCTTTAATGATCACAACAAGCTCTGAGACTGGTATGGAACAATTGATTAAAATGTAAAAGGTAAAAGTCCCAATTTGTAATTAGCAGAGGGCAGGAGTGGGATGGTGAAGTTACACTGAGATGAATATATTTCGATGTGGCCAGCTGCCAATCGTTCACCTGCGTTCTGCTGGGAAGAAACATTTTTACATATTGGGTCTATGGCTGGTCTATTTGTACATAATCATTGCATGTTGGGTCAGACGCACGCATGTATATTGTGAATAAAGTAGACTATTCAGAATAAAGTACTTTAGTCATGTTTCCCATTGGGACCCATGGGTACATTTATGAATATTTTTACTCATTAGGACAAGCAAGGATCCTTTACCTAACATGGAACATTGCAATGCTTATAAAATCACCATTGCATTAAATGAGAACATAGAATACCACCTCTTATGGCATGGCTCAAATTGTACTGCTGCATTATCGCATGTGATTTGAACAGGAATGCAATGTGATTCCTGTTCAAATCGCATGCAGTTTGCATCGCATTCAAAGTGAGCCGGGCCTCAGTGCTAAAATGTGTTACAATCAAATTCTACTGGCACAATCCACAAATGCTTTCAATATCCATTCTTAAAGCAACATTGTGATAAACTGTTCCACGTGTGTCCATAAACCAGTGGATGACACACACAAACTGTGATCCACTACAATTTCAGCTTATTCAAATGAATAGGTTAAAAATTGAACTGCACTGAATCCGCAGTCCTGGACCATTCAGGCATAAAGTGGTTCTTAAAAAAGGAGAAGTCCACCTTTTGGAGCATGATACACCCATATTAAGAGTAGGCGCTCGCTCCTCTCCTCATGTAATCAGTGGAGATGGGCGGGACTGTGAGCAGAGCCGAGTCTAGCCGAAGTACACTCGGCTTTCTGCATCTCGGCTCTGCTCGCTCCCCTCCGCTCACAGTCAACGGAAATCTGCGCCAATTTTAAATCAGGCCAATGCTGCAAAGAGACTGGCAATGCTGCAAAGAGACACTGGGCAAGGCTGCAGATTGACACTGATAAGGCTGCATTGATGGGCATTTAAATGTAATTTTTTTCCTTAAACTTCCCTCCTAAACCCGGGATGCGTGTTATACGCCGATAAAATTATATATATATATATATATATATATATATATATATATATATATACACATACACACACACACACACACATACATATATACACACACACACACACACACACACACACACACACACATATATATATATATATATATATATATATATATATATATATATATATATATATATATATATATATATATATATATATATATATATATATATATATACATATATACACACACACACACATATATATATATATATATATTATAATATATTTTTTTTTTATTATCTCCTGCAAAAATATGGGCATTTAGCATTTTTTTTCAAAACGCTAAATGGTTTATGCTAGCATAATTTGATTAATCACTCGTAACACAATTTAGCACCTTGTTATTAGCGCAGCATATTTTATTCATTTATCACTTCATGTGTTTTTTTCATATATGAAAATATTCACTTTTATGCTTACGGCTCATTTATAGATTACTACTCTACATGGGCAGTTTTATTAGTAATTAAAATCTTGCACGCAAAGCCCAGGTTTGCTCTGCGTCCCAAATTGTGCTGTTATTAGATATATGTAGTTGTATAAATTATCTTCTTTATCTACTTTGTACTTTGGCAAACAGCTAAATTTGTGGATTAAATAAATAGAGGGAGTTGTTTTACCTGTGAAAGGCTTTGCTAAGGCTCTGTTTCCACTATTGCAACACCCCAAAGTCTTGCGATTTACAGTACGACTTTGCAATGCGATATTTGATGTAATATCATGCAACCGGTGAGAACAAAAACCTTTGAGTTGCACCAATTAGAATGGGGACCATTGAAATACATGGGTTTTGACTTCTCCTGCGACTTCACATGTCAATTTTGCACAACAACTTGCAGTAGTGGAAACCAAGCCCAATTGTCCATCCAGTTCTGAGATTTACAGAGCTGCCATACTGCATAGCCCCGTGTCTGGTAAGAGTCAGGAGCTATGCAAGGCCTTGCTTTTGAGCATCCAACATACAAAAACACAAGGCAGGATCGGACTCAGTCCATTTACCACCAAAATATCACAATTGAGTGGAGCCACCCCTTCAAAACGGAACTTCGGGCAAACGGGTAAATATACAGATGAATCAAAAAGGAAAGATTCTTTCACACGAGGAAGTCCTTCCTGCTCTCTGAAAAGCGTTTCACCGGGATTATCTTTTAGATGTTAATGGGGCCTTGACCAATGGTCAGACCTGTGCAGATCATTGTTCTACATCCCACTGGCCAGGTGCACATTCAGAACTGTTGGTGTATAGGACAAAAATAGCCTAACATAGAACCATTTATTCAAAACTGCATACAACTGTTTTTGGCCATATGGACATCATCAGTGCAGTGTATGGAAACCATGACTTCTATGGAGTAGGGTTTGGGACCCAACAAAACCATATTAACAAGTTATGGTAAGAAAGCAAAATCAAAAAACCTTCAGCCTTTTAATTACAGAAGGCATTCACATGTTAATACATCACATGTCCAAAAAAAGACAAAAATTCTTCATTTCAGGACAGTAGATGGAGCCATGCAAATCATTGTGTCACACCAACAGCCAGATACAAATCCAGAGCTGCATTTACATTTAGGTTTTTATATCTGTCTGGAGTTCTTAGATCTGACTAATGTCCATAAGAGTGAAACGCGTTGTGTCGGATGCTTACGCCTAATGGGCATAGAGTAAGATTTTTAGTGCTTTGAACACCCGGTTGCCGACCTCACTCAAAATTCAACTTTAAAAGATACCCAGGGGTCTTCAAACTATGGCCCTCCATTTGTTCAGGAACTACAACTCCAATCCAGCTTATTCGTGTCTGAATATCAGAGTTTTACAATGCCTCATGGGATGTGTAGTCCAGCAACAGCTGGGAAGGCCTTAGTTTTAGGATCCCTGTCCTATACTGATTGAGATATAGAAGTTGTCATTGCGGATCCCCATCTGAAAATGCTAGCTGCCTGGCTGCAAGATTTTCAGACTTCCCATAAAAAGCTTGCACATCAGAAAGTCTAATCGGAACTCTACTCTGCATACTTTGTGTCGCGGCGGTGCCGTAGAAAGGGTTCAAGTCACTGGAGTAGCATGGCAGCCAAGTAATCTCCATAATTCTTTACTAGAGCATCCACATTTTGTGCAATTCCTTTTCTTTACAAATCAGTTCTTCCATCACCTAATGTGTGCGTGTACTCTGAGTGCTCCTTAAACCTTTCACCCTTTGCCTAAGCCACAAAACAGCCAAAAGCTTGTATCTTGTATAGCCTCAGGAGATGCTCAAGACATCAGTCACGGCACTTCTCAGATTTTTTGATTTTTTTTTCCAAGCCAGCAGCAAAGCTGGAAGAGCTGGCATGTTCTTTGAATTTCCTTTACACTTCGGAGAGGACAAACTTTAATACCAAGCTATCGACCCACAGCAATCTACACAATACTTTACGTAAGCTGTCTGTATAGCCTCTATAAAAGCCCGCTGAACGCTATTTACTGCCCCGTTTCCAATTTATCTCCTTACATTTTAATTAAACTCGACTACTGACCAGAGACAGTAGTGTCATATGCCCGGCTCACTCACAAAGGAATTCAATTGATGACATGGAGACTGTGGAATCTGCTTCCTCTGATGCAGCAATGACAAGTTCATTAAACGCTTATGGAATGAAGATGGATTGAGTCATCAAAAGACATTACGGCAATAAAAACGGGAAGATTCCAAGGATGGCTTAGGACACGCTTCTACCAATTCAGATAGACAAGATATCAACACCTTGTACTTTTTTTTAAATTGCATTTATCTAAGGTGATATTTAGAAACGTAGATTTAAATTTTAATATATACATACCTGTTTATATGGCAGAGAAATCACTGTAGGATATTTCACACTCCCAGGCTTTGTCTGCAGCTGGCAAAACTCCCAAACCACACCTAATATTGAAGGAAACTGGCATAGATGGAGGCTGATGATACTGTTGTCTTCTGAAAATGCTGGTTGCTTGGCTGTTAGACTGATCTGTCTACAATGACCTAGAACAGTGATGGCGAACCTTGGCACCCCAGATGTTTTGTAACTACATTTCTCATGAAACACAACTACACTGCAGCGTACAAGAGCATTATGGGAAATGTAGTTCCAAAACATCTGGGGTGCCAAATTTCGACATCGCTGACCTAGAACATAGATCGTTTTGACTTCATGCTTGTTCCAGTTCGGTGGTTCTGATTTTTTTCTTCAATCTTTTTTTTTTTGGGGGGGGGGGGGGGTTGTTCAGCCATGGCAGCTCCCAGGTTTCTCTCAGCACAAGTTTCCCTAAAGGAATAAAGAAAAGAGGACGCACCAGTCTTGTGCATTATCCTTCGATACATTTATTAAAAGAGTGTATTAAGAACTACTCACAAGCATATGAAAGAAAAACGCAGTGTAAAAGCCTTTAACAGGTGGCAGTCGGTCTGATAAAACAGTCTCCAGATGGAGAGGACATGAGGGCCACTGCTGGATGACGCGTTTCAAAGGGATACCTTCTTCCTCAGACTCTGAGGAAGAAGGTATCCCTTTGAAACGTGTCGGCCAGCAGTGGTCCTCATGTCCTATCCATCATCTGTTTTATCAAAGACATGCTGGTAGGTTAATTGACTTCTGTCCAAAATTGGCCCTAGTATATGAATATGAGTTGGGGACCTTGGATTGTGGGTTCGAGGGTAGGGACCGATGTGAGCGTTCGATGCATGTGTGGAGCGCTGCGTAAAATTGGCGGCGCTATATGGGTATTTTAAATAAATAGGGATAATTACTCTCACTCAGGTTGAACTGGATGGACTGGTGTCTTTATTCAACCTTACTAACTATGTAACTATCAGACTGACTGCCACCTGGCTTTTACTCTTTTTTTTCATATGCTTGCGAGTAGTTTTTAATTCACTCTTAATAAATGTATCAAAAGGATAATGCACAAGACTGGTGCACCCTCTTTTCTTTATTCCTTTTCTGACTGCTAGGATACTCCTATCCTGGAGGGCAGCAAGGCCTGAGACAATATCCACCCTGAAGCTTAAATCACCTGATCAACACACAAGTTTCCGTAAGCTGGCCATAGACTGTTCAGATCTCAGCCGGTTCGATCCTTCAGCTTGGTTACAACCAGCCTGCTAGATTTCACTTTAGATTATAGCTAGCAGTTGCTATAGCTGCTGGCAATATTCACAGTCTTCTTTCAGTGGAGAAGGCCTCCCCCCGCACCCCTGCCAGGGGACCACAAGGTCTCTGCAGGAAGGATTCCTGTGTCAGTACGGTCTGTGTTGATCAGGGAACCGTAAGAAAATTCCCACCATCTATGGCTGGCCTTAAAGTGGTTGTAAAGCCTTAAAGGAGTTGTAAAGGCAGAAGTTTTTTTTATCTTAATGCATTCAATGAAACAGCCTCCTCAGCACCCCCTAATTACTTACCTGAGCCCCTTCTCTCTCCAGCAATGTCCACGAGTGTCTAAGCAGTCCAGGACGCCCCTCCTTATTGGCTCAGCTAGACTAACATCGGATTGTTAGTACAGTGGCACCGACCTGAGCTGTCCGTTTTTTTGTTCAACCCGCTGGGTTGAACAAAAACAAGTCCCCGTATCGCAGGCCGGTCCAAGCCAAAGGGAGCTGACATTTTGCCCTTGCGTGTCTTCCGGGTTCGCGGCTCTGGCGCTGTGAGTGGCCAAAGCCACAATGACGTCACTCCTGTGCATGAAGGAGTCTTCTTCCAGGCAAGGTCTGGCAGAGTCTGCCGGACCTTCAGCCGGGCATTCACAGCACAAGCGCCGCTGATGTCAGCGGCTGCACGCAAAGTGAATATTTCCTAAACCGTACAGGTTTAGGAGATATTCATTTTACCTACAGGTAAACCTTATGATAGGCTTACCTGTAGGTAAAAATGTAAAAAGTGGATATACAACCACTTTAAACTATAAATAAAGGCAAAACCTTTTTTAGCTTTGAATAGAGTGGAAAGGGATTAGATTACCGGTCAGTTTTTATTGCGGTCTGTGTCCCCATTAAAAGGAGATTTACCCTCTCTATTTGTCCTATTTACCATTATTATTGAAAGTGAAAGTAAAAGAAAACCCAAATTTTGTGTTGTCCCCATAAAAGTAATAGGAGGGTAAATCTTCCAGTGAGGACATTCGTTCTGGTGAGCTGGGGGCCCCAAGGAACTCCCTTCATTTTCACGGATTTCCTCTCACTTCCTGTTTTGCTATGGGACAGGAAGTGAAGGGAAAACTCTGCAAATGGGACACAGATGGCTTTTCCATTATGTGGTCTGCTTAGGTGGTGCTCAGGTTTGATTCCCTATACCAGTGTTTCTCAACTCCAGTCCTCAAGGCGCCTCAACAGGTCATGTTTTCAGGCTTTCCATTATTTTGCACAGGTGATTTGATCAGTTTCACTGCCTTAATTACCACAGCTTTTTCATCTGAGGGAAATCCTGAAAACATGACCTGTTGGGACGCCTTGCGGACTGGAGTTGAGAAACACTGCCCCAAAGTATCTCACAAAAAAAAAAAAAAAAAAAAAAAAGTAAAAGAAAAAATTAAAGGGGATTTAGAAAATTATACAATCACTTTTGCACAAAAGCCTATACAATAACTGTAGGACTGTCCTCAATATTACAAGTATGAACTTCACTATACAATGGAGACAAAAGTATTTTGCACTGCTGAATAAAAAAAAATATAAAATCAGATACTTTGGCAGGGTCTTCGTTAAAAGCTATGTGGCTGACCTACTGTTCTGTAAAAGAAAAGAATGACTGTATAAAACATTACCATTTAGGAATTGTTAACGGGTACACCATTTAACAATTTCTGAGGCTGGTAAAGTATATGTACAAAGTACAGAAAAACCTTGGCCCAGGAATCCAAATGGGAATCTCATCACAAAACATCACAACAATTTAGCCCTGTAAAAGAAAATTAATGTTGCAGCATGCAACATCAGCTAAATACACATTGGATAAACATATGTACACTTTCCTACCTGAACCTGTAAAGTTTGGTCAGTCTCTACGATTTAACCACCCATGCCAGACAGCACGATGGCATCCTGGACCTTCCCAGTCTACACTGCAGTAAAGTCATGCAACTTGGGTCCAGGACCCACCCCCAGATTGTGATTGGACAGTGAAGGTGCAGCAGCACGCCAGTGTGGTTGTTCCTTTGTTCTCCCTTCCCCCTAAGAGTATGTGTGAAGCAAAAGGAGCCATAAAGGGTAGGTAATTACCAGGGTTTGACAGGTACCAGCTCCCCCACTTCCCCTCGGATCGCCGTTCGGCCCCCTCCTCCCCCTGCAGCCTTCTGGGTCACGCCACTGGGGACCATTCATATAGTGCAGACATTGCCCACAGTTAGTATGCTGGCACCGGGGACTGAAGCACATTTGTTTTGCTCAGCCTACAAACAAAATCTATGGGTGTATGGCATGCTTAACTATATCCATCATTAACACATTCCTGACACGTCACCATACTGTTAAAAAATACTTGATCATTAAAAAGCCGTCCTCGGGCACCAATCAGTGCTGGCTGGGATGACGACATCAGTCTGCTGCAAACAAGTCTCACTGCCCCAGTTAAGAGGCTACCACATTGTAAGGACCACAATTGATGGGTTCTGGATGTGTGTCGATGGCATCAGTATGAACACTTCTAAAGTAATTAAAAAATCAATGCCAGGTACATTTGACCGTTGACCGTGACAGTTGAACTACTTCTGGCCTGCCTTAAATGGGATCTGTATTCTCCTTTACTTGTATAGGAATGCAAAAGCAAACAAAAGCCAGTTGACACCGGCCCTAACTTTGTAGCCAAATTAATGCAGGGTTAATACTACTGCCAGGGCTATTTTGGATGTGCATTATAGGCCATTTCGAATGGGCTTCCCAACATGACAATGCACTGCTATTGTGCATCCCTCTGGAACACTTGAAGCCCTCTAGAAAATTTTCAAAGTTGACCACCATTTAAGAGACTTCTCAATATCTATATTAAAAAAAAAAAAAATGTAAATAAAATACAGGTAAAACCATCGTTGGTCAATGCAATCTTCATTCTCTTGGGCCAAAAGCAGAGAAGTGAGCAATCTTCCTCATTTAAAGGCTGTGCAGCAACTCTGAGCTCTTGCTCCCGAGGAAGGGACGCTTAATGTATGGAGCATCCTGGCAATTAGACAGGACGGGGAAGAGTCCAAACAATTGGGTGTTTTCCTGCAAGGCTTTTTAGGTGCCACAAAAAGGGCCTACAGACATAGCAATTCTATAAAACCAATTTTTTCCATTAACAACAGTGCATTTTAACCTATTGGGGCCCCTTGACTGCATGGTCAATCTTCAAGGATGAATGTAACCTTTATTATGACACTATGATGGAGCCATTTCCTGACCTGAAGCAGTGATATCCCTGTCCTCATTAAACGTTCAACTTCAATGTAATTATTTCAGATCTCCATCCCCATTTAGATTTTAAAACAGGATTCCCCTAAAAATGCACTACGGTGATTTATCGCCATATTTTTTTACGTTTTATACCTTTTCTCTCCCTTTAAACTTTCACCTGATACCTCAGGCATGAAATTACTGTGTTGTGGTGTGGGAAAGACTCCCCAGTGACATTCAACAGAATCTATGACAAACCTGTCAACTGTGCTTTATGTCACACCACTGGACTCGACTTGGATTTGATGCAGATCCTTGTAATGTGGCAAAAGACGGCCTAATGCCAGTGTTATTGTACAGAAAACATACAAAAGTAGGAACACAAAGCAAATTTGAAGGAATAGTGTAACATAGAATTGATGTAGAAGCCATTGTTGTAAATATATTTCCTTTAGCGCCCAAACCACGGTGGCTATGGTTTTCTAAAAAGGTCCCCTAAATTTATGTCACTTCCTTGAAACTTTGGCAACACTGGGGTCTTCCTGCACTTTCTTAACCTGCAAAAAATAACTCATTCTGTGCCTATGTCGTGGCCTATCTTTTGCACAGAGCTTGAGGTGTTCTCAAGTTTGCTAAAGTCTTATGTATACAGTGGATATAAAAAAAAGTCTACACACCCCTGTTAAAAATTTCAGGTTTCTGTGATGTAAAACAAAAATGAGACTAATGGCCCATACACACGATCAGAATATCGTAAAACTGTTTCCGCTTAATAGTCGCAAGTAGAAATTGAATAGCTAAATAGTCACGAAAATTCTTGTGCGACAGAAAAAAAAAAAAAAAAAAAAAAGTGATGTCATGTGTTGTAATGTATTTGTATTGAATTTTTGGACGACAACTATACTGACTAACCGAAAATCATACGATCTTGAATCTTGAAAATTTCCATGCATGCCCGATCGATTATGATCGGATGAACGGTCGTGATCGGCTGTCGAAAGTAGCGTACACACGATCCGAAAATCATACGATCCTTCTTCGGACGACCGTTTTCATACGATATTTGGATCAGGTGTACAGGCCATAAGTTCTGCAGACCATGGCTTTTGCCATAGGATGTGACTAAGAAAGGGTCAGGAAAGACCTACTAGAACAGCTGAACTTTGTTTGGGGTTAATCAGAGGCACTCTAAATGATGGCAGGTGTACCGACTCCTATTTAACATGAGTTTGAATGTGATTGCTTAATTCTGAACACAGCTACATCCTCAGTTCTAAAGAGGGTGTGCACATTTATGCAACCCCCAAAAAGATTTGTTTGTTTTTTAACCGAGTTGTACAGCTCCTAGATCACATTAAAAAGGTGGAAAAAGTTCTGAAATTTAGCTGTCATTTTTTTCATAACAGAAACTTGACATTTTAACAGGGGTGTGTAGACTTTATATTCACACAGTTTCTCACAAATGTGAGTACACCCCCTCACATTTTTGTAAATATTTTATTATATCTTTTCATGCGACAACACTGAAGAAACGACACCTTGCTACAATGTAAAGTAGTAATTGTACAGCTTGTATAAAACTGTGTAAATTTGCTGTCCCCTCAAAATAACTCAACACACCATTAATGTCTAAACCGCTGGCAACAAAAGGGAGTACCACCCCTTTTGGGAGTGAAAAATGTCCAAATTGGGTCCAAAGTGTCAATATTTTGTGTGGCCACCATTATTTTCCAGCACTGCCTTAACCCTCTTGGGCATGGAGTTCACCAGAGCTTCACAGGTTGCCACTGGAGTCCTCTTCCACTCCTCCATGATGACATCACAGAGCTGGTGTATGTTAGAGACCTTGTGCTCCTCCACCTTCCATTTGAGGATGCCCCACAGATGCTCAATAGGGTTTAGGTCTGGAGAAATGCTTGGCCAGTCCATCACCTTTACCCTCAGCTTCTTTAGCAAGGCAGTGGTCCTCCTGGAGATGTGTTCAAAGTCGTTATTTTGGAATAGTGCCCTGCGGCCCAGTCTCTGAAGGGAGGGGATCATGCTCCGCGTCAGTATGTCACAGTACATGTTGGCATTCATGGGTCCCTCAATGAACTGTAGCTCCCCAGTGCTGGCAGCACTGATGCAGCCCCAGACTATGACACTCCCACCACCATGCTCGACTGTAGGCAAGACACTTGTCTTTCAGTATGAGAGAGTGAGAGCGATAACACCAAATTTAACACACCTCCCCATTTACACCTGAGACCTTGTAACACTAAAGAGTCACATGACACCGGGGAGGGAAAATAGCTAATTGGGCCCAATTTGGAAATTTTCACTTAGGGGTGTACTCATTTTTGTTGCCAGCGGTTTAGACATTAATGGCTGTGTGTTGAGTTATTTTGAGGGGGGATAGTAAATTTACATGGTTATACAAGCTGTACACACACACTATATTACCAAAAGTATTGGGACACCTGCCCATCTATACACACTTTAATGGCATCCCATTCTTAGTCCGTAGGGTTCAATATTGAGTTGGCCCACCCTTTGCAGCTATAACAGCTTCAACTCTTCTGGGAAGGTTGTCCACAAGGGATTGTGTCTATGGGAATGTTAGACCAGTGGTTCTCAACCCTATCCTCAAGTATCCACCCCCAACAGGCCACGTTTGCAGGTTTTCCTTTATCTTGCTCAAGTGCTTTAAATCAGAGTCAATGGCTTGGTATTTTGGACAGATATTTTATCCAATAGAAATTCCCAAAACATGGCCTGTTGGGGGGTACTTGAGGAGAGGGTTGAGAACCACCGTGTTAGACCATGCTCTCAGAAGCGCATTTGTGAGGTCAGGCACTGATGTGGACAAGAAGGCCTGGCTCTCAGTCTCCGCTCCAAGTCATCCCAAAGGTGATCTATCTATGGAGGTGCAGGCCAGTCAAGTTCCTCCACCCTAAACTCACTTATCCAGGTCTTTATGGACCTTGCTTTGTGCACTGGTCCAAATCATTGGAGGGGTTATGGTGTGGAGTTGTTTTTCCGGGGTTGGGTTTGGCCCCTTAGTTCCAGTGAAGGGAACTCTTAAGGCGTCAGCATACCAAGACATTTTGCCAATTTCATGTTCCCAACTTTGTGGGAACAGTTTGGGGATAGCCCATTCCTGTTCCAACAGGACTGTGTACCAGTGCATAAAGCAAAGTCCATAAAGACATGGATCAACAAGTTTGGGGTGGAAGAACTTGACTGGCCTGCACAGAGTCCTGACCTCAATATGATAGAACACCTTTGGGATGAATTAGAATGGAGAACACAAGCCAGGCCACATCAGTGCCTGACCTCACAAATGTACTTCTGGAAGAATGGTCAAACATTCCCATAGACCAGCGATGGTCAACCTTGGCACCCCAGATGTTTTGGAACTACATTTCCCATGATGCTCATGCACTCCACAGTGTAGTTGAACATCATAGGAAATGTAGTTCCAAAACATCTGGGGTACCAAGGTTCACCATCACTGCCATAGACAAACCTTGTGGATAGCCTTCCATGATTTGAAATGGTTATAGCTGCAAAGGGTCGGACAACTGAATATTAAATCCTGCGGACCAAGACTGGGGTGCCATTAAAGTTCGTGTGTGTGAAGACAGGCATCCCATTACTTTTGGTAAAATATGTATATTATTTTATATAAAACACTGCATTCTCATACAAATTCAAAAGACGAACTACAGTCTCGTCTTTCATTGCTGGTTACATGAAAGCTTGTACATAAAATGTTGCTGAAACATACAAATTAGGGGAGTATTCAAAACCTTCTGGTTCACTGGCTGTCAGAGAAAGTAGCTATAAGGCCCCTTTCACACGGACGGACCGTCTATCCGTTTTTCTTCCATCCGTCGACGGACGACAATGCATTCCTATGGGCAGACGGATGAACATCCGTCATCATCAGTTAACCTCCGCTTCCGTTTTTTTTTTAACGTACAAGGCTACGTCCAGATCCGTCAAAACGGATATTAACTGATCCGTTAAGATCCGTTTGAAAGAAAAACATGGGAGGAGCAATGCATTCTGGGTAATTTTTTGGGGAACAAAACGTATACAAAAAACGGATGTAACTGTACATTTACGGATGTAAGCGGAACAAAAGTTGAATGATAACGGATATTAACGGAACGGATGAAACCAGATGATACAACGGATAAGCACTGATACGTTTTTGACGTGGCTAAACTGAATGCATCCGTGGGAAAGGGGCCTAAAAAGGTGAGCAGGAGAGCAAGCCAGCATTTCTCAATCACGATGTGGTAGAACCCTAGAGTTCCTCCAGAGATTGCTAGGGGTTTAAGTATTTTTTGCCTTTCATACAAGTTACCATTGCTATCAATGATCTTTTCAGAGGGACAATCTTCCCAATGACCATCACTGTTAGAAGCATTCTTCCCGCTGCTCACCAAGGCAGCATTTCACTGACCACCAACAGCAAGTCATTTTTGGATAGAGGAGCCTTATGTCTCAGCTTACTGGTTTAAACGAATGCACTGCGAGCTGTGGATATTAGTTTAATTATTAGCAGGGGTTTCCAAATAATTATATTTATATATATATATATATATATATATATATATATATATATATATATATATATATATATATATATATATATATATATATATATATATATATATATATATATATATATATATATATATATATATATATATATATATATATATATATATATATACACACATATATATACACAATTTTTTTTTTTATTATTTTAAAAAAAATGTTATATTTTTATTTAATTTTTCTTTTTTTTTCTTTTTTTAGCACAGTAGTATTGCACTTCTAATTTCAGGGGAGTGTAGCTGTGGATCACATAGCAGTCCCATCAAAAACACCTTAGCACAAGAGGTATTAGGCAGGCCTAGGGCCAGATGATATTACATGAAAATCTGCCTCCTTACCGCAGCCTTTAAAGCAGAGAACGGCAAATATTTTACTTAAATGGCTTCATAGGGGTGTAGCAAATTTGTCTTAATTTTTAAATTAAATTTAGGGTTTCACGCACACTAGCATTTTATTAAGCTCCTAGGAGCGGTTATTTTTTTTCTGCACCTAGAAGCTAAAATCGTGTTATCCTAGGTGTCCCTGCACACTACTTTAGGCCATTAGCATTTTTTGAGCTTCAGCGTCTAGGAGCAGGAAAAAAAAAAAAATAAATAAATAAAAATAATTTGGAGCATTTTACCAGCAGAAAAAAAATAAAATAAACGCTGAATGCTCCCAACAGCGCTTTTTTTTTTTTTCTTCATGCACTGCAAAAACGCTAATAAAAGGCTAATGCTCCTAAAAGCTTCTAAGAACTACTAAAATGCTACTAGAAGCTGGCACAAAAATGCTATTATCAGCATTTTTCATCCAGCGTTTTACCTTATTTTGAGCTTATGAACAAGCCTGGTGTGCATGGCGCATACAAATGTAAAAAATGCAATGGGAGAGAAAAACATGTGAAAAAACACAGCTCAGTGGATATTGTGTCTCACCATTCACACTCTATTAGAATGGCAGATGGAAGTCCAAAGGATATTGTATATCTTACCATTACAGTAACACTCATATACCTTTCAGAGTATTTCATAAATTAATAAGTTGAGCTATCCCATGTTTAAAAAAAATAATAATTTTTTTATATATATATATATATATATATATATATATATATATATATATATATATATATATATATATATATATATATATATATATATATATATATATATATATATATATATATAATGTGTGTATGTATATGATTTTCCTTTTTTGTGATAGAGTTTATGTATCTGAAAAGTCCCATTCAAGCAGAGTGGGGGGCACTGTTGTTGGGCTGTGCCTAGGGTATCGGTTGCACCCAATTCAATCATGGTTGTCATCCTATAACAGGATGTACCTTCACAAGATTTTAAATGCAAATATTGAAAATGACTTCTAAAAGCTTACATGAGATTTTTTAGAGATTGGCTTTACAATACGCTTTGTTTTGCAGCAAAAAAAAAAAAAAAAAAAAAGGTAGTAGCCATCTTAGAAGTGGAATAAGCATTTGTTTATTAGGTATCTGAAATTCTACAATTTTTTTTTTTTTTTTTTTTTATATTTTTTTTTTTAGTGTTGTGCAGACGCAGTGAAAAAGCTCTGCAATTACTTTTTCACCTGCCCATGAAACTGGAAAAAATATGCCAATATCTTTTTAAAAAGAAGTGTTGAGTTTTACAAAGACCAAATTGCATCCAGTAATTTAGCATTTTGTCCATTAGGATCACTTCCATTACAAGTGAAAATGCCTATAATACCCACTAATATGCTTCTAAGTGTGCCTTCCCCTCTTTTACAGCCTTAATTGCAGCATTTGGACACCAAGGAAAGCTCTGTACACTTCACAAGGCACTCAGCAAGCCTCCGGGGAGCTTCAATTTCATATTCAAAGTCAGCAACCAACGGCAAATAGCCATTTTTTCCAACTAAATTAATGCTTAGCAACAAAAAAAATAAAATAAACAAAAAAAAAAAAGGAAAATACTGCAAAAATACTAGAAAAAAAGAAAAGACTTTATTCACAAATCAATATTTCACAGTATTCAATAAATATCAATCAAGTAGAAAAATGGAGGAGAGACCAACATACCGGTAGTCATATTTTCTAATATTGCATAGTCATTACACAAGAGGTGGGTACAGAACATAGAAACCTCTGGTGCAAAACCATATAGGATATAATGAGTTAGCAAAAAAAGACGGTTTTAGGCGTCTGATATAAGTCACCCATCACTCTGGTGCATACTGTATTTCAGAAATGCTCTTAAAAAGCTGAAGCCAGGGCCAATATACAAATGCAGCCGTGTATTCATTTACAGTTGAACTCCAGGAATTATATGTGTTGCATACTTGCATTGGTTCAGCTTGGCAGAGGGGGAGGGGTGACGTCACGATCTTCACCTCTTCCAATTAGAAAACATCTTTTAATTATTGAAAAAATTTGGTGGAAATGCAGAGTAAGCGACCACCTGTGGTCAGTGTGCAAAGAGGATGTAGCCCGCATATAACCAATAGCAGGAACTGGAAGATTGCGGCTATCAGCGTTTTGCAGCTTTCCCAGCAGCCCATCAGGTTTGGATATAGGTATATGCCAAGCTGGACCAATGTTAAGTATGCAATGCAGATCATTCCTGGAGGTCAGCTTTAAGTCAAGAAAAAGACTTCTTAAATACTGCTAATATAAGTATCCAGATTGGTTTGATTTGTACCCATTGGCTTCCTGTAATCTCCTGCACAGCAGGACTGGGGAGGGAAGTTGGCACTGTCAGCTGTCAGTCTAAAACTGAACATCATTACGGAAAAGGAAAAGCAGAATGAGTAATTTAGTTGCAATTTTACTCTCCAGTTTGTAGGTCTGGGACCAAGCTTTAGGGCTTAATGGTACTGGCGGTCAAAGTACCTTATGTTAGGTCACAAGACTAACTAAAAATGACTGCAACTCTTTAGCAGGCAAGACCATTAACATAAGTATTTTAATTGTGTATTTTACCATTGGCCTAGAATTCTGCTTTAATAAGTCTACCATACACATTACAATCTTTGTACAGTCAACTTTGAAATTTACCAAAACTACGTAATAGGACAGTCTACCTAAAATAATCAATCAATTTGGATAAACTCAGGTAGGCTCTTTCACGTCAAAGTTGTTGGTAGATTTAAAGAAGATTATTCCGTTTGCAACAGGTTTTGTAAGCTCTAAAGTGGAAATGTATCCTTGAAATATTCTATGGAAATTAAAAAAACACGTGTATTTTGATAAATATATAAAAACCAGGCTTGACTTCTGTCCATACCTTAGTTGCCCAGCAAATCGGCATTTGGAAACTGACAGCCATTTTGCAATGACACCATAATGTCGCTCAATCCTCTCGCGCCATCTATGTCTGGCAGGAACAGTGAAAGCATTTGCAGTCACAAGACTTAGGCCCCTTTCACACTTGTGCGACTGCAAAGTTGCGCGATTTGTGGCTGCGATTTTTGCTGCGATTTCAAGGAATGCCTGTGTAAGTGGCATCAAAAATCGGACCAAAGAAGTGCAGGGACTACTTTGAAGTCGGAACAACTTGAAGTCGTACTAATATAAATGGCTGTCATTGGAAATCATGGGGAACGACTTGTCATGCTACTTTGCAGTCCCAAATCGTGGGACAAGTCATACAAGTGTGAAAGGGGCCTTAGATAGCATTAGACGTGTTGAGTAACACCATAAGTTGCATGGTGGTGCTGGTATATGGCCAACACATTTCAATGTTAATTGCTGGAGCACCAGAGCCGAGACACGAGTCATACATGGTGCTCTGTATTTATCGAGGAACATGTGTCAAGGCTGGTTAAGTCTACAGTAACCTTATGAACATTTAAGTGAACCCAAGTCTATTCTGAACCATGCCCCTTTAACACCTCGCACTGTTCAATCAGCTAAGCCGATAATGAAAGCAGTGCGATTTGTACCCATGAATGCTTTCCCTGGCTGTCAACACCAGAACACAACCATGGCGGTAGGACACCTACTCTAGTATAAAAGCAGGATCTGTATTCAGCAGTTTGCTAGCTATGCCTCAACATCCCTCTTTGATGGGGGAACATGTGACCTAATAACTTGGCTCTGTTCAGGGGCTGGCAGCCAGAAACAGGTAAGTACACAACCTTTGCCATCAGGTGACAAAACAGCGAGGGCAAATATGTAAGGTATGTTATGTTTAGTTCACTTGTTAGTGGAACAAGAGGGACTCTAGAAACTTGCTAATCACAGATCGCTGGTAAACAAAGAGACTTGACTACTTATTGATGGCTTCCTACGTTGACATTAGTGCATTGCAAATAAAATTATATTAGCAAGGATTTAAGCTGGCCATAAATGGCTCAAATTTCTGCAGACTCCTGCTGAATCAGCCAAAATTGCAGCCATGGGTGACCCTGTCAACAACTCCCACCAAAGTCTATTTACAAATTGACTGAGCCCGATAGAAAATAAGCCCAACAGTGATTGCATTCTCTGCAGTCACTAGTTTGTTATTCAGACAACCACAGGGGCTGGCTATCCGTACGCCAGCAATGGAGATAATTAGAGATG
The DNA here is from genome assembly GCA_028564925.1 of Lithobates sylvaticus. Classification (NCBI taxonomy): domain Eukaryota; kingdom Metazoa; phylum Chordata; class Amphibia; order Anura; family Ranidae; genus Lithobates; species Lithobates sylvaticus. Next base: position 213,822,122 of record CM053029.1, read on the forward strand.
GGGGGGGGGGGGGGTCTATTGATCTTCTCTCAGTCAGTGGGTTGAACGAGAGAAATCTCTACGTATATGGCTAGCCTTCAGATCCTTGCTGACAAGCAGTTAAAATAGTCTATAAAACCTTTGTTTGAAACAACCATATCCTAACGCGCATGCATTTCTGAGGTAGTGAAGCTAAACTAATTCAAAAGTTTTTAACTGCAATTGGTATGAGGATATAGTGACTTCATTATTGCGCCAGCCACACCCTATTTCTCCATGCTGTATGATGCGCATTGCAATAAACACGTCTGTAATAGTTACATAGATTCGTTTATTGCTGGCAGAGTCGGCATTGCGCAGCTGATCAGTATGCATTCCGAGTAGGGGGACCCCTACCAGAAAGTAGTTAGGGTTTCCATTTTCTGTCCGGAAGTTAAGAAGTTCTTTAACACCCACCAAAATGGGCAATAGGAACTTTACGAGGAAGACAATTTAAGTGCCCATTAAACGTCAGCTCCAGGGAAACTTTGTTTTGTAAAAGGATAGGAAAGGGGTAAAACTTCTGTTGGGTATTTAGTGCCCCTATCGGACATGTTGTTGACATCCATCAAATAGACAGGAAGTAAGGAAAAATCTGCCATGTAGGGACACAATAAAAGCTTTACAATGTTCTACCCCTTCCTACCCCACCCAAAACAAAAAAAGAATATGGTTGGGTTTAGGGTCCGCAAGGCTATCTTAAAGCTGGCACTCACATTATAAAACTTTGAGCTTCCCCAAAAGCTGATGGAGACTAAGGTTTGTTTTGTCTTGGGGACAATGTAAAGCCAGTAACACTTGCTTTTCTCCACAGTCTCGCGGCAGCTGGTGCTTCCATCCTCTATCATCCCACAATTTGCTGTGGCCACTGGTCCTGAATTGCAACTGTTGACATCGGCAAGAGGAGGAGGTGACACAATTAGACCTGGGCAAGGACAGAAGCTTTGTGGGACTGGTTGTCACTACCAGCAATGGCGTGCAGGACCATGAAGTAAGGCAAATATTACAGTCTTAGATCATCTCCATGACAAAACAGGCACCATACTTAATTTTGGCCTCCAAGAGACGTTATATAAAAGGTTTTGACTTTGGCTTTTTTTTTCCTTTTTATAAGTCCAGGACAAATAAGTAACATAAAACTAACAAGTCTAATATACAGATATAAATTACATGTATAAAAGTCCATGACTGTGCCAAAAAATGTAAAAATTACAATAAGATGGCAAACCAAGATGTCTTCAAATATGCAACTTTAACTTTTTTTATATATATATTTATATATACACACACAAAGCAGTTATAAAAATCCTTCATTTTTATTAACATGTAAAATTAGAAATTTCTCGAACAAATCTTCAAAATATTTTATGGTCTTGGAAAAAAAAAAAAAAGGAGACAGAAAAAACGTTTTAAGTTACAAAAGCTATCACACAATAAGGCACATTGGCACTGCTCGAGTGTTTATAAGGCATATTTAAAGGAGGACAATATTTATTGTGCTTTAACGAGGTCCTACACAATGGCATGACTTCTTTGTAGAGAGCTCTTTAGGCAAAGGTCTCTATTGATTTGGAGACTCTGCACTTTAAAACTTTGCAGACGTAGTAAAACTTTGCTGGAGTTTGAATTCCTATTGAGAAACCAAGGTTATTTGATCTTCCTTGAGTAATTATTTAAAACGTGCAAGTCTTGCTTGGTTATGCAGAATGTTATAGTAGTGCAGAATAGTTATTTACAGCAGTCATGCAACACAAAAACGTAACCATTTAGAAGTATAGCTAACCGTTTTCCCCCTTCATTATACCCATGCCCCTCTGAGGTCTGGTTAATAACATTCCTAGGTTATTAATCTGCCATGTTCCAATCAGTGTATGACCTCACTAAAAAGAATTACTAAAAATAATTTCTTTTGTCCTATGACAAACACTTAAGTCCGCTTCTTAGGTTTGAAGTAAAATCGGTCAGTACCCAAAAGTTGACAGACTTGAAGGACTACAAAGCAGAAAAACGGTGCATGCATATCATTTTAGATGTATTAATCTGCATGCCAGGTGTGCAAAATCCTAGGCTGCTCTAACTGGTAGGCTTAAATATTTCCTAGTAGTATTTAATGGTATTGCTGCCATCGCGCATGTTACTATTGGTCAATCCATATGGTAGGTTTACTAATCAATAGGAATTTGTGGCAAGGGGAGGGACCAGCATGCAACACCAACAAAAGTTGGCAATGCACAGGGAAAAAAAAATGTCCATATGAGCCACACATCTGTGCAAACCCTAGGTATGAAAGTGCAATAGCCTCAGCCCGGGCTCGAGCCAGGCCATGCCCAACGCATTTCACTCCACCCTGGAGCTTAATGACGGAGATCCCCATGATTAGGCTTCAGGGGCAGAGTGAAACATGTTGGAGGCATCGCCTGGCTGGAGCCTGGGCTGAGGCTGTTATACACTCTTAGCTGGGACTTGCAGAGATGTGTGGCTCATATAGACATTTTCTTCCCTGTACATTGCTGTCTGGAGCTGGAACGAGTGCTGAAACGAGTGCTGTCCTAGCCTGCACTCACAGTGGTTGGCTTTATTGAATGGGATTCCTACAGCCTGAGCGCCATCCACAATTTTGGTTTGGGGTCACAACAAAAAATTGGCAATTACAACCGTTTTGGATTCAGGGAACCTAGGCTGCAAATGAATGCAGTTATAGCCGTTTGGGTACCAGCCAGGTATACCCTAAATCTTCTGGTTACACAGATGGAGAAGCAGTTTTCTTGTGAATGTAGTTCATTATTTCTAGCCATACATATCAGCCTGAGCTCACCCCTTTCTTCAACTGTGTACATTTAGAAGGTTCACTGGACTAAAAAGGAAGAGGCTAGGAAAACCAGGGGAAAATAAAACCCGTTGCCTAGAGCAACCAACTTCAATTCTTAGAGTGCAAGTCATTGAATAGAAAGGATTGAATTAGTTGCTATGGACCACAGACCTCCAGTCTTCCTGCATTAGGCATTAGAACAGTGTGTCGTGTATTCCTAAAGACACATTTGGTTAAGAAAATTAGAGCACAGAGCTAACAGAGGAGAAGTAGGAGATAAACCATGCAAACAGCAGGCACTAAAGGAAAATATTAATAACACTGTACAAGTTAGCAGCCCTAACACAATGCGCCTATTCTTCGAAAGAATCCCAAACCCCATGAAAAACCCTTTAGAAAAAGTCTTAGTCATAACACTCAATGCCATGATAAAACCATCCACTTGTATCAAGCAAAAGCAAGATCTTTATCAGCTACAGCCACAATAAAAGAACAAGTCACCCAGTAGAGCTCAGCAAAAGGTATAAGGAATGATTAATTGCAAAGGAAAGCATAGGCCTGCCCCCAACAAAACAGATAAAGATAAAAAAAAAAAAAAAAAAAGGAAGGACACTGCATCAACACAAGCACGGTTAACACGAGCTCTTGCAGTGAGAGCCAGCTCACAACACTGCACTAGTAAACCGAAAAAAATTGTTTTCTTAATATGCATCAGCTAGCAGAACACTACTTGTGCATTTCCAGCCCATTCTTCAATAATTTAAAATTATATACACATGGCACTGTGAGGCCTGCACATGCTCATAGGGCCTATTAACATGAAGTGCTGCTGAAATTTACAATACAATTCGTTTTTGGTTCAACACAGCAACAATTCAAACTACTACCTGACCTACAGAAGGCAAAATTAAAATATAAAAAGGAAAAAATAAAATAAAAAAATAAGTCTTTATTGACCCCACCATCCCCATTGGCTCTTAGGTACTTCAAGAGGAAAGGCATCACCATACGTCAGTCCAAGCTATACTGCCATCCGCTGAAGCCTTTTGTAGGAAGTAATCGCCTACCTGCTTATGGTTGTATTTCTGGGGATTGGTCCGATAGCTGTAATCCGAGTACTGATCAGAGCCAGTGGAGTTGTTGTCCCCAGTGCCAACAAAGGTGTTGGCAGCCGGTAGGTCTTGTACCACTTGGTGCTTTTTGGAGGCAGATGGGGATTGTGGCTGCAGTTGGATGGATGGCAGGGGGGAGTTTGAACGGTAATGACGCCCCAAATCCGGGCTCCCAGGTGGGTAATTCAAAGGAAGATGAATCCTCGGGCTGTCCCCAACAGAGTCACTCATCAGATTAAACTTAAGGGACTTCTGCAGCCCACTTTCTTCATCCTCCTCTACTGGTTTGGGTGGCTTTGGAGATTTGCTCTTCTTAGTTTTGATTTTATTTTTACTGTTTTTATTACTCTGCTTTGGGGCATACAGATCTTTTGTTTCTTTCTTACCAGCCTGATAGCCACTCTTTGCTTCCTTCTGTCTGCAGTATCGAGCCAAAACAACCACCACAATGACTACGACAACTGCCACAATCCCAGCAAACACACCAAATAGGATGATTCTTTGCTGTTTATTATGCTCATATTCAGGATCCCCAGCAATATCAATGTTCAATGGAGTATCCTGGCTGTGACCAAGTAGAGTTTCCACAAAAGTCTGGTTTGTTAAAGTTTCATTGATATAGAAGTGAACTAAGGCTGTGCCATGTCTGGTAGGTTTTCCTCGATCACTTACTCTTACAACTAGACGGTGCAGGCCATGGTGCTTCCTTAAAATCTGCTTTTCTAGGGTTACTTCACCTCCTGTGGGCGTTATCTGAAAAAGTTCATAGGGATTGCCACTAGCAATACTATATACAAGTTCAGCATTAATACCAGTGTCCATGTCCTCAGCTCGGACCTTGTTGACCTGGGTACCTGGGTTTGTAGAAGGAGTAAGATAAGCATATGAAATGTTTGAAGGTACAACGATAACTGGAGCATTGTCATTCTCATCAAGGACATTTATAGTCACACCCACATATGACGAACGAGGCGGGTCCCCTCCGTCCACCGCCTTCAACCGGAAGGTGTACGTGCTCTGGTGCTCCCGGTCAAAGGAGATGCTGGAAAGAATAGTGCCCGTCCCATTCTGGATAACAAATTCTCCACTGTCCGGTTCTACTGAGAGATGGATACGAGCATTTTCACCTTTATCTGCATCAATAACGGTCACCATTCCAACTGGGCTCAACCTAGGCATATTCTCCATGACTGAGAAGTTGTAGCCATTTAGCATGAACTTAGGATCATTGTCATTACAGTCCAGAACAGTGATGACAACAGAAGCTGTCCCCTTTAGACTCGGGGATCCTTTATCTGCAGCAACAACATGAAAATCATAATGTTCCCTCTGTTCCCGGTCCAATACGGTGTTGACTCTAATTTGACCAGAGTCTGGGTTGATAGAAAAGATTGCACGAGTATTGGCATCTGCAGCTATGGAGTAAGATATTTGAGCGTTTGAACCACTATCGGCATCAGTTGCACTAACTTCCATTACAACATCATCAGGAGAGTTGTTCTCTTTGAAGGTCACCTCCATCAGACTCTGGGGGAAGATAGGTGGATTGTCATTCACATCCGTCACCTGCACCTTAAGAGAATTGGTACTGGAAAGAGGAGGGTTACCAGAGTCAACAGCTACAATTTCAATAGTATATTCTTTAATAGACTCATAGTCCAGCGGTGTGGTGGTTTGCAGGAAATACTTCTTTTTGCTGTCAGTCCCTGTGTCGCTAACCTGTTTCAGCTGGAAAGGAACATCCCTGGCCACAACACAGGTCACAGCAGCATTTTCACCCTCGTCTATATCAGAGACCTGTACCAATGCCACGGGTGTTTCCACAGGGACATCTTCCGATATATTTGCCACACCATCTTGGTGTGTTACAAGGCCGAACCCTCTGATGTCAATTACTGGCTTGTTGTCATTTGTATCACGTACGGTGATTGTAACTTGGGTACGGGCGGATTTAGGATTCGATCCTTTGTCCTTGGCCACTACTGAAAAACGCAGAGTTCCAACATCTTCACGATCTATGGGACCCTGAACTGTAATCAAACCTGATGACCTATCTAGGTGCAGGAGCCTCCGAACAGTATCTGAGGCCTGGTGAAAGGAATAGTCAATATCAGCATTGGCACCCTGGTCAGAGTCATTGGCTTTCACCTGCAAAACACAAACAAGATAATTAGCTCAAATATTTGACAGATATTTTTCAGTAAGCTAAAAAATAAAGAAGAAACAAGGCATCTAAAATCAAAAATTGAAGATATTTCAAAATAAGTTACATTTCTTTGTTGTAAACATAAATCCTAATCCTTTTTTTCCCCCCTTTCAAAATCATTTACCATTATCATTGAGAGTAAAAAGAAAAGCCCCAGTTTTGGGTTGTCCCCAAAAACTAATGTAGGGGGAACTTTCCAATGGGGCCTAAGAGATTCCCTTAATTTGCAGCGGATTTCCTCACTTCCTGTTTGGTTATGGGACAGGAAGTGAAGGTAAATCTCCCCAATAAGACAAAGACGGCAAAAATAAACCTTACAGGGGTTTTAACCCTCCCTTACCAAAAATGAAAAAAAAAATAAAAGTTCTGCCAATAGTTATACTTTAAGTTTGGCATTGCTATTGTAAATAACCAAAAAGTCATAACTGTAATAACAGCCTACATTAATCATAACTAGCATCATTCTGCCGTAATATCTAAAAAGACACAAAATTACGGTTGTACCTGATACTAAGCATTTGCACAAGTATCGGTTCTTGTGCAAATGCACCGATACCGAAAATGATGTAAACAAAACCAGGGGCAGACTGACCAGTAGGGGGCACCATGATAGAAAAGGTCAGTGCCCAAAGATTCTGCAGCTTAGGTATGGTGGTGACAGATTTCCCTCCCTCCCCATCACCTGGTCTCAGCCAGATGGTAAGCACACTGGTAGATGATGGGGACCCCCCCCCCCCCCGCCCCTCCTTCCCTGCATCTTGATCGCCATAATTGTTGGCAATAGACATCAGTAATTGGTATCAGCGAGTACTTACAAAAATAAAATAAAAAAAATAAAAAAAATCAGTACTCGTTGCTAAAAAAAAGTGGTATCAGTGCATCCCTAGCTAAAATACCACGTCTCTTACTTTTATTGAATCCATTCCTATACTGCCAAATATGAAGAAACCCATAAATAACATTTTAGTGAGTGTTAAACTACCAATTATTAAGAAATAGGAATAGAAAATTCAACAATGTTGCACCAAACTCTAGAGAAAGCTTCAGCTTTTTATTTTTTTCTGGATTTATAGTCTGAAATCAATTCTATGAAATGAATATCTGCCAAAAAGGTCAATACAGTCATGAAGTGCGAGGACTGCTTTGATCACATATTGATGGTGTCAGAGCCACTCATCCATGACGGGCGTGATTTTTGAACCCTTTTAAACCAGGCTGCCTCAATTATATGGGACAGGGCTGTGATCAATATGCTACTGAACACTCCTCATTTTTCCAACTAGCCTAGCCCAGAGCAGAAGGGTGAAAGGCAACCATTACAAGCAGGAAATTATTTGCACTGTTCCTCAAGGTCTTATTCTAACAGTTTGAAACATATCCAACTCCTGTTGCTGCGAGATACTTGCCCTCAAATTTGAGTGACAGTGCATGGAGAGTAGGCTGACTTCATCCAAAACATATGCCTTCTTTCTATGGCTTTGGGTTTGCTATGCTCTGTTAACACTTGCCTTTACAAATGTACTGAACACATTTGCTTTTCAGTTATACGACAAAGGTTTTCAGAAACTATTATTGAATATTCTTATATTTTTCTGAGATTTCTGCATTAGCCAAATTTCCTGGTTTTGCTTCAACAGAAGGTTGTCACAGACTTCTTAATGCCTCCTTTGTTACATAAAATGTAAGCAATTGTTAACCCAAAAAAGAAAAGAAAAAAAAAAATGTATCCTACTCCTTTAATTAGCCCCCTGTAACACCTAAAAAACCTGACTGATCCTGACAGTTTCTCCCCACCCCTCTGTAAACTGACCACGGTGTCTGATCTTAGTAGCCATGAGACACCGTGGTCAGTTTACGTGCCTCTGTCATCAGCAGCCTGCTATTTGATCTCTTCTCCTGTGTCCTTCCCCCCTCCCCTGTATGTGCGAGGCATCCCTCCTGCTGCTCTCATAACACTGAGTGCCGGCGGTTCACACGGGCGACTTGTCAGGTGACTTAGCCACCTGACAAGTCGCACTCCATTTTGTACTATGTAACCATTCTAATAGGAGCGACTCAAGTCACTCCGACTTAGAAAAGGGTTCCTGTACTACTTTGGGACGACTCCAGGTCAACTTGCATTGACTTCTATATAGAAGTAATTTTGCAAGCCGCCGCTGAAGTCGTGTGCAGATCGCCTTGCAAAGTTGCTCTACAAGTCAGGCTGCCCCTGTGCGAACCGGAACTAACCTGTATACACCTATTGCAGTGTCACCCTCTGTGAATAATTTATAAAAATATAAATGCTGTAAATACCTAAATTTAAGAGCCAAGATTGGGATTACATGATCAGCCAGCTCTCTCCTCCTCCTCAGACTGACATCAGGAATCTCAGCCCCGCCCGCTGCATCTCAGAGGAGGAAAGGCAAAAGCTGGCCGGTCATGTGATTGTAATTGACAGCGAAATTAGGTATTTGCAGCATTTATTTTCATAAAAATCACACAAAGGAGGGGGATACTACAATCGGAGGCAGTGCTGATGGTGTATACAGGTTAGAGCAGGGTTTCTCAACCAGGGTTCCACGGTTCCTCTAGAGCAGTGATGGCGAACCTTGGCACCCCAGATGTTTTGGAACTACATTTTCCATGATGCTCAACTACACTACAGAATGCATGAGCACGGGAAATGTAGTTGCAAAAAATCTGGGGTGCCAAGGTTTGCCATCACTGCTCTATAGGTTGCTGTTCCCTGAGCAATAATCAATTTCTGCCTCTCGGGTAAGTTCTCAAGGACACCATTGATCTTTAGTTATCTGTAAGGGGGTAATTCTTCCCAATAACCACAAGTGTAAGAAGCATTCTTCTCATTGACCATGACACTAATGTATGAGGAGTTGTAGATTTTTCATTTTTAGCAGGGGTTCCCCAAGACCAGAGAATTATTTCCAGGGTTCCTCTGTGCTGAAAAGGTTGAGAAAGGCTGGGTTAGAGTGGCTTAACAACCGCTTTAAGGAAAAAGTAGGCCCTGCCAGGTGAACAATTCGGATCCACATATGGCACAAGTCTAAAAGAAAGATGCTCTTAGCACAGGACTGTTAATAAATGGCATTTCACAGCAGAAAGAAAAATACTTGTCTCGTTTGTGCCAAGATACACCTGCCGTTGAGGAATGTTCAAAAAAACATTTTAATGAAAGAAAAAAAAAAAAAAAAAGTCAGAATGTCAGAGCGCACAATAAGCTTCTCTGTTGGTGGATAAAAACAAGAGCACCAGTGCCTGAAGGATGATTTGTTCCAAGATTATAGCTTGTTCACAGCAAGCAACGTTAGCTTTGTACAGTTTGGACTTTTTCACAAAGATGTTGCCACAAAGTGGCGCTGTGCTATATGGACTACCTCTTCAATATTTCTGGCCAATAGGTACAGCCTGCCCTCCTCTAAAAAGGTGGTCGGATGTAAAATGGACCACCTGTCCATTTTCACCCGGCTACCATCCGATCCACCAGACCAATGGGGAATGGATCCCCAGTCGGTTTTTAGTGGATAGGAGCAGACAGGATGTTTGCAGGTGTCAAGGGACATAGATCCACAGATGAGGCTGGAGGGTCCGAATGGGTCCGCCTGAAAAACTGACAGGTGGACCTGATCGGTCCGCTAGAGTAAAAAGGGGCCCAAGGCTGGTCATACACAGCTAGATTTTTCTCATCCAGCCTGTGTGCTAAATGAAAATAAATAAATAGAAATAATCTGCCACATTCTCTTCATTGATTATACAGCACTGGTGGACAAATCTCAAACTGTGGCTATTGTGCAAACTGTGGCATCAGCAGCTGTCAGAATACCTGAACAACAGTTTGGACAGTTTATTTGAAAGATGCTGGGTGGGAGGGTGGTGACAGGGCAACCCATGGGGCAAAATGTGAATAGTGTATGGCCAGCATAAAACTGTAGCAGAGACTTTGCTATCTGAGGGGACCCGATTTGTGTCTTTGTTACCAATATGGCTGATATATGCAAGCCCCCCCCCCATAGCTATCACAACCAGCTGTAATATTTTTTTCTATTTTATATCACAAAAAGGTTGTAGATTTTCTAATCAGCACTGCAGTTGTGCTGATTAAAATTTGCCACATAAACAGGTTATGGTGTTACTTTAGGTGGCCCTGTGATCTGAAAGATGCACTATATACTACAATTTGGATTTAGCGAGAGAAGGGTCTGAAGCAATGATTGCCTCAACATTTCTAGACTTCCCTGGAATATTTTTCAGCCAGACAAAATAAGCCAGAGGCTGAAGACCCTGGTCCTGGAGTAGGTGTTTAATTGCTCAGGACATACATGACCCTCTTGACAGTGCTAATTTGTTGACTCCTACAAAAGGCCACATTAAGGAAGAGCACAAAGAAATGAATTCACAAGTGAGACCTAGAGTCACCCTCTCCCAAGATAGACCGAGAAATAAGTCACCAGCCAAAACTCACCCAACCAGTTCTTAGCCAGGCAAAGGCCCAAGTTATGTTACAAGGTAGGAATGCAAAACATCCAGCAAAGCAGTCACCTGGAACCAGTTTCAGCTTAGAGGAGCAGTCACTGTAAACTGTGTTGAGTGAGATCAAAACAGTTTTTTCCCCCCTATTTGAAAACTGGAAATAACATGGCATTGTCAAGGTGCCCTTTCTTATTTATAACTGGCAAAGCAGTTTTGCTGGCGTAAGTAGACATTAAAGAGTTACTTCACTTGTGATGTACCAATGTTATTTCTGTTTATTAAAATAATAATAAAAAAAAACTACAATTACTTACTTACTTCACTAAGCACTATCTGCATTTATGTGGACCACTTAACACAAGACCACTTGATTAAAATAAATAGTGTAATATTGGCCTCTAGCAGTCAAAAATATAAAAATAAATGGAAGAAATTAAATATTAGAAGCCGTTTATGGCTACTTCTCCTTCCTAAAATATAGCAGTTATTGATGTAACTCCTCCCACCGGCTTACAATAATCGTAAAGCAGGGTGGGCACGGACGACAAATTTTTTAGGCGTCTGGTTTAGGAAATTGGCTCGTTTGCATACAAGCTGTCTCCCTAGCAGAAACAGCATTTTATAGCTTCATCTTAACAGCTCTACCATTAGAAATGTTTTGTTTGCCATGAAGATGCCATTTATTGGAAGGCAGAGGATGCCTACTGTATCCTTTGTCCACAAAAGACATGCCACTGTTTAAACCCCATTACAAAGGATTTAAAGTGAAGGGATGAAATCCTTCTGCATTTTTTTTTTTGCATCACAGAAGAGGGGGTGGAGAGCTGCAGTTAGAGATCTGTGTCAGTGTGAGAGCTGATTGGAGGATAGAAACACTCCTGAACCTCCATTTTATACCCAACCATTAAGCTAAAAAGGGCCTTGAGTAATCATGCTTTAAAACTAAATAAAAAAAAAAAACAAAAAAAAAAAACAGCCATTTAATTTTTATTGCAGCAAAGAACTAGAATGACACCTTCATTTACTGGAGCATAGCAAATTCCTACCCTTAAAAAAAAGGAAAATCAGGCCATGTAAGACTCACTGAAAAGTAAAACATTAACAGCAATTGTCCTGTTGTGGCTACATGGACAACATTTTCAAAAGTTAATTTATATGCGAATGTATGCACTTGTAAATTACCTGCATAACTCAGCCATGACATATAAAGTATCCAGGCTGTGGAATGCGGGATCATTAGCAGCAATGTCTCAATTGAAGACTTGTATCTCTGACGACATTGATCTTATGTTACCTGCCTAATGCAATAAAACAACAAAAACGATCACTAAATTGAAAGCCAGAAGAACTAACTACCTTTTTTTGAAAGCTGCATTTTAAGGAGGAAATACTTTAAAAGTCCCCAGATTGCTTTAACTTGATCAGTGCTTTATTTACCACATTAAACATTTTCATCCAACCACTGCTTAATCCCTTCAGGCTGTAATCCTGAACAAAATGGAAGAGCCACTCCATTAGACACACAGCACATACTTTGATTACTTATCGCATAGAAACTAGGTAGGCATTCATGCTGATCACTTGTCCTCTGCTCTTGAATCTAACTAATGAAAACAGGTTTTAAAAAGTAAAACAAATCTACATGGTAGAGAGAATTCTCTTCTTACCTGGAGTACAGAATGCCCCATTGGGCTGTTCTCGGGCAGCACTGCCTCGTAAGCCATCTTTTCAAATTTGGGAGCATTGTCGTTGGTGTCCAGGATGGAGATACGCAGTAGGGCACTGCTGGCTCGTGGGGTCTTGCCACCATCTTGAACTTTAATCGTGAGATCATAAGAGTCTCTTTGCTCCCGATCAAGATTTCCCATGACAATGAGCTGAGGTTGCTTCTCATCTTGGTCCTCGGCTACTTGCAGTCCAAAAAGTTCATGTGCTTCAGGGCCCACAATCAGCTCATAGGATGCCACCCCGTTCACTCCAGAATCCCGGTCGGTAGCAGCAGGGATTGGAAAAAGCATTCCGATATTAGTGTTCTCTGGAATGGACAACATGAGTACTGGAGAGGCAAAATTGGGACTGTTATCGTTTATGTCCAAAACCTCGATCTGACCATCGATAAGCCTGGGAACTGGGGACATCAGGTCTGTCATAGATACTTCAAACTCCAGGAAGCATGCTTGGCCTGGGAACAAGTTCTGGCACTCACGCAGGCTCTCTCGGTCAATGGCAGTCTCAGTTGTGTAGATGTCCCCTTTCGTGCCATCCACTCGGAGGTAAGGATGCCCCAATTCCAGCTTGTACAGGTGCTTTGAGTCTGGATAGCCATAGTCCGCAGCCAGGCTTCCAATCAAGACATTTGGTGGCTGCTCCTCCTCTACTCTGTATTTCACCTGGGTGGAAGAACCAATAAGGGGAAGTTGAAGGAAAATCCATAGGTAGAAGCAGGATGCTGCTCTCTTCATCCTTGGTTTTAGTGAGTGTGGCCACTCTGCAGAGAAAACAGAAATAAGGTTAAGGCCAGGTAAACTATCGCCCAATCAGAAAAAAGCAATTACTCTCATGCTAATCAGTGAAACTCTGAAGGACACCCTGCTGTGGAATGTGTTCCTGATCACTCCGTCTTGTTTGACTTGTTACACAGTCAAAAGGTAGAGCTGAGCACAGAACTGGAAAGAAAAGCTGTTGTCACATACACCTAGCAATTGTCCCTAATGTGTGACACAATGAAGAGCCACACCTGTGTGATTAGATAACTAACTTAACAGGTGCCATGCGGAGAATTTAATCATTCACAGCAAGGGGGTGAGATGACAGACTCCGACAGAGCAAAGGAAGAAAAGAAAATGCAATCATCTCAGCACATGTATAAAGAATGCAGAAAGGGCAGCAATAAAAATGTGTCAGACTTCACGGAAAGTTATGCAATACATAAAATAGGACAAAGGATAGCACTAAGGCCTCATGTACACGGCTGCTTGTAAATGGACGTTTAGGAGCAGTTGGGCATTTTTTTCAGCTGCCCCTGAACTCTCCTCTGTTATCTTATCAGTACATATACACAGGGTTGTTTATAGTCCTTTCTAGACAGTTAAGTTTAGAAGCATTTTTTGGAAATAAAAATAAATAAATAAAAATGCGTTCAGGACGGATGTTCAGAGGCATTTGAAACACCAAATGCCTGTAACAGCTTGTAAAGCGGTAACTCGCATTTAGCCTCATTTAGTTTCCAGACGTTTTAATGGAGAAACATTTTTGACTATTTTCAATGTAAAAAATGCTTCTAAAAGCAAAAGCGGCATGTAAACGCAGCACAGGGGACGTTTTGAAATGTTGGTTACTATCTGTCAACTTAAAATCATTCAGGAGAGGTTTTAAAACTTCCCGTGTACATGAAGCCCAAGTTTCATACAGTCCACCAATTCCACCCTCCAATAGCAGCCAAATGAGGCATCTGCCATCTCATGGTCAACCTAAAAATGTGTCCCCCCCACTTACTTTCCTTGTGATATTGGTTTCAGTAGACGGGAAATTATGTTTCGACTGGTGTGTATGTATGTGTATGTGTATGTGTATGTGTATATGTATATGTATATGTATATGTATATGTATATGTATATGTATATGTATATATATGTATATGTATATGTATATATATATATATATATATATATATATATATATATATATATATATATATATATATATATATATATATATATATATATATATATATATATATATATATATATATATATATATATATATATATATATATATATATATTACACACATTAAAATTTTAATGTCACCCCAGTCTTATGCCACATACACACGATCGGAATTCTCGTCGGAAGAAAATCTGACGTTTTTTCCGACGGAATTCCGCTCAAGCTGTCTTGCCTACACACGGTCACACCAAATTCCGACGGTCAATAACACAGCGGCATAAAACACGTTCGACAGCACTATAAAAGTGAAGTTTAATGCTTCCGAGCATGCGTCAGAATTTTGCGTGTCGGAATTGCATACACACGATCGGAAAATCCGGTTTTCCGTCAGAAAAATTGAGAACAGGTTCTCAATTCAAAGTCCGTCGGAAATTCCGACAGAAAAAGACCGTTGGGCATACACACGGTCGGAAAATCCAATGAAAAGCTCCCATCGGTTTCCATCGGAAATTCCGACCGTGTGTACGCCGCATAAGTCCGCAGGGTAGGTTCAATATTAAGTTGGCCCACCCTTTGCAGCTAGAACAGCTTGAACTCTTCAGGGAAGGCTGTCCACAAGGTTTAGGAGTGTGTCTATGGGTATGTTTGACCATTCTTCCAGAAGCGCATTTCTGAGGTCAGGCACTGATGTTGGATGAGAAGGCCTGGCTCGCAGTCTCCGCTCTAATTCATCCCAAAAGGTGTTCCATCGGGTTGAGGTGCAGACCAGTCACGTTCCTCCACCCCAAACTCTCTCATCCATGTCTTTATGGACCTTGCTTTGTGCACTGGTGTGCAGTCATGTTGGAACAAGAAGGGGCCATCCCCCTAAACTGTTCCCACAAAGTTGGGAGCATAAAATTGTCCAAAATGTCTTGGTATGCTGCCACCTTAGGAGTTCCCTTCACTGGAACTAAAGGGCCAAGCCCACCAAATGATTTGGACCAGTGCACAAAAGGTACCTAAAAAGACACGGATGAACGAGTTTCAGGTGGAGGAACTTGACTGGCCTGCACCTCAACCCCATAGAACACCTTTGGGATGAATTAGAGTGGAGACTGCAAGTCAGGCCTTCTCATCCAACATCAGTGCCTGACCTCACAAATCCACTTCAATATTGAACTGGGATGCCACTAAAGCTCATGTGCGTGTAAAGGCGTGTGTCCCAATACTTTTGGTAATAAAGTATTAGAGATTATACACACATACAAAAAAAAAAAAAAAAATGGATATTTATGTTTTTTTTTCTAATCAAATCTACAAGTTCAGCTGCCATTTTTTAACCACAGAAAGAGAAAAAAAAAAAAAGGAAGAAAAAGGAAGAAGGATCCAGCATCTCCTTAACATCAGCCCATTAGTATTCGTTATTATATTTGCAAGGTGCTGAAAAGAATTTCCTTTCGGCAATTGAAACACTCAAAACAAAAACTAAAAACACTAAACAAAAAACATTTAATTAGCAACCTGCATTGCGGGAAGCTCTGTGACTGCGAGATCGTCATGTTCCTGAATTTGTGCCACTATGAAGATCATCACTAGATAAACTTCCTCGTCCGGCATCTTTCACCCGTACTGAAAACTTAAAACCGGTGTGACTGGCTGCGACAACTCGGCACAAAGGCCTCAATTAAAAGAAAGGCTCGGCCCTTATTGGATAACACGTCATTAAAATTCTTTCCAAACTGAAACTGCCTAGTCAACAGTAAAATATCTACCAAGCTAAGAATAAAAATCTAGTGAGTCAAATGTCAATATTTAAATATTCACCTATAGTATTACTTCACTTGCTGGCACAATCATTTTCATCATCTTGGATAATCAAAGTGAGAAACCTCTTAAGCATTGGTAAAATCAACCGCCCATTACACTGGAATGCATTTAAGAGTACACCTGTCCCTATGTAAATGTGCCTACATGGGACGTCAAAGTGGAGACGATTTAGGATGGCATCTGTGACCCATTTCTAGTGGTGGGATGAAGATAGAAGCCTTGCACCAAATTCATGGGCTTCAAGTGACGCTACGAAATATAATGGAAATCTTAAGCTGACCATAGATGGTTAGATAATCGTTCGAGAAAAAAAAAAAAAAAAAGTTTATATTTGATAAAGATCAAACAAGCGTACGATAACACCATTGTGTCAAAAACATTTTCTCCACTGTCCAACATGTCGATCGTGAACAAAAATGGTGTATTTTTTTGTCAATCGATTGCATGATCTATGGAAATAATGTATAAAAAAAAAAAAAAAAAAAGACCTTTGTGGAGCCTCCCACCCACCAACTGTATGTATTCCTTGTGCTTCCGGGGTTACATCTTACCATGCACATGCGTTGTATTTTTTTTTTTTTTTCTAACGGTTTCCGATCGATTCCACTACTTTTAGAAAACTGTGCGTTTACGCAAAAAAAGGCCAACACGGCCGTTCTTTTTTTGCCATAAAACTTTGCATTTTGAGAATCAAACCAATCCTACTAATCTTTAGAAGGTGGCACCATCAAGCATTTAAAATGTTTTTTTCGAATGATTGACTAACCATCTATGGGCAGTTTCACGGATGATAAGGACGAGGAGAAGGGCAAGGAGGAGGGAGGACGAGGGCAAGAAGGGCAAGGAGGAGGGAGGACGAGGGCAAGGAGGAGGAGGAGGATGAGGGCAAGAAGGAGGAGGACGACGAGGGCAAGAAGGGCAAGGAGGAGGAGGACGACGAGGGCAAGAAGGACAAGGACGAGGACGACGAGGGCAAGAAGGGCAAGGACGGCGAGGACGACGAGGGCAAGAAGGGCAAGGAGGGCGAGGACGACGAGGGCAAGGAGGACGAGGACGACGAGGGCAAGGAGGACGAGGACGACGAGGGCAAGGAGGACGAGGACGACGAGGGCAAGGAGGACGAGGACGATGAGGACGACGAGGGCAAGGAGGACGAGGACGACGAGGACGACGAGGGCAAGGAGGACGAGGACGACGAGGGCAAGAAGGGCAAGGAGGACGAGGACGACGAGGGCAAGAAGGGCAAGGAGGACGAGGACGACGAGGGCAAGAAGGGCAAGGAGGACGACGAGGGCAAGAAGGGCAAGGAGGACGAGGACGACGAGGACGACGAGGACGACGAGGGCAAGAAGGGCAAGGAGGACGAGGACGACGAGGACGACGAGGACGACGACGAGGGCAAGAAGGGCAAGGAGGGCAAGGAGGGCAAGAAGGGCAAGGAGGACGAGGACAACGACGAGGGCAAGAAGGGCAAGGAGGACGGCGACGACGACGACGAGGGCAAGAAGGGCAAGGAGGACGACGACGAGGGCAAGAAGGGCAAGGAGGACGACGAGGGCAAGAAGGGCAAGGAGGACGAGGACGACGAGGACGACGAGGGCAAGAAGGGCAAGGAGGACGACGAGGGCAAGAAGGGCAAGGAGGACGAGGACGACGAGGACGACGAGGGCAAGAAGGGCAAGGAGGACGACGAGGGCAAGAAGGGCAAGGAGGACGAGGACGACGAGGACAAGAAGGGCAAGGAGGACGAGGACGACGAGGACGACGACGAGGGCAAGAAGGGCAAGGAGGGCAAGAAGGGCAAGGAGGACGACGACGAGGGCAAGAAGGGCAAGGAGGACGACGACGACGACGAGGGCAAGAAGGGCAAGGAGGACGACGACGACGACGAGGGCAAGAAGGGCAAGGAGGACGACGACGACGAGGGCAAGAAGGGCAAGGAGGACGACGACGAGGGCAAGAAGGGCAAGGAGGACGACGACGACGAGGGCAAGAAGGGCAAGGAGGACGACGACGACGAGGGCAAGAAGGGCAAGGAGGACGACGACGACGAGGGCAAGAAGGGCAAGGAGGACGACGACGAGGGCAAGAAGGGCAAGGAGGAGGAGGACAGGGCGAGGAGGAGGACGAGGGCAAGAAGGGCAAGGAGGAGGACGAGGGCAAGAAGGACAAGAAACGTACAAAAACAATCAATATAAAAAAAAAAAAAAAAAATAAAAAAAAAAAAAGAGCCCTTTCCCATTGGTGCAATTAAAAATGCTGTATGCGTTTTGCGAAAACGCTTATGTTTTTAAAGGTGTTAATGCGTTTTTGGTGCGTTTTCTTGAATTCCTGACTGCCAGCATGTAAAACTTATACATGCGACTCTAAAAAAAATGCACTACGGATGTGTTTTTGATGAGATTTCAATGGAGAGGTGGTTTTTGGAGTGCTTTTCAGGCTGGGTTCACATATATGTGAATTGGATGCAGGTTTCCCCGCATCCAATTGGCATGACAGGCGAGTGTGCCCAGCTTGCAATGGAGCCAGTTCACACAGGTCCACATACCAAAAAGGGTCCTGTGTGTTTCTGGGTCCAATTTGAGGCAAAATGTTTAACCCCATTCGCACCTGAAAACCAGTGAACAGGAACGCACTGGACACCATGCTGCGAAATGCAGCCGCACATGTAAACCTGGCCTTTAACATGAAACAAAAATGCAGCATGCAGGACTTTTGGGGCCCTTTTGCACTGATCCATTTTTGTATTTTTGTGGGGGGGGGGGGGGGGGGGGTAAATGTTATCCCTTTAAATCCGATGGGACTCGCCACACTCATACACTGCAAATCCTGCATGCTAGGCTGCATCTTTGGTGCCCTTTTTAAAAGCATACTACATACACATCTCCCATTGATTTCTATAAAATGTCAAGGTTTCTATAGAATGCAGCAAAAACACACCCCGTGGCCATATGTCCAAATTTCACAGGTGCATGACAGGAGTCCAGAAAAGATGGCAAAAACATGCGTTTTTACTGCATTTTCTCAACAGAACACTGTGAAAGCAGCCTTTAAATATGCATTGGTGTGAAGGGTTCCATAGCATTTAGACTTTAGAGGGATACATTTTTAATGTTTTTTTTTGCACATCAAAAAACGGAACAGTGTGAAAGGAGTCCCAAGTTTTTTTTAAACCTGTCCAATGTGTTGATCCCGCCCGATCCAGAGTTGTGGGACAGATGCCCCATCTCTGGCAAAAACCGACCAATTTAGCTGACCATCTTCTCATATAATTGACCAATTTCAGCAAAAAAAACTCCTCTGTTTCACCCATAGAAGCATTGCATAGACATGCAAATGTGTTCACGCTGAAACCCAAAACGTTCAGCCCAAAACGCTCAGCATGCAAGCGATTGTATACAAAACATGAGTAAGCAAACATACACAAAGCAAAAACAGTAACACCCACACACCCAAATTAAAACTAGATTTGAAGGAATTCGGTAATAACACAGCAATGTTCATAAAATAAAAAAGGCTAGTAGTGTAAAAACTACAATCTGATACTACCCCTCGAAAACGCAAAGATTGTGGTTTTCACTTGGATTTCGTTATCTAAGGTGTGAGTGTCACCTGCAGGCTAGCCTTAACGGAACAGCACCCAAGAGTAATTCTGTTTGTAGGTGAAGCAAAGCCATCTTAGATGTGGCTCCTCCGAGCACGAAACCTAGAGAAGCCAATAATGAGGTTACAGCTTTCAGCAGGCACCAGAGCTCCAAGCACCACTGACACAGCTCCTCTCCGCAGCAGACGCACGACCTCTGCCCCTAGCTCGCAAGTCAGTTACCTGGAACCTCACAGTTTCTCATATTACAAGGAAAAGGAGGGGGTTAGGAGGTAAACACATAAAATTGCAAAGAAAAAGAATAAAAAAGGAACTGATATTGGCATTACACCAAAAAGAAAAAATGATCACCTTGCTTTGATAGGGAGGAGGCGCTTATCTGTTGGACATTGAGCAACGTTAGGAACAAAGGTTACTGAACTAAAAGAGAAGGTGCAGCCAATCAGGTTCTGGCTTCCAGTTTGAAACTTTAAGTACAAAGTATATCCTCCAGAGAAAAACAATGTAGGAGCACTGCAGATTTCAGCGGTTATAACGCCAATGCAAAAAGAGACCCCCAAATTCCCCATATCCAGATAAAAAGGGCCGACCCCTTTATTGTGAATGCGCTGCTTGATGTCGGAGGGTACAGCCATGGCAACGCTTTGAGTTTATCAACTAGGAGAAGAGCCCACAGTCCTATGGTGCCCACAGATCTAGATCTTTCATTTAGAGTAATGAGCGGCTAGAGCACTACCTGTCCATGCAAGAATCACATGGTAGCACAACCTCCACCCAGATTCACCATTTATTCTTAGCGAATTTTTTTTTTTTTTTTTTTTTTTTTAAAGGGGCGGAAAATTTGATTGAACGCACTTTGATTTTTCTTTTTTTTTTATCAGATTGAGGTGTAAATTCGATCAAATTAGTTTGAGCCAATAGCTATAAACTGTTTATGAATACGATCGTTTCAAAAGATTACATGGCGGAAGCAGATATGCAATTTACAACGGTGATCATATCTTAAGATAGTGAGAAAAAGCTCTCTACAGGTGGCATATCCTAAATAACCGACTATTGATCATATCTTAACTATTGCACAAAATCCACTTTTCTGTGTGTGGGCACATTGATCAGACAGGTTGACGACTATAAAACGATTTTTCCTGTCTGAAGAGATTGATCGTAAAAAGAAACCGATTTATCACTTCTGGCTACTCGGAAGTACTCTATACAGTTCTGACGCCTTCAATGCTCCGATAGGTTTGGCTACCCTAGGGTAGATTAGCCGGTGTATCAGAATATATAAATTGGACTTCTGTTTTACCAGTGGGGGACTGGATTATAGGAGCACATCATTATCCTAGTAATGTACTCTGTGGTAACGTTTCGCACTACACGCTACATTACATTACATTTTAAAGTCTTTGCAATATCCCCAACCTTGGCCGTACTGGAACGGGCACACGTTGGCTAGTACAAGGAGCCAGGTAGCCAAAGCGTATTAAAAAATTACAGCTTGAGCCCAACTTATGAGGTTTTCTTTAGTAATCAATGAAGCTGGCACCTAAAACAAATCCTGGCTCCTAAATTCCATATTAATTTGTCCCCCTCCTGAGCTAACAAATAAAAATGACACTCTAGCACACCCAAGAGAATGGAAAGGGAGAGTACATAGGAATTGTAGCAGCTACAACGTCCTAGTCTACATGACAACAGGTGCACATAGAGGAATCCAAAAGCTACACTTACAATTCCCACCTTCTGCTCGCTGCCTCCCGGGAGGAGAAGAACGCCAGCTGCCTCCTCGTCGGTCTCTTGCTTGCCGTTTATCCAGGTAGGTGGGACAGCTCAGTATCAGATGATTCAGAACGGAACACTGAGATAAGGAGCTGGAGAGTTGTTCCTTTAGTGTTACTTGTCAGTCCCCTCCCTCCCCTAGTGCTTGTGCCTCCCTCGTCCGTGGGACAGCCTGCATTTCCAAGGCTTTGTGTTCCTACAATGGAAACCCTAGAGGCTCTCACGTCTGCTCTTAGTTGTGCCAACGTAGAAGGGACAGCAAGTGCCAAGGAGGAAACGACAAATAAAAAAAAAAAAAAAAAGGAAGAAACTTTACAGAACAGGTGAAAAGATGACGACTACTCGTCTACCTTTTAATCAGTAGAGAACAGATGACACATAAGAAAAACGGAACACTCATCATACTAAAGAGCTGAACAGCTCACAAGAAGCAGACAGTTAAAGAACGGTAAAAATAAATCACTGCGGGCACCTAAGGGGCATGTCAAATGGGCAATTTATTCCGACGTACGTACACACTAATTTTTTTTTTTATAATATATATATATATTTTTTAGCAATTTCTTGTAACAGAAATCAATTACTTTCTATGGAAGCGACACATTTTACAGCAAAGTCTAGGTTCACAATGCTCCAATATGATTTTGATCCAACTTTCAGGGCGATCTTGTAGTGCTACTTGGATGCAACTTTGCCAAGGTTTGCATATTCTATGGGGCCAAAACTGCACTGGAATCATACTAAAATAATGGAAAATTGCCCTTTGCGGCGTTGCATTGATGTGAACCGAAACCATTGAAAACAATGATTTCCATTGTCATGCGATTCTGTGCGACTCAAGTAACATATGAAACATTGTAAACAAGCACGTTTCTTTTCGCGTGAAACGCATCAACTGATCACCATTATAATTTTTTCTGGCTCGTGACAATAAAGACATTCCTACAGCATCTTTTGGATTCTAGTGTGCGATCAATCTTTTCTTCTCTTCTTAACATATGAAATTGCACGTGTGAACCAGGCTTCAGGCTAGGTCCACGTTTGCTCGGGGATGGCATCTTATTCATTTGAATGTGCTGCTGTGCCCGTGTTTCCCACAGGAAAAAAAGGTGCATGCTCCTTATTAAAAACGCAGCTACAGGGAAACTGCATGGTCTTGACCATGCGATTTCCATGCAGTTTACTGCCCTTTTAAGAGCATTTTTTTAAACGCATTTATGCATTTTTTTAAATCCACCCAGCTTACATTCAGCTCTGCAACATAAAAACCGCTGATAACAGCGTGTTTATGAGCGTTTTTCATCGTTTGTGGTCAGAAGCTCTGCTCTTGAATGTGATTGTAGGGCGTTAAGACAACAGCCCATAAACTCCCCTGCTAACATCCACGTGTGCATGGACACATTGGGGGTTATTTACTAAAGGAAAATCCACTTTGCACTGCAAGTGCACTTGGAAGTAAAGTTGCTGTAGATCCCAGGGGGACATGCAAGGAAAAAAAAACAAACAAAAATAAATGCATTTTAGCTTGCACACGAATGGATGATAAAATCAGCAGAGCTTCCCCTCATTTCAGATCTACCCCTTAGATTTAGACGAGTGCACAGGGGATTTGCCTTTCGTAAATAACCCCCATAGGATAGCATAGAGAGGAGTTTAAGGGCTGTTTAAAAAAAAAAAAAAGCCCAAACTCCCAAAAACTTCAATTTATCAGCTTCAGTGCATGGGGCCAGAGAGTGCGATTTGTAGTGGAGCACACCAACCCAATGCTGTAACACTAGTTTAACTTGTAGCAGCAACAAAGTGCTTCTTAGGGACAAAGGAGGTTATTTACGAAAGGCAAATCCACTTTGCACTGAAAGTGCACTTGGAGGTGCAGTCACTCTAAATCTAAGGGGTAGATCTGAACTGAGGGGAAGCTCTGCTGATTTTATCATCCAATCATGTGCAAGCTAAAATGCTGTTTTTTATTTTCCTTGCATGTCCCCCACAGATCTACAGCCATTTTACTTCCAAGTGCACTTTCAGTGCAAAGTGGATTTTCCTTTAGTAAATAACCCCCAAAGTGTTGTTAATCTCTGACATTAGCCATTTGTAGCAGTAATTAGTCATTGCTACAAAATTGCGTGTCTGATGTAGCCCTGAGGCTGATCCTACCACTAGTGATCGCTAAGAGGCTGCTTAGTTTTCCCTATGGAAATCCTCCCTCTGTAGCTGAGGCAGCGTGATGACGCTCTCGTTGATAGTAATGAAGACGTAGCAGTGTTAAACCAGCCATTGACTGATTCAAATACGGAAAGTGTGTCTCCACTTACTTCGAGTGGTGTGCAGGGTGGATTTAAAAAAAAAAAAAAAAAAAAAAAAAAAAATTTTAATCAGAATTTATTTTTCTCTCCAAAAAACATTTTATTAAAATAAATTCTGATAAAAATCTGATTTATTTATTTTTTTTTTTTTATATTTTTTTCTCCAAAAAACAAGGATTCGTGATGCACACATTTGTTGGCTCTTATTTTGTTTTACAGCTTTAGCAAAAATATATTATTTCGACATACAAGACCTACAGCACATCTTGACTGCAAGAAAATATACAGCAGCCTGGAATATTCAGCGGGTAGAGAAAATCGTTTCTGGATGAAGTTCAAAAGATTAAAAACATTTTGCTTTGCCGTTTACATCCCTGGTAGTTTTTCGGCAATTTCAAAGTCCCTAAGAAAATATTTTGTATTTTGCACAAATTGACCTCCAATGTCTATGAGCCATAAACGCAGATTACGCTGCCCAGGTGTATGAACCAGATGGATAATTACAGGAAATGGGCTCCTGCACAAGGCCGCCCCTCGGAGACCCATCACGGCAACCTCTGTGAAATTATGTACGGGAAGCTTTGGAAGCAAAGAAGCGCTGGATATAAAAAAAAAAAAAAAAAATGTAATAAATTTAAAAAAATAGGGTAAACCGGTGTCCTCCCATGGCCTTCAGTAAAACTGTCCAGACACTGGCTGGCTGCCAGATACACTACTGAAGTAGCAGCCTTATCTACTAGAGGGTGGGCAGCGTGATTTAGTGCTCCAAATAGCAGACAGGGCACAGAAAACAAAAAAACAAAGTCACTGATAAAGAACAGAATTCTTTCAGGTCAAATACCAAGCATTGAAAGCTAGTCAGTTAGCCAACCATAAAGTAAACCAGGACCACTGAAGGTAAAACGTCAGGCAGATAAAACACATTTTATTCCCGTTACATATACACAAAAATCTATTGTAAAAAAAAATAATAATAATAATTTAATTGGCTTGAGCAAAAGGAGGGTTTTATTTTTTTTTATTTTTTATTTTTTTAAATTACTGCTGCCTAGAGAGCACACTGTGTAGATTTCTACATACTCTGGTCTTCTTCTGGAGGCATCTGGGACAGAAGTTAGAGGAAGTCTACCTAAGAAGGGAACCTGAACCTCAAGCTTGGAACCTGACGAGGGGCTCCAATACAAAAAAAAAAAAAAAAAATGTGTGTCTAAATCACGCCTACAGCACACGGCTTTAAGCTGACCATACACCTATAGATTATCTGCAGATTTTCTATGGTTAGATGGAAAAAGTGGGAGATTCCTCCATCCACAGAGTTTAGCGAACATGGAGAAATCTGTTGCACTTTACCTGCAGATTTTCTATGGTTAGATGGAAAAAGTGCAACAGATTTCTCCATGTTCGCTTAACTGAGTGGATGGAGGAATCTCCCACTTTTTCCATCTAACCATAGAAAATCTGCAGATAATCTATAGGTGTATGGCCAGCTTTACATAGGGTTGTCAGTATAATGAACATGCATACAGAAGGAAGTGTGCCGCTGCTCCTTCAATTTCCCCAATCATCAAGCTGGGGGTCACGTCTTCGAACCAAGCAGTAATATGCACTGGAATTCAGGAACCTGGTGGTGCAGCCAGGATCACAAGACAAGCTGAACAGGATTTAAAATCCTTTAGCAAGTAAATCAGTGCATACATTGGTATCTGAGCGGGGGATTTACCATTTCCCCGGATTCAGATTTATGTATATCTCCATACTTGCGAGAGATTTGATGTATTTAAGCATAATCAGATCCTTTGGGGATTAACAAGCATGCAATGCTCAGGCATATTGCTGCATAGTGAAAATCTTTATTTGGAATTCAGAATTATACTTAAAGTGATTGTAAAGGCTCAGTTATTTATTTTTATTTTTTTAATGAAATGCGTTATACTTGCCTCCTCTGTGCAGTTTGTTTTGCACAGAATAGCTGGGATCCTCCTCTTCTTGGGTCCCTCTTTGCTGCTCCTAGCCCCTCCCTCCTTTGAGTGCCCCTCAGCCAGCAGCTTGCTACAGGGGGCCTTTCACACTTCTACGACCTGAAAATAGCGTGACGGGCAGGACTTGAAGATTACACAGGCATTACACAATGCCTGTGTAGTCTTGGTCTATGAACCTTAAGTAGCATCAACGTCAAACCAAAGTAGTGCAGGGACTACTTTAAAGTCACACAGATATGAACGGTTCCCATTGGAAATCATGGGGTACAACTTGTCATGCGACTTTGCAGTCCCAAGTCACACAAGTGTGAAAGGGGCCTTAAAGGTTGCAGCAAGTTCCACAGTTCAAAAGCATCATAAAAGGATAGATGACTCTTTACTATTCATTCCTTAATAAAAAGGTCTGACAGTTTATAGGCAGCCAAAGGTGAACAGGACTTATTTCCTACAGAAAATGTTATTTTGACTAATTTGCAATACCCCCAAACCGTGATGCCCCCTCCACCAGGTTCCTCAATCTCCAATCCCAAAATTACACTGGATTATCGGAGTTGGGGAAAAAAAATCCTGCACAAACTTCTGCCATTCTTAGTCCGGAAGGCCAATATAGGATGTTAACAGCGCAAGTACAAAGCAGTGCCAAGCTGGACCAACAACAGCTGGGAGGTGCCCATTTCTTCACACTAAGCTTTCTTACAAAAAAGATCCCCCTATAAACAAGCTGTTATTTGTAACACAAAAGTGTAAAACACGTCAACTATAATTTGCAACATATACCAATTAAAGCAGACCTTCACAGCAAAATGCCTCCGCATGGCACCACATGGCCAGGGGGCCGATTGCAAAAAATCTACAGAAGACAACCACCTCCCGAAGACAGAGGAAGATGACAGCGCAGAATCCAGTGTGTAGCAGTGGAATGGCTGATCATAACAAAAAGAACACTGGATTTGCTGTGTACAAGTATATTTCTTACAGATAGTCAAATAGAAAAAAGGAAGAGGGGGGGGATTTAAAAAAAAAGAAAAAATTAACGAGGCTTGAAGTTCATAAGAGGTGGTAATAGGACTTAGTCATAACCTATTCAACATGATTGTATCGAGAGTCATTTTAAGTTTTCCTTCAGAGAATTACTACTAAAAGTTCAAATCAGAATACGATGATTACTTTGTACAAACAAGTTCTTAAATTCCTGTTTAAACTGTGATATTTGACACGAAGGTATGACCAAACCTATGAGCGACCCATCTGTTCCAAGCTGGTCCCATCTGCTAATGAGAACTTTAAAGGGTAAGGCCACCCAAAACAAAAAAAACTATGGCCCAACTCCTATGACCAACTCCTATAAAAACACTCCCGTTTATAGATGCTCAACCTCAACAGCTGCACATGTTGCTAAACCGGCTTTATGCCAAACAGGGTCACCACGTCCTGCCTGGACTCCCAAGTTATCCCTACCAAGCCAAGCTAGGTATTTCGAAAGTAGCGGAAAAAGCAGAAAACTCCATTCGCTGTTTTTTATATAACATAAAATCAGTCTTAAGTGTTGTTTCCTTTAAGGCTTATGGAGGCAATCATAACTTAAAACACTAGTTAGAATGAATGTGCGATTACCTCATGATCACGTTACCTTTAGCAAAACAAGCCACACACACACACACACACACACACACACACACACGTGTAGCTACCTAAAGAAAACCAAAACATAAACGTAATAAAACAATTCCTTCTGTGCAGCTGAGGTGTACGGTAGGTGGGCGGACAGTATTGTATGCAGATAAATAGGAAGTGTATACAATATACCAGAATGTATAGAAGACAGGGACAAAAGCAGGAAGCCCATACAATTACTTAATCATTCAGCTTCAAGATCCTTAATGGTGCCATTGTTTGAACACAAGCAGGTTCTGTTTAGCTATAGACTACGTCGTTCTACCTCCCCCATTACCAGCCACCATCTCCCCTGCCGAGATCTCCTATTCCTTCTAAACATCAGACTTTTCTCCTTTACTTTTAAAAATGAGCCCGCCGTCCCCAAGTTAGCTGCAGTTAATCAAAAGGGTCTTTCATCCGACGACTACCAACCTCTGACAAGCATGGACTGTGGTCCTAAGAGGGGGGAAGAAAGGGAAGTGCTGTGTGAGTGGAGATGAATTATGGAGGCTCCCTTGGGGTCATGAAGCATAATACAAACACGAGGCCTTCCACAATCACCTGTTAGATAAGCAACAGTCAAGTCGCTAGACCACCTTAAAGGCTGATAAAGAGGTGTGAAGGCACACATGCTATGTGCAAGAAAGCAATCAGTGAAAAACATCAGGATTTACACTTATCTGAGTAGAACATTTACATTAGTATAGCCTAGACAAAGGCTTATTTATTATCCTTTAGCCTAGGTTCACATATGTGTGATCTCAGACATAGAATGCGATTCGCACCTCACATGTGAGGTCTACGCAGTACGAGTTCAGTCATAAGTTGTATGGCTGAACTCGCATGAAAATAGTGCCAGGACTTTTCCCCCTGTACTAGAATCGGATTGCATGGGTGTCATCGCCCATGCTATCTGATTCATGTGCGAGTTCACAGTTCGCACTGCGATCTGTGAACCGATCTGGGGGTGTCATTAACAATGTATTGACACCCGCAGCGGTTCGCAGAGGGCAGTGTGAACTGCCTGCGGGAGAGAGATGCGATGCATCGCACACATATGTGAACCTAGGCTCAATGTCCCAGCATTGGATCAGTGTGACGTCTATCACAGGAGGTGGGACATTGTTACTAAGGCCCAGGAAATTCAGCTCCCTGACACAGGGAGATCGCTGCCCTGCAAGGAGAGGAGGGAGGGAGAGGAGGGAGGGAGAGGAGGGAGGGAGAGGAGGGAGGGAGGGAGGATGAGGAAGGGAAGGAGAGGACAGGACCTTGAGCCACCAGGACACCCCGAAATGGGCGGCAACCCAGCGCCGCGACCACCGCTACTGCGCAATTATCGGCGCCTTAGCAAGACATTTTTTTTCTTTCGGCAATATGCCAAAAATACAATTTCCGGACGATATGTTGTTTTGGTGCATCCCTATTAGACATTCTTTTGAGCATTTTGACCCCTACTAAAGCTGGCAAAATTTCCCCATCCACACATTGGAGGTGTAGAGGGATATGCTTCCCGCTAGGTCATTGTATTCTGATAGCGGAACTCCCCTGCTGTCAGAATACACTGATCAGCACTGCAGCCGATTGGCTGCAAGCACTGATTGAGCACAATTTTCCAGCAGGACAGTTTATGAAAACATGATCAATAGATCAACCTCTCGTGAATGGAAATGTAATCACATATGGTCCACTTTAAGTTTAGAAAATTTAACAAATTTTTCGAAAACACAATTCTACTAGTGCATAGCCAGCTCAAGCTATCTATATAAAATAGTCAACGGAAATGTACATGTCTGCATTGAACAACCCTGTAAATCTGATCTTATGAAGGAGAGAGGGGGTATTACTAGTGAATGATCAGGAAAACTCATCTCAGCCAATGGCTCCTTCCCCCAAGAAGGTTCCAGGGCATCGGGCAATACTCGCCATATTTTTTTTATTTAAAAAAATGAGGCATAAAAATGGGAACAGGCCGAGGAGTCCCCTGATGCCAGACCCCAAAGAGATTGGGCAACTTAATCCCAAACCTACGAGTTGCTTTAGAGCAGCTACAAAATGTGTAGATATCTGAACTAATGCATGGCTAGAAAATATCTTCACCCTCAATCTCCCTGGAATCAACCAACTTGCATCTTGGCCAATAGGGAAACCACCACAAGTGCAGCCAGTTACTGCCTATCTTTTTCTGCAATAATTCCACCTGCAATAGGTACTGCAGACATTGCCAAATACATGTCTGACTGGCACATGGTGGGTAGGTTTTAACTATGCATGGCCACCCACTGACTTGCTGAAGTTTGAAGATTGCAGCTGGAAGATCTGACCATCTAATGGTTGATGCTTAACCCTGCAGACCTGTAGAGATAAATCATGTACGACAATGTGCTATGGAAGCTCCCCCTGTAACCTGCCTTATCTTGTGTAAATAGCAGCAGTTGGCCTGGAAAATCTATCCTAGCTGACAGATTTTTCCCTGGAGATTGATCAGTTAAAAGGCGACTGTCCAGAATGCATACTACCAACATACATGCAATTGTCAACCAATTTTGTGGCAGTCATCTTCTGCCTATAGCAACTTCTACACTTGCCACCAAAAGCTTACGGCAAAATTCAATAGGCAAGATGTCATGGTAACCAGTAGGACATCCTCTTGGACTGTAACACCTATAAGTGAAATCTGACAGATCCGTACAAGTTGGATGGTTGTCAGGGGTTCCACGATAATACCAAAGATATGATGGGCACTCTGAATGGTTGTCTTCTTTTTTTAAATTATATAATCTTTATTTGTTTTTTTCCGTACAAAAAAAAAGCACATAATACATACACACATTTAATTTCAATAAAATCATCTTCTCGCAGTTTGCCAAAAAAAAAAAATCACCGTTAACCTATAGTTCTTTTATACCTCACGCCTTTCTTTTTCTTTTTTTTTACTTCCACTGTATTCCCCTCCTTTCCTGTCCCGTTCCCCTTACCTTTATGCTCTCTCTATCCCCTCTATTTTGCTCATACGGTATTCTTCCCCGTTTGTTCTCCCACCCTCTTATCCATTACATTGGGCATCCCTGCTTATCCATCCACGTTTTCCACATTTTTACAAATTCTTTCATATTTCCTCTCCTCGTGTATACCGTTCTTTCCCTCCATATTGTTTCTGTTATTAATCTCGCCCATTCTCTTTCCGTTGGGGGTTTTTCAGCCTGCCATCTTTGCGCTATTAGCTTTCTTGCCTGGAATAGACATCTCATCACTGCTTTGGTTACCCAGGGACCTCCTACTATTCCTTCATCCAGACCTAGTATGCACAGTCTGGGACTCATTTCTAACCTCGCGTCGTACACTATATTCAGTGTCTCGAGAATTTCTGACCAGTAACGAAACAATTTCGGACATTTCCAAATCATATGTGCCAAGTCCCCAGTATCTTGGCACCTGGGGCACCTGGCGTCCTTTCTCCACCCGAAATCAAAGAGTCTCTTGGGAGTATAGTATGTCCTGTGTAATAACATCAGGTATGAGACCCTTTGTGCGGGCGAGACCGACACCATGTGTCCCTTCTCAAGTATTCTCAGCCATTGTTCATCTGACAGGGTTCCGAATTCTTTTTCCCACTTCCTCCTGCTCTTAAGTCGTACTGGACTTTCTACACTACCTTCGCATATATATGGATAAATTTCTGCTATGAATCCTTTGGACTTGACTTGGGAGCCTATTCTTTGATATACCGGGGAGTTAACCCAGTTTGGTCCTTGTTTCGAAAATTGCCTATTTAAGGCGTGCCTGATTTGTAGATATTTATAGAATGAGTGTTTCGGTAGGTCATAGTCTGTTCTTAGTTTGGTGAATGTCTTAAGTATCCTTCCCTCATATAGCTGCCCTAGCTTAACTATCCCCTTTGTCTCCCACTCTTTAATCTTCCCTATCTTCTCCACTTCCTGCAGGTTCTTGTTGTTCCAGAGGGGGGTGTATTCTGTCATGCCTTCCAGCCCTTTTACTGCTTTTAATGCTTTCCAGACTTTTAACCCAAGCCTCACCGTGGGGGTTCTATAACAAAATGAGTTTGCCTCAAGAGCCTCTATTATTGATCTGTGCGGAGTACCTGCAATCATTAAATCCTTATTGCTACCCCCAGCCCCCCCTATATGTTGCAGTTGGGCGGCTAGGAAGTAGCTTCGTGGATGCGGTAGTGCCATCCCGCCCTTTCTTGTTCCTAGTTGTAGTATTTGTAAACCTATCCTAGGCTGACCTCCTTTCCATATAAGTTCTCTAAACAGTGTATCGATTTTCCTAAACCATTTTTTATCTATCCATGTCGGGCAGTTGTGCATCAGATACAAAAGCTGTGGCTGCCACAGCATCTTGATCAAATTACATCTCCCCGCCACCGATAATGGAAGACGTCTCCAGATTGCAATTTTAGATTTAAATTTAGCTAGTAGAGGTACTATATTATCATTGATGTAACTATTAGGGCTCCTTTTTATATTTACACCTAGATATTTAATTTGTTCGACCACTTCTAGCTGTAGGCTATCCGGTGTCCTCTGGTTTCCTAGGGGGTCTATAGGCATTAGTGCAGATTTTTCCCAATTTATGGTCAGCCCTGAAATTTTCCCAAAATCTATGAGGATGTTCATCACCTGCCTGGGGGATTGCTCCGCATCCCCCAGGAAAAGGAGGACATCGTCCGCATATAGTGCGATTCTCTCTTCTCCCCCCTTTCTTCTAAACCCCTGTATATTCTTATCTGATCTAATTACGCTGGCCAGCGGCTCCATTGCCAGAGCAAAAAGCAAGGGGGACAGTGGACACCCCTGTCTTGTCCCCCTCTCTAATTGGATTTTGTCAGAGAAATCATTATTAACCCTGATTTTAGCGCTGGGATCCGTATATAAGACTTTAATCCATTCAGTGAATGAGGGGCCAAATCCAAATTCCCTTAACACACGCCATAGATATCCCCATTCTAAGCTATCAAAAGCTTTGACCACATCTAAGGCCATGACCACCCTTGTCCCTGTATCCTCTGTTGGTATCTGCATATTGAGATACACCCTCCTGATATTTATACTGGTGGATCTACAGGGGATAAATCCTGTTTGGTCCGGATGTATAAGTCTAGAAATGATTTTATTTAGTCTGATTGCTATAACTTTCGCAAGTATTTTAGCATCCGCACAGAGCAAAGAAATAGGTCTGTATGACTTAGTCTCTAGCGGGTCCTTCCCCTCCTTATGTAAAACTATTATTGTTGCTTCCGTCATGGACGTTGGCAACGTCCCCTCCTCTTTCGCCCAGTTGAATACTTTAAGAAGCTCTGGCAGTAATACTTTCCCGTATTGTTTATAGGTTTCTACTGGGAGGCCGTCTGGTCCTGGTGATTTCTGATTGGCCATTTCTTTCACCGCCAGTTGGATTTCCTCCAATGTTAGCGGTGCCTCCATTATCCCTCTTTCTTCATCTGTGAGAGCCGGGATATCGACATTTCTAAAGAATATATCCATTTCTCCTTCATCCACCGTCCCCTGCGATCTATACAGTTTTTCATAATATAATCTAAAAGTTTCTGTGATTACTGACTTTTCAGATGATATTTCACCTTTTTCAGTCTTAATCACAGGGACACTGGATGGAGGAGAATTGGTTCTCACTAAATGTGCCAGCATTTTCCCAACCTTTTCCCCCTCTCCGTAGGCTACCTGTTTCTGGAACAATCTCTTATTCTCTGATTTCTTAATGACTGTGTCTTTATATTCCTGTTGTTTAGTTAGCCATACGCTTTGTGTATCCGGTGTGGGGTTATTGACATAATCTCCCTCTGCTTTCATCAACTCTCTCTTAATCCTACTCTCCCATTCCCTTGTGGTTTTTTTGATTTTTGATACTGATTGAATGAGAATACCTCTTAGATACGCCTTCAATGCGTCCCACATTATTCCTCTTGTCGCCGACTCATTATTCAATTTTATAAATTCTTCCAGTTTTAATAACACCTCATTTGGGTCCCCTATTATTTCAAACCAAACAGGGTTCATTTTCCATACTACAGGGGATCTTTTTCCTTCTAAGTTTATTGAGACAACCAATAATGCATGATCAGATATTCCTCTAGGGTGATATTCTATATCCCTAATGGTTTGGCATGCTTCTTCGTTTCCCAAGGCTAGGTCTATCCTTGAGAGTGTGGAATAGGAGCTTGAATAACATGAGAATTGCAGCGCCCCTGGATTCCGCGCCCTCCACATGTCAAAGAGCCCTGCTTCCTGTAAGAACTGATATAATCGACTCTCATCTGCTTTCTGGCCGTGTATACCCAGAGGGAACCTGTCAAGTTTTCTATTGATAACCTCGTTAAAGTCCCCTACTGCTATAACCGGTACCCCACCTTTATCTGTTAGAAATTCCAAAAGCCTATACATTACATCAAGTTTGAACGGAGGGGGAATATAAATGTTTGCTAGAACATATTCTCGGTTTTCAATTACACAGTGCAAAAAAATATACCGTCCTTCTCTGTCTATACTGACCTGCCGACAGGAAAACCCCAACTCTTTCCTTACCATCACAGCCACCCCTCTTGAATAAGAGGTGTGAACTGAGTGGAATTGGCATTGATATTTCTTGCTTTGGTTTTGCAGCTTAGAGTCTTGAGTTAGGTGCGTCTCCTGTAGGCAGATCAGTCCTACCCCACTCCTCTCCAAGGTCTCTACCACTGCTGCTCTCTTTGCCGGTGTGCCTAGCCCCCGTACATTCCAGGAGCCAATACTCATTATCCTAGTCTGCATGCTTTAACGTGGGAGAGAAAGAAGAGGAGAGAAGAAAAAAAAAAAAAAAAAAAAAAAAAAAAAAAAAAAAGGGACGGGTATGTACACAAAAAAGAGAATGCTATGTCCTGGGTACTCTACCCCCCCGCCCTTGTTAGAGGAGTATAGACTATAAGGGGTAGTAGATTCTAGAGCAGGGGTCATTCTATCCCATCTTATATTTGTACTGGTACTGTAATGCTCGCCCATCCTACCGCTACCTAGGGTCCGGGAGAGAGGAATTATAAGATATACAAAATAGCAAAGAAAGGAAGAGAAAAAGAAAAAAAAAAAAAAAAAAAACAAGGGAGCGATGGGAAGAAAGGGGAAGGTAACCAAGCCTTTAACCAAAGGGGATACCCCGTGTGAACAAAAGGAAATCTTTTACCTATCTTAATATTCTTCTCTACGTAAAAAAGTGCTAATCTTTTTTCTAAGTGTTTATCTGGCAGTATTTTTGGCTTACTGCTTACTCTCGTGTAAATTAAATATTTTCCCCGTGTTTTTCTTTGTTGCTTCTTCACCCCCCCTCCCCCCTTATACCATTCTAGTATTTTTAGCTTACTGCTTACTTCCGTGTAAATTAAATATTTTTCCCGTGTTTTTCTTCGTTGTATCTTCACCCCCCCTCCCCCTTATACCATTCTAGGTTATCCCTAAGGACTTTTTTTGTGACCGTTACCACACACCCTTTACCTACAAACTTCCCCCCCCCACCCCCCCCCCCTATACTTATATACAAATCCACTCTCACCCTCCCCCCGCCACCCATCCCATCCCCATCCTTGCGCACACTGACAACTATATTTTGCCCCTCCCCCCGCCCTTTCATTCCTTACTTTAGCGCTATATGGCCCCTTCCACCCTCTAATCCCTGTGCATATATCTTCCCCTGAACCACCTCCCCTCTCATCCCTCTATATTTGTTCCTCCATTTCTAGACCAGTCATCCCCTCGTTTTAATCAGTAATTCATCTTTCCGGTTTTCCAGCCATGTAGCCGCATTTGCTGGAGAATCAAAAAAAAGAGTCTCTCCCATTGCTGCCACACGTAGCCTAGCTGGGTACAGTAAAGCATAAGTAACATCAAATTTCTGCAGTTTGCGTTTGATTTCTATAAAATCTGCTCTACGCCTCTGCAAGTCCGGTGAAAAATCAGGGTACAGTGAAATTTTGGCTCCCTTGTAGAAAATACTCCCCATCTCTCTGGCCCTACGGAGGAGCATAACTTTGTCCTTGAAGTTTAAAAATTTCATTAATACAGATCTAGGATGCCCTCCCTGGGGTGGGGGTCTAAACGGGACCCTATGCGCCCTTTCAACTGAGAACTGTTGTGAAAAAGTCTCTCTTCCAAACATTTCAATAAGCCACTTTTCCATGAATACAATTGGATCCGATCCTTCACTTTTTTCCGGGAGGCCTACCAGCCTCACATTGTCCCTTCGGAGTCTGTTCTCCATTTCGTCCAGTTTTCCTGCGAACTTGTCTGATTGTTCTTTTAAGGTTTTAACCTCTTGACTTATTGGGTACATGTCATCCTCTATTTGGCTGATTCTCCCTTCTGCTGCTGTTATTCTGTCAGCCGTCCTTTCCAACTCATGGCGCATCAGGGACAATTCCTCTTTGATATTTTTCATTTGGTCACATAGCTCCCCTAGGGACTGTTTACATGTGTTAACTGCCGCCAATACGTCCTTTAGTGTCGGCTCTCCTTCAGCCGTTGGTGCCTGGGCTGAAGCCAAGTCTGATTTTCCAGGGGCTCCTACATTTTTATTGGTTGTGTTCTTTGCTCCACCTATAACGGCCCCCGCAACGGCTGTCTGGTTGTTTATTTGCCCTTGGCTCTTTCTGTCATTTGACACTTTCGCCTGTATTTGTTGTCCCCCTTTAGTTGGACTATGGGCTGGGGTATGAGCATACTTTTCCAGTTTTGCTGCAGCTACTGATGCCCCATTTGTTGTCATGTGCTGAGACCCCTTTTCCTTATCTTTAGCTGATCTTAGTGATTGTGTCCCAACATTCTCCTGATTAGCCTGCTCTTCCCCTCTCCTCCTTGCTGACATATTGCCACACCCGACTCCACCAGAGTCCAATCCAGTCGGACACTAAGTTTAAGATAGGTTTACAAACAGCAATCCTCTAATGGCCCTTGTATATTAAAAAAAAAAAAAAAAAAAAAACAGGGACAAGAGGGACGAGTATATATGTAAATCACAACATATATTTTACCAAAGAGCCGGACCAGGCCTCCAGTTATGATTGAAAGAGAATACGTATATATGCACAGCACAGAGCAGAACCTATATTTTGCAAAAAAATAAAAAATTAACATTCCTCTGGTTGTAATTGAAGAGCAGGGCAGCGCAGATGTTTAGCGTAGCACACAGCATAAAACGCAACTTGTAGTTTTGCACATAACAGTCCTCAATTTGCAGTCCAAGAAAAGGCCAAGCACGTATGCGAGAGAGTGCTACTGAAGTTACCGTTAGAAAAGAACTAGTCACCCATGCACATCTCAACGCAGCCTGTATTTTTAATAGATAGACAGTCCTCGTATTGCGATTTAGAAGCAAGCCAGACTTTTATGCACATCACATCACATCGCAGCTTGTAATTCTTATATTTCTAGCAGCATTCCTCAGCTTGCATTAGAAGGGAAGCACCAGGTACAGTACACCGTAGGTAAAAAAAGTCTACCTATTGCAGCTGAGGGGGGGAAAATGCATATGCCCAGCACAGAGCTTTTTTTTTTTTTTTTTTTTTTTTTTTTTGTAAAATAGGATAATACTCCTCTGGTTGCAATTAAATGGAAGCCAGCACAGGTGACTATTATAGCCCACAGTTTATCTTTTTACGGGTATCAGTCCTCAAATTGCAGTTAGGAAGGAGCCAGCACACATGCACAGCACAGCCAAAAAGAGGGAAAAGAACAGTCCTGAGATTTCTATCATGCAGGAGCCAGAGACATATGCACAGCACCTCGTAGCACAGCCAATATCTAACAATCCTCAATTGCAGCGAAATTAGAAGAAAGCCGGGCATATATGCATTTATATTTTCTAGCAAAGCAAAGCAAAGCAAAGCAAAGCAAAAAGCGATCCACTAGTTGCAATGGGGGGGGGGGGGGGGTAAACTGATACAGGTGCATCACCTAGTACAGTGTCTTCTCACCTCTCCTAGCCGTTTTAGGATGGCTTCCAGGACTGAGAGTCTCCTTGAGGTTCCCCCCTCCTCCGGTATTCTGTTTTCCTTTTCCGCCGTGCGTGCCGCTCAAAAAACCGGCATGTCAGTTTTTAAATTTCCCGCCGCTCTTCCTCTCAGCGCGAGCGGCGAGGCAGGAGATGGCGTGTGACGTCACCTTCAGCCGGCTTCGGCTATTTCCGTATAGGCACGATGCGGTCCTATGCTAGACGGCTCGGGCTGACCTCGGGCGCCTCCGGACTGTGCACTGTGCGACGCTACGAGAGGGTGATCACGGGTCCCAGCATTTCAGCGTTTCTACGGGGCGGAGGGTGGAGGTGAGCACACACACGCTCTCACATTCCTCTCACACCGCACCTCATGTCCGGTCACGCCCCCGCATTGCTCTCCTCGAATGGTTGTCTTCTAATTATAGGACAGACAGTATTTGGTTATTATGCAAAATGACACAGTATCATCGGCCTTTGGAGAAAGCGAGAAGTAACGAGTCAATGGATGCTATAGAAACACTGCTAGATATGAGCATGGTGAGATGACAGATAAGGTGATCAATAAGTCATGCATGACTTGTAGTCATGTGAGATAACTGCGCCAAATAACAGAAGTGGAAGAAGCTCTATTGTATACCATGATCAACCTGAAAAGAATTGGATATATACCACAAAATATACAAAAGCCCAAAAAAAAAAAAAAAAAAAAAAACCCCCACAGCAAACCTTTAAAAACATCCTCCTTAGACAACTATAAATTTCTGCACCTTTCTGATAAGGTATCTTTAGGTAAGGGTGATCCACCAGCCTGTACGGAATATCACTGAACCCTTGAATATTGCTCTGCATACTTTGGTGCAAGAAGGCATCTGATGAGCATACGGATATACATAATGAAGTAGTGCAAAACACACAGTATATGCCCAGTTACTAGGGTTGCACGCAAACCGTATTTTTTTTTTTTTTTTTTTTAAATCGGCGAGTAGGAGTAGCGATACCTTTGGTCAAGTATTTGCCGACACAGAGTACTGATAGTTTGCAGTGCAATTTGCGTCAATACAAAAAATAAATAAAATAAAAAAAATTCTAAATTGGCGGAAATCGCACGGCAAAGAAGCGCGTGTGTAAAAAAGGGATTAAAGTGCCATCTAGTCAGTATAAACAAACAAACAATGTTAAAGCTCACAGTACATAGCTGGTAGAAAATCAGGGCCGCTGGAGGTGCTCACAGGGCTGAAGGAGAAGTTTCGGGACCCCGTGGGTATAGGGCGGAAGTGATGTCAGCTTGGGGGTGGACCCCCTCTACATCTCCTCCAGCGGCCCCGATTTCCTACCAGATATGTACTGCGAGTTCTAAACTGCCCACTATATGGCAATTTAATCTTCTCACACACGTGGAGGAAAATCGCATGCGATTCGGACAGGAATTGTACCCCATTCCAGTTTGACCCACATGCGATTTATTGCAGTGCGATTTGCACCCATTTATTTTGCATTGGCGCAAATCACACCGCGAAGTACGTTTCGGTATTAGGAGCATTTGGGCGAACACCGTTACTCAAAAGTCTGGTATCGGCATCGGTGCATCCCTACCAGGTACAAAAGAAAAAAAAAACACACCTTTAAAAGATGGAATAAGGACACATTCTTGCAGCAGTTAAGAGGTCCTCAGGGTCTCATTTTGGGCACAACCATGACTACATTTGGGATTTTTTTTGATTCGCAACAGTGTTGCATTAAAGATCTGCCTATTCCAATGACACCTGCCAACCTGACTCAGCTGAAAAATGGTAGTGCTGATCACACAGTGAAAAGGTTACTTTCCTTAACTCCACAGAAAACGCATGGAGCAGTTGTCTGCTAGAGAGGTCAGAAATCTGTAATTTAACGGGTGCTCCCGTCACTCAGAATCGCCAATTAACCCTTACGTGTCTCGATCATTACAGGCGACGCATGCATTTCAGGGGTACCTGGAGTAAGTTCTCTAGGTATGTTGCTCATCCAGTGGTTTCAGTAGATATCAATCTGAAACAAGTATGACAATTAAGATTTCTTTCAAGGTCAATGTCTCAAATAATGAAGCCAGAGATGTCGAAAACAACTAGTATTTTCAGGAGGTCGGCAATGGCAACATCCGTATTTCTCTTTATACAAGTTTCTGTTAAGAGCAACAAGGCATTCCCCCTGATCCATTTTAGTGTATGCGTTTTCTCATCTATAGGCTACAGAAATAGGTAAACAGTGTAGGCAACAATAATTGTTTTGAAAGAAAATCTAATTTGACTTGAATGCATATGCAATGTTTTGCTTCTTCTGACATGTCCTCGCCCCGGGGCTGAACTGCAACACTACTTAATGGCAGTAAAGAGCTTGTCGAGGGGTGTGATGAGAAAACAGTTAGCGAGGGGCACAAACACCCTGATTTGCATCACACTGGCCTGGGGTGAAGCTATTCACTTTCATTGAGAGGTGGGATGTGCTGTATTGTGTTAGAAATAAAAAAAAAAGTGTGAAATCTTGTGACGGGATGTCTGTTTTTGAATGGAGTAATCCCAAGAGTTTCAACTCACAATAGTTAATGCAATGTACATATTTTTCAAAGCTCTTGCAACCAAGAAGACCCACAATGCAAAGCTCCACAGGAAGGGTTCAATAAAGACAGGACCCTGCAGGGCCATTAAGAATTATAATAGAGAAGAGAGAGAACACCGCTTGTGTGAATTAACCCGATTGTTTAACTGGAGGAAAGTCAATTTTAGGGCATAATTGCAACGTAATTCCTCTATTACAGCTGCAGCCTCAGCTCAGGCTACGTCAGCCGATTTTAGAAGCTACGGTTAAGCTTATTGCGGAGGATGGAACAGCCGAATATAAAATGTACAGCGCACAAATGGAGGGTGCCAAATGCACTATTAGAAAGAACCTGCCATCCCACTCACCAACTCCTTAGCCTGTAAAAGGGAATGTCCTTTGGTGTCAGCACGTTGCCCATTATGGTATATGTCCGGCCTGGCTATATTGGCCATCTCCAGTTTAAATCCCAAGTCATAGAATAGGATAGGCAGTTTATGAAAACTTATAACTGTACCTTCGCTTTACTGTGTAAGGTATCTAAATATGACTAATCCAAAAGACTCTGGATTTAGACCTAGTGCATTCAGTAATCAGCACTCAGAAAGAGCTGGTCTGACACATGCCCCCTTGTCTGCAGTACAAGTCAGTACAAGTCTGTGCCAAGCTGAACTATGGCAGCACAGAGCACTGGAGACAGCTAGAGACCAGAAGCATTTTTCATATGTACTTTAATGTAGAATTCCAGCTTTCAGATGAAAAAAATATGTTTGGGCCAAACAAACCATTTCCATCACATTTCTACACCACCACTATGTGTGCTGTGTCATACTGCTGTAGCGTTATCTACGTACAGCATGCGGAAATGTATTCCAGGAGCAGTATGGGCGACTTCCCATCTGCTGCACAAATACAATGAGTTGGTATAAAAGCCTCTCTGCCATTCAGGAGAACCCTTGTATTGTTTTCAATGTTTGCCATCAGAGGATTCATTGATAGCGAGACATCATTCATTCAACCCCCCCCCCCCCCACCTTGAATTCACTGATAAAAATACAAGGATTCTCCTGAATGGTGGAGAAGCAATCAGGTTGACTCAATTTTGTTCTGGTAGCCGATGCAAAGTCATCCATACTGCTGCCGAACAGATCGTTGTATACTGTATGTAGCAATTGAGACAATGGTATGATCTAGTGCCCACATCAGTGTATGATAGATTGTAGATAATATAGATAATTAAAAAGAAGGAAAAGGGGAAGGAGAAGAAGAGGGGAAAAAATAAAAAAAATAAATAAAAATAATAAAATACTGTACTACTCTTGACTTTTTTGAAAAGTATATTGAGATTGATTCATGTGTTTTGTTGATTGTGGTCTTTTTGTGTTTTATTTGTTATATATATGTATGTATAAGTATTGTATAAGGATGTTTATATATAAGAATTTGTAATAATGTGGAATATTTTCTGTATATGTGAAAAAATTTATTAATAAAAATAATCAAAAGAAATAGATTATAGGGGCCAGCTTGGCCCAAATGCACAAGTTAAAGTCAAATGAAAGCTGAAATTTAACTTAAAGACTTTTCCAAGCAAAAATTCATTGCATATTATATATAACCTGTGGGGTACAGTACTATAAAGAATAAAAAAAGTTTAATATTACAAATTCTGATTGGAATGCACCACGGCCAGTGCTCATTATCAATAATACAGTCTAAAACCGGTGTCTCAAACTGGTGGCCCTCCAGCTGTTGTGAAAAACTACAAGTCCCATGAGGCATTGCAAGGCTGGCAGTTACAAGCATGACGTCCACAAGCAGAGGCATGATGGGACTTGTAGTTTCGCAACAGCTGGTGGGCCGCCAGTTTGAGACCCCTTGGCTAAAACCTAAATTTGCAATATGATTTGTCTGTCTCCGGAAATCAAGAGATAGGCAAGAATACTTTTGTAATAGTGTAAAATGTGTGAGCCATATCTACAGTAACAGCCAATCTGCCCAGTTCTATATTACATTAAAAAAAAAAAAAAAAAAAGAAGAAGGAAGAAAGATGATGTTCTTCAGCTGGCATATCTATTGGGTATAGCATAAAATCTGGACCATTAACCAACATCTTCTACTTCTATCAGGTGTTACAAATTACACAAGATATCCCATAGGACTTCTAAAGTTCAGTGATCTAAAGTCACGAATAAGGTGGTATGTAAAATAAAAATACATTGAGGTTTCTTTTTCATACCATGTGGTCATATTAACGAATGCTGCCAAAAGTCATTAACTGGTCTTTTATGCTTCGACTGAGGATGGAGCTAAACCCCGGAAAAACTGAAAAAATTTGCTTTTTCCTGGCAGGGTAAAAAGGTGAACTCTCAGAAAAGAGTGTCAGACTATACATCACGCCACGGCGAGGGACGTCCACACAAACATTGGAGCTGGATTCATTCTGCGTCGCTGTGTCACAGTGTATGAACTTCTCTCTCTTGAAGATGGAACGGCAACGCTCTGCAGGCCTTGTGAGCACTGCAGAGAGGGAGCTGATGGGGCATTTGATCAAGTGGTTTTGCACTTCAGCCAGTCACTTCGGCACGCCTGAATTCCTGATGCATTGCTCCCTCTCCACAAGCCATCCCCATTTATTCTTAACTCTCCCTGCACATCCGAGATTTATGGCTTACAGGAGAGACCGAAAAGGGTGGAAAACACGTATTTACTCAAGTGGCAAAGATACGTAAAAATAAGCCATCATTACACGAATAGCTTATAGCTAGCAAAATAGGCTGGGCACGAGCTTCCTAATATTAGCAATCAAACCATTAGGAACATTGCTTGT
This sequence comes from Lithobates sylvaticus, assembly GCA_028564925.1. NCBI lineage: Eukaryota > Metazoa > Chordata > Amphibia > Anura > Ranidae > Lithobates > Lithobates sylvaticus. The sequence goes on from CM053029.1 coordinate 213,864,926, forward strand.
AATGAAATGGACATGTCAAAATCAGGTGATGAAGAGGTGGTTTTAGGCGTTTGTCACAAAAGTTTATCTCCCGAGTCATGACTAGCACTTAAGCCTGGTACACAGGGCCCAAATATCGGCTGGTTCAACAGAAACCGGCCAACATTCGGCTTGTGCGTACACCAGCCTGTCCGACAGAAACTGGCCAAATGGCCGGGTTCTGTCGTACGGGCATGCTGGAAAACCAGCATCCGATCAGTGCTGGCAGCCATTGGCTGTTCTGGAAGGGGGGAGCAGGGGGCGTGTAGTACCCCTGTCAAAAGCTCAGAGGGGAAATCAGATAGTAAAGTGAGCTCCTGAGTTTTGTTCTATTCAGCCCCCTGGAGTGTGTACCAGGCTTTAGCAGAGTCAAAATGTTCTCTAGAGTACACATTTCCAACATGCAAATGCTCAGCAGATATGCCAATGCTCTTTTTATACCCTGGTTCACATCTAAGCGATATTTCTAGAAGCACATCATGGCTCGATATAAGGATTCCCATTGTATCCTACGGTGCCATGCACACTTGAGCATTGTGTCACTTGAAGCCATTTGCTCAAAAGCTTGAAAAAGTAAATGAGCTGTTTTGGGGCAAAGTTGCATATCTTTTGATCCCTATAGACTTCAATGAGTGTGCCTAAAACCATGTAAACTGTGCATTTTTTGTGCAACTTCTTGCCTAGTAACTAGCTTCCTATTCGTAAAACAAAAAAGGATCAAGGCTAAAAAACACAGCAAGTAAAGGGCCCTCTTTAGACTGCAGACCTCAGTTTGGGCACCACTGCTATGAAGCACAACACATACAAAGAACAGTGATTCTCACAAATTCTACAGCATCTGTACAAAACATTTGGCCTCACACCTAAGGACCTGTACTAAAAAATAAATAAATAAAAAAAAAAACCTGCCTTGTCCACACCAGCCTTAAAATTTTCCAGTCTGATTACAGGGTTTTGTGGGAAAAAACAAACACACACACAAACGGTTGCTATGAGCAACAGGGGTGCATGCACAAGGTTAACGGCATCTATCCAAGCTGTAGCAATTACATTCATGTCACAGGACGCACAGCTTCTGGCTACTGTACAGCAGGGGAAATGAAAAGGAGCTGGTTTTGTTTGAAATAATATTACAGGAGACCTTTACACTGCACACCTTTCCCCACGAGCCTGGCAGAAAATGCAGACACCTTTGTAAGCCACGGTAACACAAAAGCCTTGTCTATTACAATGCAGCCGAGGTCTATGTGGGCAAAGTCCCAGTTTGCACAGCACAGAATGGTATAAAAGCAAAAACACGGTAGGTCAGTGCCTACAGCGCTCAGGAATAAAAAAAAGCTAATTAACCTGATTTAAGAATGAATAATGTTTTATTTGCAATGGTGTCACCAACTGCATTGTCTGGGCACCCAGGTGACTTCACCGCCATACCGTGTTCAAGAAGCCTAGATGGAGAGGACATGGGAATCATCATCAGGTAGCATTCCAGAGGCAGACATTTGAAAATGGATAAAATAGGCTTCATCCATTTCTGGAGCTGCGGGTGAAATAACCTCAACGCTCAGGTCATTATTAAATAAAAATAAAAAAAATGTATAATATATGCATACACACACACTGCACTTATCGAACAAATATTAAGAAAAACTGTTTGCAGTCGGGAGTTGGTGAGCGGTGCTCCCGATCATGTGAATGCTCAAACGACCAACCACAGTGGCCACATAAGGATTGTCTAACTCAACCTCCTGTGTTTTAGTACCCCCTTAAAAAAAAAAAAAAAAAGGGATCAAAGCAGAGTTCGTCGTTTTTGTGTTTAAGGCTTGGTTCACAACTATGAAGGTTGCAGTTTGCATATTCCAGGTAAATTTTTAATACACGTTTTTGATCCATTGAAATCTATGGAACCAAAAACCAGAAGAAAAAAAACATAAGTGTGAACCAGGCCTAAAAGTCAGCAGCAACAAAAATGTAGCTGCTGACTTAACAGACACTATCCACGATCAAGAGATGCGGTCACTCAAAGCTACGGTTCTCTCCCTCGCCTCTCCCCAGTGCCAGCATCACAAGTGTGGGCACCCGGCTGTGACAGCTTGCGGCTTCTTAGCCGACTGACCAGACAATCTTCTCGGAGGGGGGATAGGAGAACTTCCACTCGAGTCGCCTAGGAGGCCCGAGCGGAAGTGGGAGCTAGGTACCTGTCAAAACTTAATACCCACTCCCGCCCCAAAAAACGTCAAACGTGGCATGTAATGGGGTGAGGAATCCTTAAAGACGAATTTCCACTTTTGGGTGGAACTCCGCTTTAAAGACCAAAAAGAGCAAATAAGAGTTCAGACAAAAAAAGGGATTGTAAAAGGTTGTAATTTTTTTTTTTAAATAAACAAGGTTTTGCATAGAACAGCCGACCCTCTTCTTTTTGGGTCCCCTGGCTCCTCTCCCCTGCTGAGTGCCCCCAATAGGGGGCAACACTGTATTCACACACCTGGGAGAGCCGCTGTTGTCATACACATCACTGGATCGAGATGGGGCTCAGGTAAGTACGGGGGGGGGGGGCATCTGCATCTAGAAAGATTTTTACCTTACTACATAGTAAGGTAAAAGACCTTGGTGCCTTTAGAACCACATTAAGCCATGCTTCTTAGAAAACGTAGCCATACCTGTTTTTTTTGCCACATCGCGTGCTGCCTTTTTATTTCGTCCTATGAACTGGTCTCTTAGATTGACAGCTCAGCTTGAGGAGTGTAAAAGCGGCCACTTGTACTCTCCCTCAGAAACCCATGTAACAGGAGTAAGAACATGGGAGCACAACTTGAAAACCGGGACAGAGAGCAGATTATCCTATAATAGGAAGTGCCTGCACAAGGACCTTAATGGAAGGACCCTCACGAATGCTGTACATTATTAAAAATGAAATTATATTAAATATATATAAAAAAAAAAAAAAAAAAAAAAGAAGTGTACATGAGATTTTTGCGATTGGGGTTACATTACTATAATTGCAGTTAGAGCAAAAAAGTGTAATCTGATTGCCCTAGTTTATTTGACATTGCATTGCCTTATTGAACGCTTTCATATCAATGCACCCATAATCAACCTAATTAACATGCTGGCATGTTTCAAGTGCACCAATCCAGCCATTCGCTAAATGTTCTAATATGTAATCCCAGGATCTTATACGCTGTTCCTTGTGTAGATAAATTCCAGCCATACCAAAGTCCACCATAAATCAGTCACAGCAGTATGGCTGGAGTATGCAGTCACTAATATCTAAAGGATTTAGACAAGCTTTGGCAGTCGCCGAGTGAAATACCGGTAGATAAGACTTGTAACAGAGTCCTCCTTGTGACCTTGGTAGTAAACGCCGCCTCCAGTCCAGAGCCTCAGGTATTTGTAAATGACTCTGGGAAAGGAGCCCTTACTAAAGCTATAGCTTCACTTTGCTGCAACAGTGACTCCACAGACAGTTACACTGACACAATTACAGGCAAACAGCTCTGTCTTTGTAGCTTCTCCTCCGGAAGAGCTGTGTGGACATAAAAACAGATAACATGGCTGATAAATGGCTCCATTTATGCATTGATGTTTTCCCCTATATACCGGAGTGAAAAAAAAAAAAAAAGGAAGAGCTTAGGCTACTTTCACATCGAGACGCTTTACAGGCGTTTTAGCACTAAAAAAATGGCGCTTGTGGGACATTAAAAAGACAAAAAAAGTCCTGCAAGCAGCATATTTGGGGCGCTTTAGAAGCGGTGTATTCACAGCTCCTAAAGCACCCCTGCCTATTGAAATCAATGGGAAGCACCTGCAAAACGATTCAGCAGCGGCAATACGCAGGCGCCATTAGCCCCTTCATCAACCGCTAGCAGGGGTTAAAAGCACTCTGCTAGCAGCCGAAAAGCACCCCTAAAAATAGCCGACGCCCCCACCGCCTCAGTGTGAAAGTGCCCTTAAAGTGACCCTATTTTTAAAGGGTCACTTATACTGTACAGCTCAACTGTAAGGGAGGCATGGATAAAAACATACCTTTGTGGTGGTTCCTCCTACCAGTTTGTACTTTACTACAGGATGTACAGACCAACAGGAGAAACAAAACATTGCCTGCCAACTGCAGCAATTTTCCTACTGGTCAAATGCTCTGGTCAAATTTTCAAAAGCTAGGCAGGAACCGAAGTTGCAGCAGGGTTTTTGTAGTATCCCTTCTCTTGGGTAGAGTGACTGCAACTTTGCTTGACTGCTGAGGCGCATAGGCTTAAAGCCATAAAACAACCATATTGACCAAAAAGCCTTGCCCAATAAACCACAAGACAGGTCAAGTTTCAAAGGGCAAGGCCACGGCTTTAATTTCCAACATTTTTTTTTTTTTTAACCAGTGCCAATCACAGTTGTACTGTGAGCACTCTTGAACCTTCATTTGACCTAAAAGGCCTGTTGTTACCATGAGTGCTGGACATTAGACTGATTGAATTTCACTCAAGGGCAAAGCCCATTAAAAAGAGGAAACACCTAAAGCTGGCAAGGAAGCACTTGAAGCTGACAACCAACCTGAAAAAAAAAAAAGTGGGGTGGGCAGGCAACTTCTTACTTGCTCTTCAACTGGTGAGTGAGGAGTTTTACCTCAGAATAGACCTTAATAAAGTTCAGGCCCTGCCCACTCATCCTGTGTCAAAACAGCCAATCATCTTAGAACGCTCACGTTCATACTCTGACGCGGTTATCGGGCGTGGACAAATCTTCCTGCAGTCAAGGCTCCCATTCCCTATGGAATCAAGAGGTCTTCATTCAAAGTGGTTACCTGTGCAGAACAAATTAGAAGGCAGCAATGAACACGACCTCCTCCTGGAAAGAGACCTGTCCAATGGCCTAGAGTAGTTGCATTGGATGTTCCTGTCAGCAACTGGAGAGATCAAAAACTACAGAGCAGGTTGGTGACATGGGGGCTAGTGTCGGAGGCCACCTGGGCAAGAGGATCCTTTTAAGTCATGGAATTCTACTCAAGCACCACCACTGTAGTCTAAGAGCATTCTTATGTGAATACAAAAAATGGAAAAAAGTTGAAAAAAAAATTTTTTTTTTTAGTCAGCGGCCCCACATCAACTCAGTTTCTGTACAGGTGTGGGTATTTCTATACATCTTGTTGGAATCTTCAACTTTCACAAAATGCATGGAATGTTATTTTTGTTGGTGTGAACACCGGGGCTCCTTTAATGCACTATGGAGGCTTTTCAACTGTCAAACAGACCTAGGCATGGTAATTTCCGATGACAGGACCAGAAATAGTGCATCTGGCTGACAGGGATGACCTTTGGCAATGTAGTCGGCACTTCCAAGCTTGCTCCGAGAGCTGACAGGGTAAGCGGGCTCTGTTTTCTATCTTTACTCTCTGTATCTGTGCCAGTCGCCAGCCTGCACTTTAGCTTTGCTGTTTTGGGAAAGCTTAATGGACCCAGAAGCAGACAGACAATCTTGAAAATGACATTCTGAAAACTTTGCAACTGTTAATTGTTGTAGTTAATAAACTGTGCAACCCTGACACTAAAGTCTAGCTGTAAGCTCACAAACAAAAAAACAGCCTCAATGCCTTTCGCTTGTTTCCTATGAATTCAAAAAGTTGACAACAATGCCCAACTCATGTGTCTCAATGACCTGCGCCACCCCTTGCCCCAGGGCAAGGGAGCTCCAGTCAAGAGAAAGTTCATCTGCCTTTTAATGCAACATACTTATGAATACACAGATTTCCAAACAGAATGTCAATCTCCTCTTCAGCCACTCGCAATCAGATTTACAATAGTCAACCAATAGAAACAATGCTAGCTATAAATTGAAAGTGCAATAAAAAGGTCACAGACAAAAGCTATTTCACATTCACTTGAAAAAACCTTGTTTAAAAGTCTGTTGTAGACTTGATTTTTTTTTTTCGGTGGGGGGGGGGGGGGGGGTAAACAAGCATGAGGCAAAAACGAAAAAGTTGGCTTGGTAGGGATTTAAAAAAAAAATAAAAAAAGAAGCGGAGGAGTCCGTTTGCGGCAATACACACCAACTTTTGGTTCCATCTCCACTCTAACCAGTTATTATGGAAGACTACAGAATTGTCCATAGTGCTCGATCATGGGTACCAACAATTCTCTGATGCAGCCTCATGTAGTCTGCAATTGCATGTTAGTAATCAATTTTCATGTGAGCCCAAAGCAAAGAAATATGTACCACCCAGCAGCCTTCCAGCTCCTGGGCAATCAAAGGATTGCCCAATAGCTCCCGAGAGTAGGGATAGTTGCATCAGTGCATGATTTAGACCTGAGAATTTACTGAAACTCAGCAAGAAGTATGGTAGACCAGATAAAAGCAAAAAAAAAGTCCTAGATACAAACATCTTTTAATGTCTCCACCTTTAGCTTTGCAGTTACACAAAACTAGGAAGACATCTTAAAAAGAGTGGGAATTTCCACTCTTTGATGTCAACCATTCTGCAAGTCCTACATAAACAGATTATTTTCCCAACACCGTTTAGCCCAGACTTGTCAAGCTTCAAGTAGCATTTAATGCATCTTGAAGTGTACTGAAGGAATAGCCCAGTCAGTCAATATTCTGGTATAGCATTTTAGAATGCATTCGCACTAGTTAGAAAACCCTAAATTGCCAATGGAGCCTGGTGAATCAGGGAGGGCCTGCGAGTAGAAAACACCCTACGTTTTTCCCTTCGTTATAGCAAGCTAAGCATTTACCAATACGATTCCTAACTCCATGGCCGTTTGGAATTAGTTGCCGTTTAAGATATCAGTTTTGGAAGTCTGACACACAAGTCTTTCTGTATGAAGACTCAAGCTTCAAGAAGGCTCTACCCCTAGTGGATTTCGAGGCTCACGTTTCCTCTGGATTGGACCTTTAAGAAATTGTCAGCAGACAGGTTTGAACAAACCTTTTATTTCTCCGATTACCAGCTTTGTGAGAAGTTTACCCAACAGAGGATTACATTCCTTGTAAATAACAGCACTCCCGCTGAAAACCGTGACCTTAAATCCATGTAATGGACTACCAGAGGTGAAAGGTCTGCTCTACAGTACATGACAATAAAAGCAGAAGCAACTGTGTAGGGGCTGAATGAGAGATCAGTCACCACGGCTCACCTTCAAGCTGGACTGTCTCTACGTGACTATTCCTAAATTAAAACAAGACCACCTCTAAATAGCTCCCGGAAGGATGACTGATTCGCTATCCGTCTATTCAGAGGATCTGGGCTACAGGCTCATTAACAGATAAGGAGACAGCCAAGAAAAACACAGAGGTCCCAAAGGTTAAAAAAGAAGCTGGAAGTGACAGATTCTATTATTTAGTAAAAAAAAAAAAAAACACACAAGCGTCCAAATCTCAGCACATCTTTCTAAAGTGGCTTTGATGGGGTTAATTACAGACACTTCAGTGGATGCTTCTGAAAAAATGTGCAGCCAAATGGCACCTTTTCTTCGAAAAAAGAGGGAACCGTCTCTTAAATGTATTTTAAGCCAGCTATACAACAGTAGACAGATTGTGGCAAGACATCACAATTAAAAAAAAAAATTAGAAAAAAAAACCCCACACACGAAAAATTTGGAATCCTATGGGGCCCAGAGAAAGCAAAGGTCCAAGAACAGAAAAGTTGGACAAAATGAATGAATGAATGAATGAATGAATGAATACCTGGAAATCAGAGCAACTAAGCACTTACTATACATGAAAGAAAATCATAACTTGCTAGAGAATTAAAAGGGTTTACAACAAATAAGTAGTTTTGGAGAGGGAGAGAGAGACCCCCCTCACATTTTATTATATCTTTTCATGTGACAACACTGAAGAAATAACACTTTGCTACAATGTAAAAGTAGTGAGTGTATAGCTTGTATAACAGTGTAAATTTGATGTCCCCTCAAAATAACTCAACACACAGTCATTAATGTCTAAACCTCTGGCAACAAGAGTGAGTACACCCCTAAGTAAAAATGTCCAAATTGGGCCCAATTAGCCATTTTTACAAGGTCTCAGGTGTGAATGGGAAGCAGGTGTGTTACATTTGGTGTCATTGCTCTCTCAAACCGGTCACTGAAAGTTCAACATGGCACCTCATGGCAAAGAACTGAGTATTTTGGAAAAAAAAAAAAAAAAAAAAAATTGTTGCTCTACATAAAGATGGCCTAGGCAAGAAGAAGTTTGCCAAGACCCTGAAACTGAGCGGCAGCATGGTGGTCAAGACCATACAGTGGTTTAACAGGACAGGTTCCACTTAGAACAGGCCTCGCCATGGTCGAACAAGAAGTTGAGTACACATGCTCAGCGTCATATCCAAAGGTTGTGTTTGGGAAATAGACGTACAACTTCTGCAGCAATGCTGGCAGCACTTAAAGGGGTGGGGTGGTCAACTTGTCAGTGCCCAGACCATATGCCACACACTGCAACAAATTGGTCTGCATGCCTGTCGTCCCAGAAGGAAGCCTCTTCTAAAGATGATGCACAAGAAAGCCTGCAGAACAGTGTGTGGCAGCAACCAGATGAGGAGTACAAAGACAAGCGAGTCTTGCCTACAGTCAAGCATGGTGGTAGGAGTGTCATGGTCTGGGGCTGCATAAGTGCTGCCGGTGTTCTGCCGAGACAGTCCACCCCAGCGGATAAGGACCCCGCTGTACTGCGCAGGCGCAGCACTTGCGCAGTATGAAGCACAATGGAGCCGCTAAAAATAGCCGAAGCTGAACGCGTGTGAGTCAGCTGTACACAGCGCCTGTAACAGGGCCTCTCGCGGGCTCGCTTTGTTCGCCACGCTTCGGGCACGGCCTTGCTGCGCTTGGCATATTTTTATTCTAACTCGATGTCCACTTGGATGGTGGGGCTTGAACCTGGACTTGGGGCAGAATGTAGTGCGCAGGCGCAGTGTAGAGCCGATCAGCTGTTCGACTTTCAGCGGCTCCGTAGTCGTTCGTACTGCACAAGCGCAGTACAGGGGGGGGGGTCCTTATCCGCCGGGGGAACTTTCTCGGCAAGACACCTGTACTGGGAGCTACAGTTCATTGAGGGAACCATGAATGCCAACATGTACCATCCCCCTCCCATTGGAGACTGGGTCACAGGACAGTATTCAATCATAACGAATCATAACGACTCCAAAACTACCTCTGCCTTGATAAAGTAGCTGAGGGTAAAAGGTGATGGACTGGCCAAGCATGTCTTCAGACCTAAACCCTATTGAGCATCTGTGGGGCATCCTCAAAAATGGAAGGTGGAGGAGCGCATGGTCTCCATCATCCACCAGCTCCGTGATGTCATCATGAAGGAGTGGAAGAGGACCTGTCAAGCTCTGGTGAACTCCATGCACACCTGGAAAATATTGGTGGCCACACAAAATATTGACACTTTGGGCCCAATTTGGATATTTTCACTTGGGGGTGTACTCACTTTTGTTGCCAGTGGGCATTTTTTTCAACTGCTCCTGAACTCTCCTCTATGTTAGCTTATCAGTATATGTACACAGGGTCGTTTACAGTCAGGCGTTTCTAGGCAGTTGAGTTTAGAGGCTTTTTTTGGAACGCAAAAAAAATAAATAAAAAACAAACAAACAGTTTAGAAGCTGAGTTTATAGGCATTTTAAGCGGCAAATACTTCTTAACACAGCTAAACGTGGTAACTCATTTAGCCGCGTTTTCGTTTATTAACGTTTAAAATTTTTGCCCATTTTGTAAAAAAAAAAAAAAAAAAGAAGCTTCTAAAAATGCAAACGCGGCAAAACAGACATTTTTAGTGCTAGTTCACACCAGACGCAGTTCCGTTCAGTGAGCTTTTTTTCTGCACTAAAAATGCATGCACAGTGTTTTCCATGTATTCCAATGGCTCTAGTTCACACCATGCAGTCAGTTTCTGGTGCAGAAACTGACCAGAACTGACAGTATTGGTACAGAAAAAAACAGAACTGCACGGAACTGCATCTGGTGTGAACTGGCCCTAAAAACGTGGGTTACTGTCAAGTTAAATCGTATAGGAGAGGATGTAAAAACGTCCGTGTACATGAAGCATTACACTGTTATACAAACTGTACACTCACTACATTGTAGAAAAGTGTAACTTCTTCAGTGTTGTCACATGAAAAGATATAATAAAATATTTACATAAAATGTGAGGGTGTACTCACTTTTGTGAGAAAAATAAAATTACACACAGACACACACACACACACACACACACCGCTCTAATTCTTCCCTATCGGATTGAGGTCAGAACTCTGTGCAGGCCAGTCAGGTTCCTCCACCGCAAACTCGCTCATCTATGTCTTTATGGATCTTGGTTTGTGCACTGGGCCAAATCATTTGGTGGAAAGGGTGGGGGGGGGGGGGTAATTATGGTGAGTGGTTGTTACTTCTTCAGGGATTGAGCTAGGCCTCTCAGTCCATGTGAAGGGAGCTCTTAAGGTGTCAGCATACCAAGAGATTTTGGACAAATATCATGCTTCTAAGTTTGTGGGAACAGTTTGGGCAAGTTTAAGGCGGAGCGTACACACACACACACTAAATATTTTACACATCAAAAAGACATGAATTACAGACAATATATACACTATACATCTCCACAGTGTTAATTAAGGGGAAAATATATCACAAAATATAAAATCACAACAGAGGTAATTATGGGCAATTTTATATGCCATTTTCAATCTGAAGACTAAAACAATAAAGTTAGTCGCTGACCGCGACAGACTTAACACCTTCTAAAAATACTTTACCCAAGGATGTATTACTATTGATTAGAACATGTTTAAAGAAATAAAAAAGCATAAATGCAATGTTTTGGGCAATAAAATGTCTGGGAAGAGTGATGGTTTGTCTTTCAATAAAGAATAGAACAAGCAGAGACTTTTAAAGGCATGGCACCTGCTTTAGAGACATGAAGGCCACCATAATAAAAGGGCACTTAAAACTGAAACGGTTGTTAGCTTTGGAACACAATCTTTCTTGGCTAGAATTTCCCTAATCCCTGGACTGTTGGTTGCTCCTCATTAAAAACTAAAATTGCAGTCAACATAAAAATAAAATTATTATGAGCACTTACCTTAAAATTAGGTTTGGAGTGCCCCACCTCAGCAGTACATTTTTAAAAAGTTCCCAGAATGGGGGGAAAAGGGGACTAGCCTGTCTTAAGGCTCCCCTTTTCCTTTTGGGATTGTGGCAGGTGCAGTTTCCAGGTCCCCTGCTGTGAGGAATCTGCAGGAGAGCTGGGATTGGTTGGTCTTCGTCAGCTGTTTGGGAATGTTCTGGAATTGGAGGCACTTAGGCATATGATAGGTCAAAAGGGGTCAGATGACCCTTGGAATCTTCTAGAGCCCCTAAGGGTCTCTATATAAAAGGGCAAATCAGCTGGGATAGGGGCCAGTCGCCTGAGGAGAATCTACAACACTGCTTACCAGTGTCGCGGCTTTATTATGTGGAAAGTCCCTTTTGCTTTTAAGTGAAAGGGGACCGTTTGGTGAAAAATATTAAATACAGATTGTTTTCAGCTTGAGTCTTAGTGGCTGAGCTGTATTTTCGTTAATATTTTGGTATTGAGTTATTTATATGGTGAATAAATGTGTATGGTTTTATTATTTATCAAAAAATATTAATAATCCAGTAATATTGCCGCGGTCAAGTTATATTCAATAAAGTTATTTTATTTTCAAGATACTCCGTGTTGAGTTTTGTTATTTCATAATGTCCAGGCCCCTCCTGCCTTCAATCCCACACATGTTTTGTCAGAGGTCTTCTACATGGTCATAGGACATGCCATATCCTTCCTCTTTCCATCTAGTAGCAGCACTGGATGGTCTCAGTAGTGTTCTCAGCATTATTGTACTGTGGGCCCAGGCTGAAATACTGTATATGGTGTACATGGTGTACAGTAGGTGTGCACATGACAGGTAGGGCTGCCATGTTGTGGGCTGAGTGACGGACGTCACTCAATATGAAAGAGAACCATGGCCGGAGAAGGCACAAACACAAGTAATGATGCAGTCCCAGGAGGTGTGTGTTCATGACAGCTTGGGCTACCAGGAAATGGGATGAATAAAGTCGCCATTTAATCCAAAAGAGAACCAGCGCTGGGAGAGTAGAGGGTCAGGGGACAGGATTAAAAAAAAAAAAAAAAAAAAAAAAAAAAAAAAAAATTTAGGGGCATTGGGATTTTATACACGATGTTGGATAAGACTTAAATTTTCACAAATGTACTTTTTTCACATTTTCATAATGGCATTAAGCTTAGGTTCACACTGACCGCGGGATTGAAATCAGCTGAACTTGCACAATTTCATACCCGCATGTCAGTCCAACTTTGGGGGGGAGATTTCAGACATTTGCGCGGGTTCCTGCACAGATGTCTATGGAAATTGCACCTGAAGTCACCAAAAGTAGTACAAAATTTTTTTTTGGGGAATCGGTGCAACGTCGCACCGGTTCGGGCGGTGCAATTGCTGGCAATAGCCGCCTATTTGACATGCCAAATCACGTCAATGTGAACCTAGGCTTAATAGAGAATTGCAGTTTGGCCACTAGATGGAGCTCTCAGTGGCTTGATGCAATTACAGTCTCTTTTTTGACAAGTGTTGAAATTAGAGATCACATAGGGAGTGCACTTTTTGCAACTCATTGATTTGAACTGAGAGAAGGAGCAGTGAGGCACAGCCACTGTGTAGTACAGGAAGCAGAATCAAAAAAAAAAAATATATATATATATATATATATATATATATATATATATATATATATATATATATATATATATATATATATATATATATATATATATATATATATATATATATATATATATATATATATATATATATATATATATTTTTTTTTTGGACCATACCCTAAAAACCCTCCAGACTTCCTCTGTAAAACCAATTTCTGTAACAATTCATCAACAGGGTTGTCTATGTGCATGGATTATACTTACAATGTTTTCAATTACATACAAAGTTATTCATTATAATGGACCAAACTGTTAGCTTGTCGGGACTAATTGCTGTGTCTTTATGGACAGAGATGTACAAGGAAAAGGCAGCAAGACTAGAGAGGGAACATATACATAGGTTTATAGAAAAAATAAAATAAAATGGGCAGCATCGGTCTTATCAGTAACCAGAATTTCCTAAAAACAGGCAGATAAATCCACATTTATACAAAGATATGCTTTTTTTTTTTTTTTTTTTAAAAAGAAGGGGGGGGATGCATATAGCAATCTCCGATACATTACACGCCACCGATTACACTGTCTAGGACGGGTTAACCACTTTGATGCCAGTATGCCGACATGATCTCCTCCTAGCGTCAAAGCACTGCTGAGTTTCCATGGCAACATCTTATAAAGTCTCTCTTGCTGGATAGCCCCAGAGACCATCATTTCGCAATGACCAGCTTCTCTATACGAGCTTGATCAATAGGCTGGGTTCTCCGATTTCTCTAAAAATGTTATGCAACTGGGTAGTGAGCACACGTTTGCTAGAATTCTACACATATTTGGTTTCAATAAAGAATCCCGTGGCAGAGCAAAACGGTATTCTGACGTCACATTCGATGTTACGGTATTACACCAAAGAATGATAATACAGTTTTTACTGCAACATTACTACACAAATCCAAGCAAAGGGTCTCAAAAATATATGAGAGCGAGAGAGCAAGCGCACAATAAAAATGTTTTGCTTTGCAGCCTGAAAAGAAGACAGAATCAGTTTTTGTTTTATCCAGCTGTATTTACATCCAAGTGAAAGATCTAACACCAACATGTCAGAAAAAAATTCTGAAACAGAATCACCAGGTTGGAAAAAAAAAGTGTTATCCCCCTTGTGTCAGTAATTTGTTGTACCACATTTTGCTTTAAAAGCTTTACGGACCCCCCCCCCCCCCCCCCCCTCCAGTGTCACATTTGGCACCTTTCGGGGGGTGATGATTCCTGTATACAGGTATTTGCACCCAGTTCGGGGCATAGATACCTGCAGACTCCCTCCCCCCTCCCGCTGTCTGCACATGGGTCCCAGAGACAGCAGGGACCATCCGGATTGAGCAGTGCGACTTGCGCATGCACAGTAGGGAATCGGGAAGTGAAGCTGCAAAGGCTTCACTTCCTGATTCCCTTACCGAAGATGGAGGCGGCAGCACCCGAGAGTCAAGCGACAGATCGGCTTCGGGTGCCGACGTCGCGGGCGCCCTGGACAGGTAAGTGTCCATATTTTAAAAGTTAACAGCTGCAGTATTTGTAGCTGCTGACTTTTTTCAAAAAAAAAAAAATCAGCAGAACTACGCTTTAATTGCAGCCTTTAGTCTGTTGGGGTATGTCTCTACTAACTCTGCAATATTTGCACACTTTTCTTTGCAAAACTGCTCAAGCTAAATTTGATGGTGACCATTTGTGGACTGCGGCCTTCAAGTCATTCCACAGATGTTTAATGGGATTTAAGTCTGGGCTCTGACTAGGCCATGCAAGGACACCATGTGGTCATTTTGCTGTGTGCTTTGGAGCAAGAGGTTAGTGAGGGTTTATTATTTTGAATGGAAAACCCAGAAACAGCTCCAGATGTGGCCCTTTATCTGACCTTTAATAGCTGTCCTTGCCATTTGTTTTTCAAATGCTGCCGATTTTGTTGCAGTGCAAGGAAGCGGTTTGTGAAAGTATCCTTAGGTTGGGTGAAGAGCTCCCAAAGAGCAATCTAGATTAAAAAAGACAGAGAGGCATCTTAAAAAAAATATAAAAATAAAAAAAAACCACACACACACACACAAGATTTAGAAACCTAATGCCGTGTACACACGGCTGGACTTTGCATCGGGCAAAACTCCGTCTGCATTCCCGATGGAAAAAATTTAGAACAGGCTCTATATCCAAGTCCGTCGGAAATGCAGACAGAAAAAGTCCGATGGGGCATACACACTGTTGGAATATCTGATGAAAAGCTCCCAACAGACTTTTTCCATCAGAAATTCCGGCCGTGTGTACGCAGCATTATGTTGTGTGTGTGGTGGAATTAGTTCAGTTCTAACTGCATTAGGACCAGGGAAGCAGTTTTGGTCTGCTTGACCCATGTTACCAATATTTGGAATTAGTCAAGCAAGCAAAAAAAAAGTTGTGTTTACTACAATAAAGCCAGCAGACATGTGGGGTATTTGTCTGGTTTTAATGTTGCCTTACTACTGAAGTGAGGGATACTTGACTTCTTGCATCACTAAAAAGGCATTTTAATAGGAAGTCCCTTCTTCATATTGATAAGATGAAGGGGCAGCCCCATTTCTTGGGGTCGTGAGACTGTTATATTGATTAGTGGTCAGACAGTTACAAATTGACAGTTGGAATCAAAAAATAAAAAATAAAAATGGTTCCCCTTAAAAAAAAAAAAAAAAAAAAGTTTGAAAAATGTCCTACTTTGGTTCTCTGACAGATGTGATATTCCATATTGCTAGGTCAACAAAAACGCCAGCCAAAATTCTGCCTTTTGTATAGAAGCATTAGAATCTCTATTAGGGGGGTTTATTTGCCTTAACTTCCTGTATAGACGCAATTTCTCCAAAGATAGCAGAGCAATACAAGAATTTTTCTCTCTGGTTGACTAGCAAGAGAAGTTCTAGTAGCGACAGACAGTACTAAACACCTACCTAAAGCAACAACTATGCCTCTATCAAAAAACAAAAGAAATTCATTATTTATATATTTATTTATAAAAAATACTGATTTACAAGTCAAATTAATCCATGTTGTAAGTGCCCAATACTGTATTTATTTCTTAACAGCAGAAAGAATGAATTATTATGACAGCAACCACTTTAGATAGAGGCTTAGAAAAATCTGCCACACTGTTCTATAGGGCTGCCAAGGAATTTTCAAAAAATGTCTCCCTTAGGATGAAAAGCTCATTTTAAAAATCCAGTCATTAGAACACACACCTAAAAGCATTCATATTCTGCTTTTTATTAAAAAAAAAAAAAAAAAAAAAAAAAAGGGTACAGACTTACCATGTACCAAGTCGTGATTCTCAAGCAAGCATTTGTATATCAGGTTAACACCACATGTGCTGGTTTCAAGAAAGTGACTCTTTAGGTAGTGGAAGGAGTAAGGACGTTCCCATTTCTATTAGGATCACAGATTCCTTTTAAAATCTACTTTACAACTAACCAAAGTCCATCAGCTATTACTATCACCATGTTCTGAATGTGACTGGACTTCATAGTTCAATACATCCATTTCATTTAACAGCACCTGTTTTATATATAATAAGAAAAGATACTAAGCTACCCCAAATGTGCCTCGGAGTATTACATTGAATGTTCATCTTCAAATTTCTGGTGGTTTCACAAGGAGGTCAATAAATCCTTAAGACTCACCTCACTGGTTTCTCTATTACAATATTATAGAAAAGCCCTAATCCAGTGCAGCCCTCACATAAAAAGGCACCTCCAGATGCTGGTAGTTTAGGTAATTTTTCAACAGAAGCGCCACACAATAAGCACATTCACATAGGACTATGGGTTAACAGTCTACCTTGCACCCTCCTACGCTTAATTACTGGCCGCTGAGAACAGCTAACAGAGTAACGGGCCAACCCTGGGGCTTTTAACCCAATGCCCTAGATCAGACTCTCAACCTTTTCAACATGGAGGAACCTTTTGGTCTCAGGGAACCCCTGTTAAAAAATGCTATATCTACAACTCATGATACATCAGTGGGATGTTCAATGGAAGAGTGCTCCTTACATCTGTGGTCTTGGGGAAGAATTTCCCCCTACAGATAGCTAAAGAAAATCATTGGCGTCACTGGGAACTTATCTGAGAGGCAAAAATTGGTCATTGTTTAAGGAACCCCTAGCAACCATTGGAGGAACCCTGGTTGAGAAACCCTGCCTTAGATGTATGAGTCTATCATAGCACCCATAGAACCTATGCACAAGACAGAGATGCAGATAACTTGAAGGTCGTTGCTTGCCATGTGTCAGTAATGTCTTTTTAGAGCCGAAAAACTCACTTTGATGCTGGAACACCCATTATTCTCAATGGTATGCCAATGCACTTCCGATGCACATGCACTGTAGCTCACCATAACACACCAATGTGTGTTGTGATGCCCTGTGTCGCCAAATGTCTTGTATGTTTTTTTTTTTTTTTTTTTTTTTTTTTTTTTTTTTTTTTTAAGGTTGTGGTGCATGGTCAGCCAATTAATTTCAATGGGCTGTCTTAATGCAATGCATGTGAATACGCAAAAAAATACAAAATAAATCAGTTTAAGCGCAATGCTCAGCCATCAGGATAGCCAATATAGATCAGCACAGAAAGACTTTCAAAAAAAGTATGTGCATTTGTTCATCTCTTGTCCATGTCACCATTTTTATTTTTGCCCAAAAAGGTTGACATAGTCGTTAAGAAAAAGCAAATATCCATTTGCCATAATCAAAGCATCACATCTCTAAAGCTTTCCCTTCAATAAAAAAACATTATGGAGCCTTATAGTGAGCCAGTCTAATGCAGAATAGTCCATTTGCCTTGGTAATAGGGACCATACCAACTAGAATGCTACATTCGCATCTTACTATTATACTATACCAAGACCTGTAACAAAATAAAATAGCTAGAAGCTTGTGGTGGAAGCTGCCCATTATGCTGCATACTAGCGCCAGACAGTAAAGCTGAACCTATTGATCTTTAATGAGAGGGACATCACTGCTCAAAATAACATACAGCCTAGAAAAAAGGAACAAGGGCTTCCAAATGATGATTCTCTTTCATCCAGACATATGGCTTTACGGAAGACCCCTTTTGGGATAGTTAGGCCTCATGTACACTGCTGCTGGTAAAAGACATTTAGGGGCAGTTGGGAGTTTTTTCCCAACTGCTCCTGAACTCTCTATCTTATCTGTCCATGTACCCAGGGTCGTCTACCATAGTTTCTAGGCAGTTGAGTTTAGAGGCATTTTTTGGAACGCAAAACAAAAAAAAACAAAAAAACTGGCAAAACTGAAGTTTTAAACGTGGGTTACCATCTGTCAAGTTAAATCGTTAAGGAGTGGTTGTAAAAATGTCCCGTGTACATGAAGCCTTAGGTGGTCATTGGCAGAAGGGCTTCCTTTTTTAGGTCGGTGGTCATTTGGAATGTCCACCTAACAGACAGATTCATGGAGATCGGTGGTCAGTCACCTGA
Organism: Lithobates sylvaticus; assembly: GCA_028564925.1. Lineage (NCBI taxonomy): Eukaryota > Metazoa > Chordata > Amphibia > Anura > Ranidae > Lithobates > Lithobates sylvaticus. The sequence goes on from CM053029.1 coordinate 213,883,106, forward strand.
GGGTACATGAAGCCTTACGCTTCATGTACACGGGACGTTTTTACAACCTCTTCGGAACGATTTAACTTGACAGATAGTAAACCCACGTTTAAAATGTCTGTTTTGTCGGGTTTACATGCCGCGTTTAGCGTCAGAAACTTCAGCGTCTGAACTCATTTTTATTTTTTTTTAAAAAGCCTATAAAAACGCAACTGCCTAAAAACAGTACCTGTTAGGGAATTTGTGTACATGTACACATAAGATAACATTGAACGAGTTCAACAGCAAAATAGCAACATTCCCTTTGTAACACACACACATTGATGAACCGTATGGGCAATTGCCCCACATGGATCCCTAATGGGCAACTGTTCCATAACTGAAAATGTAGTTTAAGGCTCTGTTTGCATCTGTTTTTTGTGGCAACGAGCAAAACAAAATATGACACGTTGCAGGGTTCTTCATTTTGAATGCCACCCCAAAACACCTAGCCAGTACAACACAACGCACCATTGTGCCCCAAGAAAAAACAGGAGCGGTCTGTTACAACCTATATTGTGGTGAATGCACAGCCCATGCAGAATTAACCTGCCTCAATCCAATGCACGTTAACCTGCATGCGGTAACACAATGTAACAATCTAAAATCGGCCTGTTGCCTTACTTTGAGTTTTTTTAGTTGCTCCGACTTCAGACACTTCTTGAAAGTAGCTCAGTTTCACATCAGCCTAGCAGTTAAGAAATCTTTCAAAATGGAAAAGTAGAAAATGCCTTTAAAACCTCTTTTTCCTCCAAGGAAGAATGTTGAAAATGGCATTTTAAAACAATATATCATCCAATTTAGGATGAGGAGATGAAGTTCTCCATGACAACAAAGTTTTGTTTTACAGACTTGGTAACTGCAACGCTGGCAAATGCATAGATCCAGGAACGAAGGCAGTAAAAGTCCACGGCAGTATGTGGATTTTCACAGGCATTCATCAAAGTGTTAAAATAGCCATTTCGTTACACCTGACACTTGAAGCAGATAGGTTGCCTCTGGGCATCTCAACAGAAGCTTCTAGAGTCGTAGATCCTGGTATGACCGCAGGTCTCAGCTTGTACATGTGTGGGGTCTTACTGCCAAACAAGCACAGCCTGTACGCTGCAGACCAGGACGGCACCAACCCAAAGGCTGCAAGACAATCAGTGAAGAGGAACAGATCGCACATGACTTGAAATATGAAGCCAGACATCCAGCCTACTTAATGTGAGCTCACTTATTGCAAGATAAATACAAGGCTAATAAAAAGAAAAAGCGGAAAAATCCAACTAAAAAGGCTTATTTAACAAAAAAGTCTATACAAAAAAGCAGCAACAAAAGCAGACTTCACCGTTCATTCTTTTAGACCAGGGTAAAGCTGCCCATACATTATTCAATTTCCTTTAGATTTACCTTCAAATATGTAGTGCAAGAGCCTGCCTTATTGTATACAAAATTTAAAGTGTTTAGGTTTGACCTCATATTATATGGTTTTATTAAATCTAAAAGGAAAAAATAAAAAAATAAATAAAAAAATTGTACAATATATGGCCAGCCTTAGCAACAACCTTGGTTAGTTAAAACGGCGATTGCAAAGCTTAAAGAAAATGAAATACATTTTATAATGTCCCTATACTACCCTTTTCAGGCAGGTTCCGAGAGGTTGCTAGGGGTCCCTTGAGCAGCTGTAGATTGATCTACCATCTGACAGTGCCTGCACCAACATCACTCGGCAGAACAAGTGGCAAGAAGCCTCATATTTATTCCCCCAGGTGACTAACCACCGATCTCTATGAATCTGTCTGTTAGGTGGACATTCCAATGGACCACCGACATAAAAAAGGAAGCCCTTCTGCCAATGACCACCTACCTAAAGGGGAGCTCTTGGCCCACTGACCACTAGCCAAATTGGGGGGGGGGCTTCACACACTAACCACCTACCTAAGGGGACCCTTCACCCAATGACCACCTACCTAAGGGGACCCTTCACCCAATGACCACCTACCTAAGGGGACCCTTCACCCAATGACCACCTACCTAAGGGGACACTTCACATTTTCACTAACTGGTTCTTTTCTGGCCACTATTAATAATCATTTTAGGATTATTGATAAAAATAAAATGTTGTTGCATGGAGCAGCGGTGTAATAAGAAAAATATCCAGGGTGGGTGTTGTATATGCTACGTGTGACCTATTCCTCTTATTTTTTTGCATCTACAATGTAATGTGTATGATAAATGCAACCATAACCTGTTAAATAAAATAGAAGACACGTCTTAAGACTTGAAAATTATTTTAAGGTTTTCTCCAAGGTAACAAAATTGGCTAGAGATTAATTGGCTGATCACCTGGTTACAAAATCATGCTAACTGGCACCCCATTGAGAATTCTCCTCAGCCCATCTCCAGTATGGTTAACGATTATTAGATGGGTAAAAATTGTTTTATACCAAAAAGGCCTGACACAAGTATCTGTAGTGTCTACATGGCAGAACTGCACATGTGATAAAAGCAAGATCCTTGGCCACCCGTTACTCTTCCAACCATAAAACTACTTGGCGGGAAACAAGATGTCTCAAGATTTTTTACAATCAAATCGAGACAAAATGCATGTACACAAAACCAAACAAACAAAAAAAAATCCATTTATACACAAAGACAAACTTGTACCAAATGTTAGACTTGCAGACCAGCAGCAGGCAATTAAAAGGTTAGGAAAGACCACCTAAATATTTCCATCTGCCAGTGGTAGCATCTGGACCTTTTGGCCCTACAGGGGGTCAACGCTGGTGGGGTAATGACAGGAAGGCCCAATTTATTCAACTGCAGCTTGAACAAATTAGCGGATAGGCTTCTGGCAAATTCTGACACAGCAGTGTGAATAGTCAGCCCTAAAGAAACAGCTCTGTCCCTGTCTTTTACTATGGCACCAAGTAGGCTGTTCATACAAGAGAGGGAGGAAGGGATAGGATATGTAGAATACACAGTCATTCAATAAGAAATCGCACAGAGCGTTTCAAATATGCCAAAATTCTGTTCCCAATCAGAAATCAGCTCTGTAACTGCTTCATTGAATGAGATTTTCAAGGTGGTTAAGAATGAGAAGGTTTTCAACACATCAACTGGTCTCCTATTGATAATCAGCAAAAAAAGCTCTGCCAGCCTTCGCTCTGATAGCAGACCCATCACCACCTTTTAGCTGGTTAAGTTAGCGTGAATGCGACATGTACAACATTAAAGCTCAATGCACACTAGCTTAAGAAAAAAAAAAAAAAAAAGTAATTTTCAGCATTTAGCGTGTCAAAAACGCTTTCAAAAAAGCAAAAGAACAGAAGGTTTTTTTTTTTTTCCCCCAAAAAGCTGAGCTTAAAAAAAAAAAACCCTCTAGACTACCTAAATGTGCATAGACACACATGGGGAAATTTACTAAAACTGGTGCAGCTGTGCATAGTAACCAATCAACTTCCAGTTTTTATTGTCAAAGCTTCATTGAACAAGCTGAAGCTAGAAGCCCATTGGTCACTATGACCAGCTGCACCAGATTGTGTGAACCAGATATAGTACATCTCCCCCATAGGATAACATTAGTTGCTTCTACAGGCAAAAAACACTAAACTCTAGCTAAAGCCAGTGTGCATGGAGCCTAAAAATGGGACAATTTTGTTTTTTTTTTATAGCAATAATGAGCACTCCTGGTAACTGAATTTTCATAATTCATGCCATTAAGCCATTCAATGGACAATAATTCTAAGCAATGCTGAAATAGGTGATATGGTTTGTAAATTGGGAACCACATGTGTGGTGCCTTTCTCAACCCAACACAGAGGAACCCTTGAAATGGCTTTCAGGCCTCAGGGAATCCCAGCCAATAATTACATTATAGCTCACAAGGAAATTAGTATGCGGGTCTGCGGGAAGAATGCTCCCTACATTGGTAGTCAGTGGGAAGAACGTTCTCCTTACAGGTAACTAAAAAGATCCTTGGTGTCGTTGGTTACTTATCCAAGGAGGGAGAAATTGCCCTTGTCTCAAAAAAAAAAAAAAAAAAATTCCCTATCAACCTCTGAAGGAACATTGTGGTTCCACTGAATCCTGGTTGAGAAAGGCTGGTGTAGACCAAGCCTGTAAACATACACACACACAAACAAACACACATATACACATATATATATATATATATATATATATATATATATATATATATATATATATATATATATATATAATCAGCAAACATAGCAACCAGATAAATGGGCATCAATTACTTCCTTCAAAGGCCAAATATTTCATGAAGCATTGAGTATCAAAGGGCTTATTAAAATTAATTTAATAAGCTTTGACAAAAAGGATAAGAATTTTTATAATGGAACTAATTTTTTTAACACACTTTTTGAAAATTATTATCTTTATCCTGGAGTTTTGTGAATTGAGACTAGTCTATACAATTTTGCAATACGGCAGGAAAGGATTTCTGTGCTGCCCATCGCAACAAACTGCATTTTTAAATCAGAATTGAACAGTAAAAAACAAAAAAAGTTGGCCGTTTGGTTATTATAAGTAACAAGAATTTTAGTTTTCTCTAACTTTTTTTTTCTTCTCTCCTTACAACATACCATCCGCTCATATTTTCTTTACAGCCATGCACAGATTCCGACTATCAAGTTAGAACTTATAGATGGCTATGAAGAGTATAGTTAAAATTAGAACCGTTAGAATGGACGCTAATAAATCAGCCTAATTTTAAATCAGATAAATTGAAAAAAAATTAAAAAGAAAATTAAAAATGTAATAAAATTGAACGCGGTTCTGGAAAAGAATGAGTTAAATTAGCGCCCCCTTCATTTATTTTGAAAATGCACTTTTTATGGGTTTCCCCTTCTCTCATTTATGGGAAGCACTCAGCAAACATCTGTTTTTAAAACGGTCAAACGGCTACAGCTTTACAACGCCTGACGTCTATTCCCATAAATGTAAAATGCTCGTTTGTGTGATCACTTGCAAATATAATCCGAGACAGAACCCGGAAGAATTATTGCACATCTAATGTCCCTGTTCTACAGCAAAGCACTGTCAAATCTGAAGTGTCAGAATTGAGCGAAGAGACTTGATTCTGCTGCACAACTTCATTACGTGTGCACATAAATTTGAGAAAAAGTACAGTCTCAAAAACCATGTATACATATAGATGACAATACAGCTGCCCACCTGTTCTATGGCTCTACGATGCCTCTAGTGGCTGTCAGAATAATCACAGCCTCCTCTAACACTACCAATTGGGAAAAAATATATAGGTTTATTTATTAGAATATATATATATATATATATATATATATATATATATATAAATTTATTTAGTAATGATCATCACACAATTAGGTGTTCCTGTATCATCTAAACCACTCAGGAACTAAGCTACAAAATCATGAACAATACAGACGCTCTGAAGCGAGTGCCAGTATTAAAAGCATATATTTAAATATGAGGGGAAAAAAAAAAAAAAAAGGCTTGCTTCGATGCAATTTTTTATGTCAGTGTTCTTTGTGCAATTACTTATATTTTCTCTTAACGTGAAGATTCAGCGCAGTAACCAACAGCGGCAAAAACGGCAGGAACAAAATGGCACCAGACTCGTAGGATTAACCCTTCTGAAACTACATACGCCAAAAATGTATACATTTTCTTTATTACACACACACACACACACAATATGCTTAAAAAGCTTGATGCCTCCTAATGTCATCTATTGCTAAATAGGTGCTTTGCCAATATACACACCTATGATAATCAGTTCTGGCCATGCCTCATTGAGCTAAAAAGACTACAAAACACTGTATACCCCAGAGGGCTCGGAAATATAGGCTCTGCCTTGAGTAGCCAGGCATCAGATAGATGACCAATCCTAAATAATTAACACGTTATTCCTTTTCCGTATAGATCTGTGGTTACCAATTTAAAAAAAAGGCACATAATAGTACAAAACGTATCAAGTTAATCTTCACGTTACGTGTTAATTACAATAGTACGTTGGCTTATTTATTAGTAACTTAAAGAGAAGCATAACCCATGGGAACCAGAGTCACCTTCAGCACCAACTCCGATCGGTGGTTTCTATCGGTTGTCGCGATTACGCATGCAAGACTGCCAAGTGTGTGTAACAGAAGCAGCGAACAGTGCGCAAACCGCCATACACTACAGCAACCAACCGTCAATCAGCTTTCTCTACGCTGCTTACACTGTACCAATGAAACACGAATTTTGATTGGCAGCAAGCATTTGCTATACTAGGTCTGTAAAGTCACCAACCTTCCCTAAATCCTATATGTTGGTGTCTAGCTGGCTGGTAAAAAAAAAAAATAAAAAAAAAAAGGAATAGAAAATTGACAGTATGTATTCTTTAATAATGGAATAGACTTTCTGCAGCTTCAACATCAAACACAAAAACATTACGTCTAGTTATGTTTCTATATCAAAACAAGAGATTTCATTTTTCGACTTTTTCTCTTTATAGGGTCCGACTCGCCCAGCATATTGAGGAAGTTTATCTATAAAAGCTGTTTGATTCAAAGTGCTATTGTTTTAGAAAGGGGGGGGCTGCTCGGTTGGGAGAAATAATATATATATATATATATATATATATATATATATATATATATATATATATATATATATATATATATATATATATATATATATATATATATATATATATATATATATATATATATATATATATATATATATATATATATATATATATATATATATACACACACATACATACACACCTTTCTCCAAAGCTTCCACAGCATTCTAGGAAGCCAGCTTCTGTCATCCATTATAACAGTACATTAGGAAGTGTGCATTGTATTCAATTACATACATAATCACGCTACGTTTTATGAGATTCCCTGTACCGCGCTGGCTGCTTTTTGGCACAGCGCATAGAATATAAAACCGCAGATCCTGAAAAACAGCAAAACTAGATGGAGAGAACACAGATTCAAGGATCAGGCATAATACTATCAAATTTAAGCCTTTAATATGGCGTGATTTGGCGCATTAAAAAAAAAAAAAAAAAAAAAAGGGGGAAACTTTTTAAATTAATATACAAAATCAAGCGCACTAGGCATGTGCATCTGCACATATATATCCTTAATAAAATACGTAAACACACAACTTGCTGGTTAATAGAGCCTATACGATTACATCCACGTCTGACGCATATACACTCACATACTGCAGTTATCAACATTAAATTGGGTGTCTTCAATAAAGACAAAAAAAAGAATATGCAAAGAGCAGCGCTGCAACCAATTAGCAATTATCTCTCATCGTCTTTGATTGCTTCAAAAGTGACGTCTGATTGGTTGCTACGGGTTACTGCACTTCATCGCTCTCTGTGCTGCCTTGTTAAGCAAGCCCGTATGTGCAAAGCAGCTTCTGATCTTTCACGGCGTCACTCGATTTTTATTTCACCATACAGCCATCATTAATAATCTAACGCTTGCACTGAGGGAGTGCGTAGCCAAGTACATAAATTCATATATATTCTAGTCACTGCCTTGTGAAAAATCACTAAGAACGCAGGCACGGCGAATATTGTAGGAGGGGGGGCTGTGGAGATTGGGTGGGGTTGAAGCTACAGGTGACAGCTTGGAGAAAGCAGGTTTAATATTGCAAATACAGACACCGAGGGGCTTTATGTTGAGACAACAAGTGTTAGGTGGATCTCAGTGGCTTCCTCGCCGAAAGCTGGCTGCGATTCTCCCCACACACATACCAAAAAAAAAAAAAAAAAAAAAAAACGCACTCGCTGTCTCCGATTTCCTCCTGATGAGCAAACGCACATTCAAAAAGCAAATACGCCAGCCCTACGTCTTCAAACGCCTTCGTTATTTTTTTCCCCTAATCCGACTTGACAGGGGAATCCTACAAACCTATAGCTTATTCAACCTATACAACGCAGCTTAAGCTTTTACGAACGAGCGAATACAAAAAGCTGTTGAATCCGATTTCTATACACGCATAAGAGAAAAATAAAAAAACACCACACAGGCATGTTCGTTCCCCAATAATCCTCTTCGCTTACTCTACTGGCAGACACAGACCACAGTTGGCGAACCGTGATTAGCCAGCCTCTATAACACAGCCTGACTTTCACTGCTGCCGAGCACAAGTGGAATGCTGTAGTCACTAGATAATTGATAGCTCTGGAGGCGAATGGACTTTCATTATCCGGCAAGGAAAAAAAAAAAAAAAAAAAAGTGGCACAAATCCCCCTCCCTTCCCCGTCAAACAATTCCCAGACTAAGGACCAAAGCATATCCCCAAGTGACTGAGCTCCGGTGGAAGGAAATGCAACCGCTGCAGTGCCTTGAACAAGATATTAGGTTTATCTATTTATAATGCAACAAACCTACTGGACCTTAATCTACTGGCCGCAATCTGGTCAAGAATGTTAAGAGTTAAATCTGTGCGGTTCGAAAGAGATCAATACTTCCATTGTTACGCATTTCTCCCCTGCATTGTGTTCCGTAAACAACTAAATACACATAATGGCAAAACAAAAGAGGAAACCTGATTAAAAAAACAAAAAAAAAAAGCAATAATGAAAGCGTTCACGGAGACCCGTTTGTCAGGCAGAAAAGCACAGCCCAGCGAGGCTGATCGCATCTCATTTCAGGCAAGACGCGAGTAGGAGACTCAGGGATAGGTCGGGACTGGCAGCTACTAAGAGTCTGCAGCGGCTGAGCCAGACGTTCATTAAAACCAGGAAAGGATGGGGACATGACAACCAGGGGGGGGATTGCAAGCTTTTGTGTACGTACACAACAGAGGTGGGACCTTCACCGCTGACCACCACACCAGCCAACATTCCAATGTCTTTCAAGCCAACCGAGCCTATTAAATGAAGCAGGGTACCGTGCAAAGTGCAGTGGTAACCAACAACAACCAGTAACCCACAGCAACCTGTCGGTGCTCAATATAGAAGCATCACTGGATGCTATGGGTGACTGCACTTGCCACTTTACGATCAATAGAGCCTTCTCTGCTTCATTTACAAGTACCGTCAAGAATTACATTACTTTAATATGAACATCTTGTCAGGTCTACCACGATTGTGGCTTTGCCTAGGACAAGCGACCTGCCTATTGCAACAAAATGGATGGTAGCAAAATTAAAAAAAAAAAATTCAAAATTATGGGGAAAACTCATGGAGTCCATCCAATTGTGGAACGCATCTTGCCCATTTCGAGGGAACAGGAAATAGATTTGCTAATTAAGATGAACTTTCTCAGTTTCCCACCATCTGTGAACTGGGTAGCAGTCGGAAGGTTTTAATGAAAAACATAAAAAAAACTAGTTAAATAGGAAAAAAATAAAAAAAGGCACTCTGTAGCAAGAGCAAGGTTATAGAACAGGTGCTACATATTGCACTCATCAGCAATACGTTGGGTTAAAGAGCAAACATTTCCCACATGCTACACAAAAATAAATGCAATGCAAAAAAAGGAGCATATATGCGCAAGAATAAATGAGCTGCCTGCCTCTCTCTAAAGCCACCCAAATAATATACCACCACCATTCTCACTTGAGATCTAGACAAATTAGAAATTAAATAATGTATGCCATTTCCATAGACCTCTATAGCTTGTGCCATATTCTATAATGCATTAGGTTAACAAATCTATATTCCTGCATTTAGCCCACCGAATCAACATGGCTTGATCAGTTATAGGCACAACGTTCGTTAACCATTAGAAAAGTGCCTCGATCAATGATTTCATTAAAATGGGTTTAAATTGCAAGACAAGAGCAATAAATTCGACAAGAATCCCACTCCAGCTGCAACACACTTTTTTTTTTTTTGGGATCAGCGCAAGAAAAGCTGTGTCACTATATCCGATAGACAGGCATATAGGAGCTTTATAAAAAAAATTTGCTTCGCCATACATGATCTGTCCGCAAATACATCACCTTTATCATCATGGCAGCAATTCTGATGCGTCTTCCCAAGTGCCAAGTCATAAGAACTGTTTATGGCAGTCAGACTGGCTTATTTTAATGGCATTCGCTGATTAAATAAGTCTCTTGGCCAACTTGCCAGTGAGTAATGTAAGGATTGTTTTAAATACTGAGAAGACATAAAACGCCACATATTGTCCAATAAAAAAAGGCAGATGAGGAGACGGGGGACAAAGTTGCACTAGAACTGGCAAAAAATAAAAAAAGCCTTACATAAATATAGTACTAAGGTTTTCAATGATTGGAAAAGGGTGGATGTTACAGCAGATACATATAGAACATAGGTTTGGAAGAGGTGAATGCTATGGTAGGTACATATAGAACGTCTGTGGGTTTGCCAATATTGGAATAGGGGGATGCTACAGCAAGCATATATATAGAAAGGTGGTGGGTTTTTGATGGTTGGAAAAAGGTGAATGCTACACATAGGGCGACGGTGGGTTTCCAGTGATTGGAGAAGGCTACATGTATAGGGTGACGGTGGGTTTCCAGTGATTGGAAAAGGAGAAGGCTACATATATAGGGCGACGGTGGGTTTCTAGTGATTGAAAAGGTGAATGCTACACATATAGGGTGACAGTGGGTTTCCAGTGATTGGAAAAGGAGAAGGCTACACATATAGGGAGACGGTGGGTTTCCAGTGATTGGAAAAGGTGAAGGCTACAGCAGGTACATATAGAACGATGGTGGCATATAGAACGACGGTGGCTTTCCGACTATAGGAAAAGGCAAGTGCTACAGAAGGCACATATAGAATGATTGGAATTAGAAAAAAGGTGGATGCCTCAGCAGGTACATATAAAAAGATGTTGGGTTTCAAAGATTAGAAAACGGTGAATATCTTAGCAGGTACATATAAAAAGATGTTGGCTTTCGAAGATTAGAAAAAGGTGGATGCCACAGCAGGTAAATCTAGAACACCAGTTGGTTTCAGATGATTGGAAAAGGGTAGATGCTACAGCAGGTGCATCCAAGGATAAGACTAATGTACTCACTGCAATAACTGGAGTGAGAAGACCCCAGCCTTGCACTGAACTACTCCTTGACTAACCGGCTGGATCAGTGCTCACAAGACACCTGCAGGCATCTCCAGCCTATCTGAGAAGGTGCAGCTGCTTTCCCTACCGCTGGCAGTGCAAAGCCAGGAAACCCGAGCTGAGAAGGCAAAGCTAGGCTATGCAGGCTTGCAATCTGCTCTGTAGAATATCTCACAACCTACTTCCTCCCACCCACCCTCGGTGCTCTTCACCAGCATACATATGTTATAGTGTTCCTTGCAAAAGCATTTACCTCCATGCACACATTCGAAATATCAAGCAACGTAGCAGCAGTACACAGGGAAATCACAGTACTGCCTCTGAATACAGCTCAATTACAGCTACAGAGCCTGACCACTGCTAGAGACAGCACTAGATGCCTGTGTCATACCCTCTTATGCAAGTCTGGGTGGACATAGCCAGCTATTGCTGGAAGAAAAGGCAATGGACTCCTATTAGACCTGCAATGAATGTTATTTCCGAATCTATATGCAGAATAAGATGTGGTCATCTAGGCTACGTCAGGGTCTCCAGAGCAGGGTCTCCCCTCAATCTCTCCAGATCCCCCCCTCCCCATCACATCCACTCTTTAGTACATCATCAAGCATCACTCTATACTACTGTGACATGTTGGTGTGATCAGATTTATTTCTGGGGTACAGATCACACAACCCCTTCACCACCCTCTGGAGGAACAAGAGGAATATAGGAATGTGCTGATCAGCCTCCCTATGTGCAAGAGGTCCTGCACACAAGCCATGTTCATTGCATCTAGTCCTTCGTACATCATCACGCATCACTCTACACTACTGTGACATGTCAGTGTGTGATCATCTGTATTACTGGGGTGCAGATCACACAGCCCCCCCCCCCACCCTCTGGAGTACTGAGGCTCTCATTTATACAACAGAGACTATAGGGCTGGTCTGATCAGCTTCCCACTGACCATGCAAGGGGTCCTGCTCTGCACACAAGCCCATTACATCCACTCCTTGGTACATCATCAAGCATTGCTCTACACTACTGTGACATGTCAGTGTGACCATCTGTATTACTGGGGTACAGGATCACACAGCCCCCCCACCCTCTAGAGTACTGAAGCTTCCCTCTATAAAAACGATAGGAATGTTCTGATCAGCCTCCTTATGACAGTGTATGGGGTTTCTGTTCTGCACACAAGCCGTGACTAGAAAGCATCTCTATACTACTGTGACATGTCAGTGTGATACAAATCACACAGCCAACCACCCCGTTTAGTACTGAGCCTCTCCTCCCTATACAGCATAGGGAATATAGGAATAGTCTGATCTGCCTCTTCGGACCATGCAAGAGGTCCTGCTCTGCACACAAGCCATGCCCATCATCAACCAGATACTCTACTGTGACATATCAGAGTGCTTATCTGTATTGTTGGGGTGCAGATCCCTCTACAGTTGTGAGGTTCCCCACTATATACATAAGGAATATAGGAATGATATGACCATGCATGGGGTCCTACTCTGCACACAAGCCCATCATAGCTAGTCCTTAGTACATCATCAAGCATCACTCCATACTACTGTGACATGTCAGAGTGGTCATCTATATTTTGGGGTGCAGATTCCTCTGGAGGAGAGAGGTGTCTCTTCTATATAGAGATGATCTCATAGCTAGTCCTTAGTACATCATCAAGCATCACTCCATACTACGGTGACATGTCAGAGTGGTCATCTGTATTGTTGGGGGTGCAGATCCCCCTGGAGTTCGCCTCTATATACATTGGGGATATAGGAATGATCTGACCATGCATGGGGTCCTCCTCTGAACACAAGCCAGCCCATCATAGCTAGTCCTTACATCAGTACATCATCAAGCATCACTCCACACTACTGTGACATGTCAGGAGAGATCATCTATATTTTTGGGGTGCAGATTCCTCTGGAGTAGAGAGGTTCTCTTATATACACAGAGGGAACATAAGAATGATCTGACCATGCATGGGGTCCTGCTCTGCACACAAGCCCATCATAGCTAGTCCTTAGTATATCATCAAGCATCACTCCACACTACTGTGACATGTCAGGAGAGATCTATATTTTGGGGTGCAGATTCCTCTGGAGTAGAGAGGTTCTCTTATATACACAGAGGGAACATAAGAATGATTTGACCATGCATGGGGTCCTGCTCTGCACACAAGCCCATCATAGCTAGTCCTTAGTATATCATCAAGCATCACTCCACACTACCGTGACATGTCAGGAGAGATCTATATTTTGGGGTGCAGATCCCTCTGGAGTTCTCCTCTCTATATATAGAGGAAACATAGGAATGATCTGGCCATGCATGGGGTCCTGCTCGGCACACGAGCCAGCCCATCATAGCTAGTCCTTAGTACACCATCAAGCATCACTTCATACTACTGTGACATGTCAGGAGAGCTCATCTATATTTTTGGGGTGCAGATCCCTCTAGGAGTAGAGTGAAGCCCATCATAGCTAGTCCTTAGTACACCATCAAGCATCACTCCATACTACTGTGACATGTCAGGAGAGATCATCTATATTTTGGGGTGCAGATCCCTCTGGGAGTAGAGAGAAGCCCATCATAGCTAGTCCTTAGTACATCAAGCATCACTCCATACTACTGTGACATGTCAGGAGAGCTCATCTATATTTTGGGGTGCAGATCCCTCTGGGAGTAGAGAGAAGCCCATCATAGCTAGTCCTTAGTACATCATCAAGCATCACTCCACACTACTGTGACATGTCAGGAGAGCTCATCTATATTTTGGGGTGCAGATTCCTCTGGAGTAGAGAAGCCCATCATAGCTAGTCCTTAGTACATCATCAAGCATCACTCCACACTACTGTGACATGTCAGGAGAGATCATCTATATTTTTGGGGTGCAGATTCCTCTGGAGTAGAGAGGTTCTCTTATATACACAGAGGGAACATAGGAATAATCTGACCATGCATGGTCACACAAGCCAGCCCAAGACATCCATTCCTTCATACAACATCAGGCATCACTCCATACTACTGTGACATGTCTGTAATTTTGGGGGTGCAGATCTGTGTGTAGCAGTAGTGATTCCCTCCTCTAAAGATGTAGGGAATCTAGGGGTGATGTGATCAGCCCCCATAGGACCAAGCATGGGGTTGTGCTCTGCAGAGTGGAAGTGGGGTTCCCCAGTTTTGGTAAAAAAAAAAAAAAAAAAGTGTATCATGGCATAAGGGGGTGCTAGGACCCCCCACCCCCATCCATAGGCAGCAGTGAAGGGTCATTAGATGGACCATTGATGGTTGGTATTCCTCGGTGTCCTGGACGAGAAGCAGAAAGCAGCAATCCAAGGCATCCATCCTGATCACCCCATGTTGGGGGGTACTTCTCATTCACCTCTCCATCATGGGGTGACGCCCTATGACTTAAAGGGGTGCTCCATGGAGGGTTCCCCCAGCAGCAGACAAGGTGAAGTATCCGATGAGGATTTGGGGAGGCTGGTCCACACTAGATCTAGTAGTTTTAGGGTCTTCCTTACCTGTGTTGTCCCCCTGCTGTCTCCTCCAGCCGCCTCCCCCTTCAGCGCTCCTCATCGCTCGCCTGGCCGGTCTGGGCTGTCACATCCACAAGTCCCGGAGAAATGGCCGATCGGATGGTGAGCGGTGTGTATGTGTGTGCGAGTGTGTGTGATGTGCCGGCTCCCGTGCGATCGGCTCTCCCCCTGCGATCACCTGCTCCTCCAGTAGGCAGCGCTGAGGATGGGGAGCTCCGTCCCGGAGAAGTGTATGCTTGTGTATGAGCCGGGAGAGGAGCGGAGTCCGCTGTCTGTGTGCGGGGGGGGAGGAGCCCGGCCGGGATCAGCACTCAGCCAGCATCTCTTCCCTGCCTCTCTCAATGCAAAGCTGTCAGCTGCTTGTTGCTTGTTGCATGCCTTAACTCTGCAAATGGGGGCTCCTCTTCCTCCTCCTCACTGCCTTTACAAACATAGCCCCTCCTCCTCCTCCTCCGATACTTGTTTGATCCAAGAGGGGGGGGGACTCAAAGGAAAAAAAAAATCATTTCATTGCAATATTTCTGGGTGTTACAAGACTCATTCTGCTAGGCTGCGATCTGATGGAGGAGGATAAGCCCCATCCAAGTCAGGAGACAGACGTTGCATCGATCGTCTATGGGTCCGCATGGAGTTTGCATGCTTTCGTATACATCCAAAGACCTGCTGGTAGGTTCATCGGCTCCTGTTTAACCGCTTCAGCCCCGAAAAAGATTTTACCGCCTTCCTGACCAGAGCACTTTTTGCGATTCGGCACTGCGTCGCTTTAACTGACAATTGCGCGTTTGTTGCAACGTTGCACCGTCATTGCGACGTTGCACCCAAATAAAATTGACGTCCTTTTTTTCCCCACAAATAAAGCTTTCTTTTGGTGGTATTTGATCACCTCTGCGGTTTTTAAACAAAAAAAGAGCGACAATTTTGAAAAAAAAAGCAAGATTTTTAACTTTTTGATATTTATTTTAATTTTATTTATTTCAGGTACTTATATAACGCCGTCAATTTACGCAGCGCTTTACATATACATTGTACATTCACACCAGTCCCTGCCCTCAAGGAGCTTACACTCTAAAGCCCCATACACACGGTCGGATTTTCGCATGGATTCTGTCCGATCGGACAATGTTGTCGAAAAATCCGACCGTGTGTATGCACCATCGGACAGTGTACGTCGGATTGTCCGACGGACAAAGTCCTATCTCCTGCTGGATAGATTTTTGGACAACAAGGTCCGATCACACCAAATCCGATCGTGTGTATCGAATTCCTGACGGACAAAGTGCCACGCATGCTCAGATCACATTACAAGACCAAAGCTATTGGCTACTAGCCTCTACGTAGTCCCGTCGTACGCAACAAACGTCACCACGTTCAGAATGATCGGATTTTCCGACAACTTTGTCCGACCGTGTGTACGCAAAACCAACATCAGACAAAGTATGACGGACATGATCCGACGGACCTGGTCCTCGGATAATCCGCGCGTGTGTATGGGGCTTAAGGTCCCTAAAGATGGCCATACACCTATAGATTATCTGCAGATTTTCTATGGTTAGATGGAAAAAGTGGGAGATTATTCCATCCACACAGTTTAAGCGGTTCTGCACTCTGAAAAAAAAAATTTTTTTTTTAGGATGTAATATAAAGTGTGCTTACCTTTATTAGGGGGCTCACCTGTTCCATCTTCCATCTCGATCGCCGCCGGTTTTCGTCCAATGAAGTTCCTCGTCTTCTTCTTTAGTGCTGGGGGCCATCTTGCCTGTGGGCATGTGAAACACCCACAGGGACTTTAGATGGCCCAGCATGCACTGCCGTTACTCGCGCGTGCGCAGTAACGGCTCATCTGCCGAGATCTCACGAGATTTCGGCAGATGCGGCCGAAATCTCGGGAGATTTCGGAAGATGTGGCCGAAATCTCGCGAGATTTCGGAAGATGCCCGCACTGACTCCTGGGATCAATGACACCAGATCCCAGGAGACAGTGCGGCGTGACGACGATCGACGCAAGACCCCGCCCGCCGCCGCAGAGGGAGAAGACCGGAAGTCTTCAATTACAAGGTAAGTAAAAAAAAAAAAAAAAAAAAAAAAAAAACATTTCATTTAGTACTCTTTGCCTGATTTGGAAGGCAAAGAGATTTACTAAATGAAATGAGTGCAGAACCGCTTTTAGCGAACATGGAGAAATCTGTTGCACTTTTTCCATCTAACCATAGAAAATCTGCAGATAATCTATAGGTGTATGGCCAGCTTAACTCACATTCATATACTAGGGACAATTTAGACAGGATCTTATTAAAGAGCGAGTTCACCTGCACAAAAAATATTAAAAGTCAGCAGCTACAAATACTGCAGCTGATGACTTTTAATAAATGGACACTTACCTGTTCCAGGTTCCAGCAATGTCGGCAGAAGATGACGAGCAATCGCTCGTCTCTCGGCTGCCCCCGCCGCCATCCGCTGTCAGGGAATCAGGAAGTGAAGCGCTGCGGCTTCACTGCCCGGTCCCCTACTGCGCATGCGCGAGTCGCGCTGTGCGTCTTTACTGGTCCTCGTTGTGTCCTGGGAGCTGTGTGTTTCCCAAGACACAACGGGGGGGCGGGCATCTGCGGATAGGGGCGGGGCAGCTGTGGCTAGCTAGTTCCGGAAGTGGGTGCAGATACCTGGATTATATAGGTATCTGCACCCCCCTCCCCCCTAAAAGGTGCCAATCGTGGCACCGGAGGGGGGGGGGGGGGGAAATCCGATAAATGGAAGTTCCACTTTAGGGTGGAGCTCCGCTTTAACCTACCAGAATGTCTTTGGAGTGTGGGAGGAAACCGGAGTACTCAGAGGAAACCGACACTGGGAGAACATGCAAACTCCAGGCAGGTAGTGTCATGGTTGGGATTCAAACTACTGCTAGGTGAAAGTGCTATCCACTACTGTGGCCCTAATAATTATCCCCCAAAAATATATTAAATTTTTTTTTTCCCTCAGTTTAGGCCGGTATGTATTCTTCTACATATTTTTGGTAAAAAAACGCAATAAGCGGATGTTGATTGGTTTGCGCAAAAGTTATAGCGTCTACAAAATATGGCATTTTTATTATAATTTTTTTTACTAGAAATGGCGGCGAGCTGCGATTTTTATCATGATTGCGACATTACAGCGGACACTTTTGACACTATTTTGGGACCGTTATCATTTATACATCGATCAGTGCTATAAAAATGCATTGATTACTGTGTAAATGACACTGGCAGGGAAGGGGTTAAACACTAGGGGGCGATCAAGGGGTTACGTGTGTCCTAGGGAGTGATTCTAACTGTGAGGGGAGGGGCTACTACTGACATGACAGCGATCCCTGCTCCCGATGACAGGGAGCGGTGATCTCTGTCATGTCACTAGGCAGAACGGGAAAATGCCTTGTTTACGTATGCACTTCCCAGTTCTGTGGCTCCGTGACACGATCACCGGGAGACCAGCGGCATTCGGGTCCCTCGGGCGCAGTCACGCTGTACGCGGCAGGCGTAACCCCGCCAATTTAAGGGGACGTACAGGTACGCCCATTTGCCCACCACCGCCATTGTGCCGACGTATATCGGCGTGCAGCGGTTGGCAAGTGTTGAATGCTGACCACAAACGCTTCTATTTTATTACACGATTAAGGCACGATTCGATCAAAAATAAATAAATGGATGAATCTGCAAGCAATCGAATAGTCACATCTTCCCTTCCAATCGCTTTAGATCAGTTTCAGTGAATCTGAAGGCCGATACACACATACGAAAATCAGCAGAAACATTTTGTCCAACAAACGATCTGCCGATTTTCGGATCGTTAGGTGCTTTCAAAAGCCATGTCCAGTTTTTCAACAGACAAAACCTGGATGTGCAGACTATAACATTTTTGTCAAATGTGAGCTCAACGTTCGATTTTCATTTAATCAGTACGGTTTTCGTACGAAAAAAATCGTAAGAACAAGACTACGCATGCTCAGAAAAACGAAAGAACACATACAAAACTAGTCAACACATGACGTCACTTCTGAAGTACGTGAATTTTCGTATGGTGAGTAACCTCTTCACTTTCGACATAGAAAGCAACAAAAAAATGGTCGTCCGAAAATATGGTCCTGTGTACGAGGCTTAAGTCAGCCGGGGTGGAAAATTATCATTAGTTTTGCCTCCATTAGCAGCAGGCGGGTTGGTACACAAAGCTGTCCCGCCAGGAAGCTGTCAAAGAAAATCATAAGTGGCTCAGGCATTCCCCATCCTGCAGCCTGACGGATACACGCTCCTTGTATATGTGTGGGAATGCTTGCTGGCTGTCCACTTTGGCAGCTTCCTGGTGGGTAGAGTTGGGCTCAGACGTGTTCGATATCCCACGTTCCCGATACTGCACACGGCTAATCACAGGTAGTGAGACATTTCCTGGTCCGCAGCTGCACAGATCGGGAAAATGTCTCACTGCCTGTGATTAGCCGTGTGCAGTATCAGCTTCCTGGCAGGATCGGGCACGTGGGATTTCAAACACACCCGAGCTCATCTCTACTGGTGGGATAGCTCAGATGGTTCAAAATGGATTGAAATGTGTCCGGTTCAGCAAGAACTGACCAAGATTCAATCCATGTATGGGCAGGCTGTCCATTGATCGACATGGGTACAACCAGCCTGTTGGGTTTTTTAAATGCAATGCGTCTATAGCCATTAGCAGTAATCATTGTGTTCTACCAGCCAGGAGCGCTGCCTCTGCCCCCCCCCCCTGCTGGCAGAACACAATAGCGCTGTGGCAGGCATTCCCCCCATAAACCTTGACTGTGTTGATGGGGGAATCAAGTGATTTTTCTTTCCTTCCACCCAAAAATCTAATCATCCATGGGCTGCTTTAGACAAGAGCTACTTCACGAAGAAGCTGTCAAAGCGTATGGCCAATCATAGGCATCAGAAGCATTCACAGTGACACATACACACGATATTTGTTAACGTGTGACTGCGGGACTGGAAATGCCTCCACTGCCTATGGTTGGATGTCAGCTTTGACAGCTCCCTGGCGGGATAGCTAAAGCTGGCTGTAGATGGTTTGAATGTCGGACAATTCAGCAGGAACCAGCCAAGATTCCAACCATGTATGGGCAGGCTGTCTGTACCCAAGTTGATTGATCGATCTACTTGGGTTCAACCAGCCTGTTGAATTTTACATGTGATTATTGCTAGCAGCTATTATAGCAGTAGACACGGTGTTCTCCCAGTGGGTACAACTTCCCCTGCCCAAAGAACACAATGGCTCTGCGGGAGGGATTCAGCCATCAACACTGTTGATGGTGCAATCAAGCAATATTCTTTCCTGCCACCTGTGGCAGGAAAGAAAATCGCTCTATTATGGCCGGCTGTAGGTGGGTTCGGATTTGAGCCTGAGCTCATCCCTAATCAGCAGCATTGAGATATTTTCTTTGCGAATATGATTGTACTTCCATCGATCAGAATTTGAGACAACATGGTGGAAACAAAGAGTCGATATATCGAATGTTAACGGTCACTCAACATCTACTTCTCTGTGTGTGGCATGGGTTTTTTCACTACAGATCAATTACTCCCCTCATAAGCGGTCAATCGAAAAGCAGATTGATCATTCATAGAAGCACGTATGGCAACCACTAAGCTGGCCATTAGTGATGAGCTTGGGAGTGTTCAGATCCTAGTCCAAACCCACCTGTGGGAGCCCACCAGGAACCTGCCACTGTACTGGGTCAGTCATCTTCAACTGAGGCATTCCCCACCCCACGGATAGAATTTATTTTTTTTATAGATGAGAAAGAAGAATTTTACAACCTTAAATTTTTCTCTTGAAAAGTCCACATTAACCATTAGAAAATCAAACAAATATTTCAGAAATGACCATCAAATTTCTACACATTGGGCATGGGTTATCAAATTCTGCACACTGGATCCAAGCTGAGCTGAGTAATTGGGGAGGGTTGAGGAAACATCTGGCAACCTATATCGTAAAAAAATGTCCATAGAAAATTCTATGGAAAAGGCTTTCACCTTATCAGACATGGTGGCCAGAGATCCACAGGGTTACCGAGAGTAGGGGAAGACTGAACAGTACAGTTACAATACAGTTCAACACAAGAGGGTAAGGAGGGTCCTGCTTGTGAGAGCTTGCAGTCGGAAAGGGTGGGGCAGTGTTGCCAACCGTCAGTATTTTTACTGGCAGCCTGTTAAAAAATGGGCATTTTTCTCCTGCCAATAAATGCCAGTGACAGGAAAAGGTTGCCAGTAAAAAATATGGCTGTGACGCTCAGCTTGGAACTGCGCATGCAAGCCGAGACCATCGGAAAAAATGGTTTGGGTGATATTTTGAGGCAAGACTGGTGATGTAGCTTGTCAATGGCTTTGTATGAGGTTAGTATTTTGAATTTTATTCACTGGGCATTTGGAAGCAAGTGAATGAAGTGGCAGAGTAGGTTGGTGGGCACTCAAGTAGCAGTGAATATATAGCACTTTAACAAATAAAGGTAAGTATGTGCTGACAGGGTCACTTTAAATGGAGACCCTATTGCCTGACCATTCATTTCAACAACAATCTTCCCATAAGTTACATGCGTAACATATTTTATGCATGTTAAAGCCTCGACTGTGTAGACATACAAAAGCCCTTAGGCTTGGTTCACACCATTGCAAATTGGATGTCGGGCAGGAGATTTTGACCTGCTATCACATGTGATCAATTATGACACCAGCCATTTGATGGTTTGACAGATTGGTTGAGAGCATAACCAATGTGACAGTTAGCAGGCCCGGCATTCCAGGAATGTAACTCTTTTTTGAAACCAGTAAAGTAATACTAAAGCTTCTTTTTTTTTTCTTTCTAACAAACAAACATGTCACACTCACATGCTCTGTGCAATGGTTTTGCACACAGCAAACCCAATCCTCTTCTTCCTGGGTCCCTCGCCGACACTCCTGGCTCCTCCCCCTCAAGCAGTGTCCCTAGAAAAAGCTGCCTGCCCTGGTTGCATCCATAAGACACATAAAGGCGTGGCTCGGCCCCGCCCCCTGCTGTCTTCTAATTGGTTCACTGGCTGTGATTGACAGCAGTGGGAGCCAATGGACTGTCTCAGCCAATGAGGAGGGAGAGTCCCCATCCAACCAAGGCTACTGTTAACATTGCTGGATCGAAGGGGGCTCAGGTAAGGAGTGGGAGGTCCGCTGCACAAAGAAAGATTTTTACCTTCACGCATAGAATGCACAAAGGTAAAAAAACCTTCAGCCTTTAGAACCACTTTAAATTGATGGGTTTACTTATTCGAAATATGTTGCTGCTAATAAAGTTTATACATTTATCTGAAATTAAAAAAAAGCAGTGGGCAATTTTTTTCAAGCAGCGTTTCCTTTGCTTGTAGTAATTTATTGCATATTGTTGTTCTTGCATACTGCCTGCCTCAATGACAGTTTCCTGGAGGGTGCGTTCGATCTAGGACTAAAGCCGACCATAGACGGTTCAAATTTCAGCTGGTTCAGCAGGAACTGGACAACATTCGAACCATCTCTGGGCAGGCGAATGTACCCAAATTGATCATCTAGGGTACAACCAGCCCATCAGATTTTACATTGAATTATTGCTAGCGGCTATTTAAGTCGGTAGCAGTAATCACGGTCTTCTCCTGGCAGGGACAGCTTCCCCAACCACCCCCCCGCCCCCACTGAGAGAACACAATGGGGGTCATTTACGAAAGGCAAATCCACTTTGCACTACAAGTGCACTTGGAAGTGCCGTCGCTGTAGATCTGAGGGGGAAATGCAAGGAAAATAAGAAGCAGCATTTTAGCCTCAGATCATTTCCCCTCAGATCTACAGCGACTGCACTTCCAAGTGCACTTGCAGTGCAAAGTGGATATGCCTTTCGTAAAATAACCCCCCAATGGCTCCATGGGAGGGATTTGAGCGATTTCCTTACCTGCAACCCATGGTTGCAGGTAAGTAAAATCACTCTGTCTATGGCCAACTTAAGATCCGAACACGCTTGAGCTCATTCCTACTGGAGACAATGGGAGACAGCTTAATTAACAGCTATAGTGCTGTAATTTGCAGGCACAACCAGGATGTAAACAAACAGAGGAGGCCGCAGCCCTGAGATCCAGGTAAGTATGCATCTGAGGACGGGGAAGGAGGGTTACTTTAGGTCAGTCTAAAAGGACAAATAGGATAAGTGCATTGTCTTAAAGTGTACTTATCCTTTAAGCCACACTCTTCAGTAACTTTAGAAGCGGCCCCATTCAATAGCCCACTTGCTGATAAACAAGGTAATCACTGAGGTGTTTGTTGGCAAATGCTGATAAGCTGAACAACAGGTCTAGTCTTCCCCCACCAAACAAGGTCCTGCTATGTGCTCAGCAAATGCTGACAGTAAACACACACTTTTGTCACTAACGGTTGAAAGTTTGTTGTTTGTGTTACAGCCAGTCTGGGTGTGGTAGTGACAAAACACGGCGCCGTTTGTACTGGAAACACAGACTGCACACCTGTACGGGAAGAACTCACATCAACATTTCTCAACTTCAAAAGCTTGCGGGGGAAAATAATACCAAAATTCATCTTCCGCCACCATGAAACCAGTGACATTCCATTCATTCAGATCCCCCCAAACTGGAAATTCAAGCCAGTACAATGACACTACTGAGTGCATCCTGGTAGCAAAACAAGTTTTTCTAGTCGGATTCTGTTTACATGGCAAACAGGGATTTTATTGCAGCTCGCCACAGAGCCAAGGCTAAAAAATGTACAATAATTGTATGATTAGACCGAGACATAAATAGCAGCCATCCTATTATAGGGATGGAAATAGTACAGTGTTACCTGTGTTATGGAAATGTAATTTACCCAGGCTGCATTGAACTAGTAAAAGAAAATGTAGCCATATTCAAAGGTTGTAATTGCTGACCTCTTTTAAAAAATGTAAGGCTGCCTGTAGATGGGTCATTATTTATTGATTAGCCAGTGAGCTGAACGGATTTCACCATGCACAAAAGTGAGGTGGATGGAGGATTCCCCCCACTGTGTTATTATATTCTGACAGCAGGGACGCCTCTGCTGTCAGAATACACTGATTGGTGCTGCAGCTGATTGGCTGCAACTGCTGATTAAATGAATATTTTCCGTCATTTTGGCCGGGTTCACACTGGTACGACAAACGCTCCAACATTGGGAGCTCATGTCGCATGATGTGTGTAAATCACATCTTGACCGGTCCGAAAGCCACCTTCACCGGTCCGACTTTGAAAATGCTCCCTGCGCTACTTCGGTCCGACTTTGATCCTACTTCAGCCCATTGAATATCACTGAAGTCAGATCAAAGTCAGATCACCGTCTTAACTGATCCAACTTTGGCATGCGACTTGTGCTCTGTTGATCACTCATTCAAAGCGCTCTATAAATGGAAAACGACAAGGTTTGGCAGCCTTTGTGGCTGTCGGCGTGTAGTTTTCAATGAACTACCATGACACTGTGAGCATACATTCTTCCTGTCAACATGTATCTGCTTCCTCCTACAAGGTACGGGGAAGCTGATACACTGACAGATCTGCAGGAGACCTTACACGTTTTGTCATCAGGCATCGTCAAAAGCGGTGCCGCTGCTGACGACGTCTAACAAAACGCGTAATGCGTAACTTGGAATGCGATTACGTCACTTTCGATATCCCGTGATCTAACACACCGTGGAAGAGGTCCCTGCATTGGATACCTGGAACAAAGGCTGATCGGACTACATGTGTTTTACCCCTGTAGGGATGCAGCTATCTGGTAAGTGTGGAACCGAGAGGGGAGCACGAGTGTTGATTACTTTCTGCACAGAAGTTGTGACCAATCTGTCGTATATAGTCACTTTGGAATTTGGCACCAGTCACTTTGGAGAGTCATGTTTATGGACATTGATTGCACAAGTCACTTTGGATTATTATAGGATATTACATATATAATTTGTGTTGCTTTTTATACACATATATTCTTTTATTAGCCTGTTTATGGATGAAGATTTTGGTACACAGCAAATTTGCATATAATTCTCATAGTTTTACAAGGTAGTACCTGGATGTGATATAGTTTGCGGACATGTCTGGAAGTTCCCCACTTTGACCACTGGGGGCACGGATGTTTATTTAGTCCAGTTGTCCTCCCTTGGATCATGTTATTCTAACGAAGCAATCAGCTAGATGGAATAATGCTGTGAGAACTCTTAAGCCCCGTACACATGATCAGATTTTCTGCAGACAAAACCTCAGACTTTTGTCCGAAGGGCCTTGGCCAGGAACTTGTCTTGCATACAAACGGCAATGAACATAGTGACGTACTACATGGTTTTTCAGCTCTTTAGCGCCACCCTTTGGGCTCCTTCTAATAATTTCATGTTAGTAGAAGTTTGGTGATTGTTGACTTGCTCTTTTCATTTTGCGCTTTTCATTTTGCGCTTTTCAGTTTGTTTCTGAACGGCTGTTCGTCAACCAGCCATGTTGCGGAATCGGAGGAGATAACGTGTTATTTATTATTGACCTTGGAGTTATTGCTTTGACCCAGGAACAGGAGGAGGAGGATTTCTTGGACCAAAATTGGTTGCTTTATTAATTGTGACCCATTATGTCATATGCCTTTGCTGCGGGAGCTCCAGGAGAATAATCCAGATTATTTTCGGAATTATCTCCGGATGACGGACCCCTGCTTTCAAACTCTTGGTATTGTTGACCCCCTATATTAAGAAGCAAGATACATGCATGAGGCTTTTATTTTATTTTTTGGTTGAATAATAATGATTTGATCTGTTATGTTTTCTATATTTTTGGATGCATAGAATGCAAGTTCTATTGGCAGATAGCATGTCTAATTTTATTTGTTTTCTTTTTTTAATGCACAATAAAAAAAATTGTGGAGAATAATACTTGGCTATGTGTCCCTGCATTGGATACCTGGAACAAAGGCTAATGTTGATTGAGAGAGTGAAGTTCCCCTTCTGGCAGTTAGCAGATCAAATCTTTATTTTCTTCAAAATATAAAGCGGCACTTCCGGGTGTGTCAGAGTAATTGTGTCCTCCACCGCCCAGTGTGCAGTGCCCTTACACAGTGGGGGGGTGCATGGCACTGTGTGAACACTGCATGCACACTCCAGATTGGTGGAATCTAAAAGGGTGTGGCCTCCCTTCTACCAGGCCGCAACTAATACTGTCACACCGTGCTCCAGCGTGCTCTCTATACAGCCATGCACCCACCCCCTCTGCTTCTACAAAGCAAGCAAATGGCAGGGCCATAGATAGCACAGCAGAGCATGCAAGACAGCATTCCCATCTATGTCATGTGTTAGAATTTTTGCCTTGGGAGCTGGACAACCCGGTCTCAGCACGGGATACTACAAAATCGACACCAAATTATTACTGTACATGTTTTTAACATTTTATTACAATTTTTTTTTTTTTTTTTGTAAGAGCTGGTTTTTCTCTACCACTTATACATATACTTGTACTTACATGATACATTTTTCAAAGTTTATTTTTTTTTGTTTGAGGATATTATTAGTTAAAACTAGGAACTTTGAACAGGACCAATAATACATTAAATTAAGCTGTGTTTAGCCTCTAGCTAGCGAAGGCTCATACCATGCAATCAAGATAACTGCACTCGGAGGACCCATTTTCAATTCTGCACTTAAAATTAATATTTTTAAAGTGCATTTTTCAAGCTACAGTCCAGGGAAAGGACAAATTCTTCCTTGCAGTGGGTTGTACCTGCACTGCAAAATGTTAAATGCTCATTTAGGTTTAGGGGGCTGCAAAGAGCAGATTTATTGACCCAATCCTCCAGTTATGCAGGCTGCCTCCAGGCTGTAAGATTGTTCCCCTCTTCTTCCCTCTGCCCCAGCGGTCACAGGTCCTCTGCCATCATGAAGTCCAGTTCCCTGCACTTGATACGAGGATGCCAAAGGAGGGAAATACTACCAATGTAAGGGGCATTCTCCAAACTGACTTCCAATGTAAAGGGCATTTCCCCACTGACCAGAAATGTAAGGAGCATTCTTCCCACTGACCGCCAATATAAGGGGCAATTTTCTCACTGACCACCATTGTAATAGACATTTTCCCCACTGGTCACAAATGTAAGGGACATTTTTCCTACTGACCACCGATGTAAGGGACATGCATACATTAATTGGCACATTAATTGGTGCGCCGGAAAAGTCATTAATTGAACGTGCGAACCGGCGCACATTGAAATGCAAATAACGATAATAAATACCTGCATATGTAAAATGCAACTGGTGCTAGGGTAACTGCCGTTTTCTCATTGATAATACCGTGCACCCAATCCAATTGGTTAATTTCATCTCATTGGATGTGTCTTGTTAGGCAATTAGTAGGTGTTCTCAGTTAATAAACCTTTTTGATGCTAATCTCCTTCCTATCACTTCTAATATATCTTATAAATATGTTTTTTTTCTTTTTTTTACCCAAATCTTTCAATACATTACAAAGAACAGAGAAGTGTTTCTAAACCCAATAAATTAATATTTTCAGATCTTGATCTTTAAAGGTGAC
This sequence comes from Lithobates sylvaticus, assembly GCA_028564925.1. NCBI lineage: Eukaryota > Metazoa > Chordata > Amphibia > Anura > Ranidae > Lithobates > Lithobates sylvaticus. The sequence continues at coordinate 213,910,261 of CM053029.1, forward strand.
CATACACTGCAATCATTTAGAACCCTAAATAAATTAGATTTAGTGCAAGAGCCTGATCAATTTCCTATAATTTTAATTAATTGTTCAAGTTTGTCTTCCTATTACCTATTTTGCCTAAATATCGAGTTGTACAGAGATTGGCCAATCAGAGTGCATAGTGCATGACCATCTTAAGTGCCAAATTTGCAATGCAAATGTGCCATGACCCACTTGTATTTTCCTAAGGATATTTCTTGGGCATTATACAAGGCACATGAGAAACCACCTTTTTTCAAGACATGCTAGAGTGATCAGGATTCTTCAAACTACGGCTTTCGTGCTGTTGCAGAACTACACATCCCATGAGGCATTGTAAAACTCTGACATTCACAGACATGACTAGGCATGATGGAAATTGTAGTTCCTGAACAACTGGAGGGCTGTAGTTTGAAGACCCCTGTGCTAGACCATTATTATGCCTCCAGAATTGGGAGTGTGGCATCTACCCAACTTCTTTCTGCGGGTGGACACAAGAACCTACATCTATAGATTATATAAATATATATATATATATATATATATATATATATATATATATATATATATATATATATATACACACACACATACACACACTGAAATAGGAAGCAATGTACATTGACCTGGAAGTGAATCTGTACACAGGAAGTAGGTGTGTGTTTTGAGGCCAAATCATTTAGACATACACACATGACCCACACAAACACAACCCCATTTTAAAAATAAATCAAAAAGTATCCTTATTTGCAAAAAAGGATCATCTCTTCCTCAGAGAACAGTGAGCGGGCATGGTGGTGGGAAGAAATTAGCAGTAGTACAAGCAACTTCCTGGAGGGGCATGATGTCATTCCTGTTTGCTGGTCACCGCTTCCGGGAACCAGATATGCGCAACGGGTACATACCGCTGCGCACACAGCAGTTGCGCATCTCACATACACAGCGGTCGCTCATCTAGCTGCAGGAACCCAATTTTTATGGAAATTAATAGTAAAGCAGATGCAGATTTCCAGGACTGGACTAACAAATGTTTCTAGTGAAAGGCAACTGGTGCTTTCTATTAAACAAGGTCTAAATGGGCCATTGACATGCATCACAGTTGAACTTAGGAATGTGTCTTTGCAAAGTTAAGCTAAGTTAAATCCTTTCTTATTTTTGCTTGGGGATAGAGTGCAGAGGGATTAGAAGTCCTGTCAGTTTTTGGGGATGTCTGCACCCCTGATAGGGTGAAGACACCTCCCAAATTTTGCCACTTTCTCCTTCAAATGTATTCACCTCCTGTCACATAGCCAAACAGGAAGTGAGGGTAAAACCCTACCAGGATCTTTCCTTGGGGACACACAGGTCAATTTAACTAGTGTCCCCATTAGGCAAATTGCACACCCAAAATTATTAGGTATTTTGGGGTTTATAAAAGGCAAATACACTCTGCAATACAAGTGTACTCGCTGTAAATCTGAGGGGAAGCACTGGTGATTTTATCACCCAATCATGTAGAAGCAAAGATGCTGTTTTTTTATTTTCCTTGCATGTCCCCCTCGGATCTCCAGCAACTGCACTTCCAAGTGCACTTGTAGTGCAAAGTTGATTTGCCTTTAGTAAATAAACCCCAAAGTCCAAGATACCCAATAATTTGGGGTGTACACAGCAAAATGCTAGAGTGCAATTTACCGAACGGGGAAACAATTTAAATTGACCTGTGTGTCCCCAAGGAAAAACCCTGGTAGGGTTTTACCCTCACTTCCTGTTCAGCTATGTGACAGGAAGTGAAGCCAATTTTCAGAAAAGGGACACAAAGCCCAACCTAAAAAAGACAAGCAGGGGGGCATTCTTCCTACTGACCTCCGATGTAAGGAACATTGTTCCACTGGCTACCAATGTAAAAGGTATTTTTCTCACTGGCCACCAATTTAAGGAACATTCTTCCCACTAAGCACCACTGTAAGGGGCATTCTCCTCACTGACCACCAATTTAAGTGGGGATTTTCCCCAATGATTACCAATGTAAGGGACATTCTTTCCACTAACCACTAATGTAAGGGCCATTCTTCTCACTGACTACCAATGTAAGGGGCATTCTACCCACTGACCACCAATGTAAGGGCCATTCTACCCACTGACCACCAATGTAAGGGGCATTCTTCCCACTGACCACCAATGTAAGGGCTGTTTTTCTCACTGGCCAAAAATGGAAGGAGCATTCTTCCCACGTAAGGGGAAACATGTTCACTAACCATGTATGAAAGGAGGGGTCACTTTTCTGCTTAACATCATTGTGAGGGAACATTACAATTTTCACTGGCTGAGTTTATTTTATTTTATGGTCATTATCATTATTATTTGTTTTATTTCAGTATTATTACTGAAAACAATATTGTTATATAGAGCAGCCTGGAGTGTCTAATATTCCTTATTCCTTTTTTTGTCTAATATCCACAGTACTGTATAACTGTTCATGCTAATGTCTTGTGGGCTGTAGATATAATAATTATTTTGCAGGGGTTCCATGAAAAATTAAAGTTATTTATTAAAAAAGGATAAAAAAGGTTGGTTTATTATCGATAGATGCCCTTATACAGAAATAATGCTTTAATATCCCGCTGTACATTAAAAATTTGACCGTTGAAATCTAATTGGCTGCTCAGGACAATACTTCTACTCTTCCTTGCTGAAACTTTTACAAATGAGTCTCCATGAATCTAGCATTAGCCCCTACAATTCCATGACACTCTCTCAAGGGAGCCTTCTTTTTCTCCAGGACATGAAGACCCATATCCTGTTTCCTCTTATTGATCATATATTACTCTACTTACCCGTGGCTATCGGTCCATAAAAAATGTCATGTTCTGCTCCACAGAAGCAATGATTGCGAGTTATCAAGACAGATGATTAAATCAATGTATGAGATATTCTTTCTGTGACTACAGCGTAAGCATTTCAAGATTTGCGATACCCGCAGGTAATAGCAACCAGCGCATGTATTACCCATCAGCCTCTCACCATTTGTCCTGGGCTGCTCTCCATCTCCTCTAGCTGAGAAGACTGACAGCTAAGCTTTTTTTTTTTTTTCCTTTAGCAGTCTTCATTAAATATGAGTGAATGAACGAGAAAATAAACAATTTGTTATTTCCAAATTTAGACTGTTGGCTTCTCACTCTGCATCAAAATCTTTCATGAGCTGCAGCGTCAGAATCATGTGTCTACTTTAAAAGGGAAAAAATAGATGTTTGTGGATAATGAATGAAGTGTGGAAATACAGCTCAGCGGTTAGAATGTAAAAATACACAAGACCTCATTAATTGTAAGCTCATCATAAATCATCACATTTTCTATGTACTGGATATACTAATAAATATATATATATATATATATATATATATATATATATATATATATATATATATATATATATATATATATATATACGGTATATATATATTGATATATATGATCATGTTACTTGTGTACGGGATATATAAATAAAGTCTGCAGTGTGCCTTTTCTACAAATGTAATGGGAGAGCCTATTTATTAATAAATCAAATAATTCATTTAGGTAGTCCCATGTATTACATACAGGGCTATATACTGACATTATGCTGCCCTAGGCACATTTGAGTGATGATCCCCTTTCTTATGAACCCACCCTTCTTTTATTTGATTGTTAAAGTAGTACTAGATTGCTCTCTTGGAGGTGAAATTATGATGCTGCCCCCTCTGACCGTACCACCATAGGTGCAGTTTTTAATGCTACCCCTCCAGAAGGTGCAATTATGATGATGTTCCCTCTGACCGTACCATAGTAGATGCAATTATGATGCTTTATGCTTGATGCTGCCCCCTCTGACCATAGAATTGTAGGTACAATTATGATGCCTACCCCTCTGACCGTATGACCATAGGTGCAATTATGATGCTGCCCCCTCTGACCGTACCGCCATAGGTGCAATTATGATGCTGCCCCCTCTGACCGTACTACCATAGGTGCAATTATGATGATGTACTTTCTGTACCACCGAAGGTGAAATTATAAGGTTTGATGCTACCCCTCCTGACGTGCCACTGTAGGTGCAATTATGATGCTGTTCCCTCTGGCAGTACAACCGTAGGTAAAATCATGATGCTTGATGTGGCCCCCTCTGACTGTACCACAGTAGGTGCACTTATGTTGCTGTCTCCTCTGACTGTACCACCATATGTGAAATTATGATGCTGCCCCCTCTGACTGTACCCCCATAGGGGAAATTATGATGCTGCCCCCTCAGACTGTACCACCATAGGTGCAATTATGCTTCCCTCTCTGACTGTACCACCAAAGGTGCAATTATGAGGCTTTATGCTACCCCTCCTCACCTTGCCACAGTAGGTGCAATTATGATGCTGCCCCCTCTGACTGTACCATCACCGGTGCAATTATGATGCTGCCCTCTCTGACTGTACCACCATAGGTGCAATTATGATGCTGCCCCCTCTGACTGTACCAACATAGGTGCAATTATGAGGCTTGATGCTACCCCTCCTAACCGTGCCACTGTAGGGGCAATTATGATGCTGTTCCCTCTGACTGTACCAACATAGGTGCAGTTATGATGCTGCCCCCTCTGTCTTTACCAACATAGGTGCAATTATCATACTGTTCTCTCTGACTGCACCACCATAGGTGCAATTATGATGCTGTCCCCTCTGACTGTACTACCATAGGTGCAACTAGGATGCTGTCATCTCTGACTGTACCACTGAAGGTGCAAATATGAAGTTTGATGCTATCCCTCCTGACCGTGCCACTGTAGGTGCAATTATGATGCTGCCCCCTCTGACTGTACCACCATAGGTGCAATTATGATGCTGTCCTCTCTGACCATACCACCATAGGTGCAATTATAAAGCTTGAAGCATCACTCCTGACTGTGCCACTCTATGTGCAATTATGATGCTTGGCGCTGCCCCTCCTGACCATTCTACTTTAGGTGCAATTATGATGTTTGCTGCCCCCTTCTACCGTAGGTACTGTTATGATGCTTGGTGCTGCCCCTCCTGACCATTCTACTGTAGGTGTAATTATGATAAATACAGGAGTTTTTCCTTGTTTGTAAATATGACCTGAATCAATATTGCATATTTAAATGTATGTGAGCCATTCTAGACCTGCAATTTAATCCACCTTGTGCAAGAGTTGTAGACTGTCTGGCACAACATTAGCGATAACACGTAGCCACAAAAGACCCAGCAGCGTTCCCTGGAGAGCTTTTCAGCTTGGCTCAATAAGCAGTGCCTAAACTCAAGGGGGGTCCCCACATCAACCCCCCATTGCAGTATGTTGTCTAGAGCCCTTTGGTGAGAATTCTTTTTAAAACCAGGATAGAATGTGCCTGACCCTGCTAATCTGTAGTTCTTGTTTATCCCTAGAGGGAGAAAAGAAAAGCTTTCTAGCACAAACCATCCCGTTCTCATCTCTAAGCACAGATGCAATAAAAAAAACAAACGTGCTATTCCAGTTTTTAAGTGAATTTAATTATTATCTCATACTCGTTCAATATCCTGTAACACTGTTTCTACATTCATGCAGAATTGGAGAGGTTTCTTAATGGCTGTGGGCTGTGTTCTCCTAATGGCTGTGTAGTGTGCATTACCCTTCTTCTATTTGATGTGCGGTGAGGATGCAATTGAATTTGGTGCTGAGAGCGTTAAAAATCTCTTTGCTTTAAAAGGGTAGGAGGATCCGGGAACTTGCCCATCCAATGAGCGAACCGCAATGGGCTGCATGTGAGAGATAGCCACTGAGGGGGTTAAAATATCAGCCAGCAGAGACCGGCCAAATGGATGCAAAAGGCTTCACAGCAATCAAGTCCTCATGAAAAATTACCTTCTGTTATAGCATCAAAAACATAATAAAATGTCGTGACGGAGGGGTCTAGTAAAGCAGCATTTTCTCTTTCATTAATTGTCTAGAATACACATTTTCTCTTCTAATCCAGCTTTCTTAATCTTTGCAACGGATGCAAATAAATTTCAGCTATGTGTTTTAAGGATGAAATATTTATTTAAATCGGCTATTGGTTTAGATGGGGCCATACATGTACAGATGTTTTTTTTTTTTTAAAACAATGGGCAGGAGTGCAACTCCCCATTATATCCAGCCTCTGTTGATCCTGCAATTTTTGTTGACAGAGAAATATAAGCCGCCCATACACGAAATGCGGCTGACTCCCGCTGAACTGGCTAAAATTCGAGCTGGCTGGCACCATCTGGCCTACCAAAGTGGATTTTAAAAATGCAGGAGACAGGTGGAAAATTATCAGCTGAATAGTGACTGCCTCCAATCAGATGCAGCAACTGTGCAGGTATTCGTGCATCCGTTGGTGCTGCTGCTGTCTAAATACAATAGTCAGCAGTGTAGATTCCTCCATCCATGCTGCGGACTGAACAATAGAGAAAGTGTAATGAGTCAAATGCTCTGGTGGACTGGGAAGTACCTTGTATTTCTCTTTGTTCTTGGTAGAAGAACATGAGTATGTGCTGCTGGGGAGGGAGTAATTAAGGTGACCCTGGAGAAATTTTTGGGGCTGCCATAGCTGGCCTCCTTTTAAAAATGCTAAATGTCTGGCTCTGTCTGACTTGAGAACATTTGAGTCACAGACTCAGGTTGTAAAAGAGAATTCCTTATCCCTATACTTGTTATGAGTTAAAGAAGCCTTCTGGGACAATGGTGATCCCTCTTTTAGAGTAGAACTGATGGCAAAACAGACCAGGCCACAAGGTTGGTCCTAGTATGTGGGGAACTGGTCGCTAGAAAAAGGGCCCTTCACTATCAGAGTCTCTATCACCCTTGCCATGTCACTCACTTCCTAACCGGTTGTATGCTTAAGCACAATGGAAATATAGCCTCCTTAGTATAACTTCTCTGCTCATTAGACCTTTGTACTGTGTCTTCTCTAACTTCTCTTGTCCCCCCCCCCCGTAAAGGGCCAATTGACCCCCCTTTTATATGTTTTGACCTGCAGGGGGCCATATTCTCCTGAAAAGCACGGGAACACCGAACCAGCAGTATTAACCCTTACTTCTCAGGGCTCACCAGCTCAGCAGTGCAACAACAGTTAACAGTATAATGAACTTAAATTAGAATATGCAGTTTTCTCACAGACATGCAGACTAAGTAACCAAAACCCATAAAACATTTAAAAAAAAGGAAAAAAAATACATTTATCACAGGCAACAGTATGGAAACACCTGCTTACAAATGCATGTGCCCCAATCCAATCCATGATAAGGCAGCACATTAACCAACTATTTACCCCTTTCCCCAGCTCACATCACCTCCTAGCGATTGGTCTTGGTGAAATAAATGTTCAAACCATAACACTGTATGTTCTCACTTTATCTACAAGAGAAGACTCCCCAGCAGCAGGCAGATGAAAACAATGTCCTGGGCTAAGGGAAAACTCAACAAGTCCAGAAAACAATAACAATCAGCGCTCAGGCTGGCTACAGCCTAGCTTCAAACACTAAATTTGGACTAGGGATGCTCCAACGTTTGGCATGGTCCTTACAACAGATACATAAATAGATCGACAGAGGGATAAACAGATGGTCAAATGGGTTTGAGAGAAAAGAGAGAGAAAGAAAGATGGAGAGCAAGACAGTGAGATAAAGGAATGGACAGAAAGACACATTTACAACTTTGAATAACAACCACTATGAGTCAATGCCCATCACATCTACTACTAGTAGCCAGTACACACAATAACAGCGTTTCAATCAAGTTTGAGCTGATCTAGATGAAAACTTACACTGGTGTTATTAGCTACATTTTTGGCAAACTTGGTTAAAGTTTTTTTTCATTTTGGATAGAGCAAGTCAGATTTTTTTTTCGCCATCTGTGTCCCATTTCAGAGATTTTTTTTCACTTCATGTCCCATAGCCAAACAGGAAATGAGAGAAAATTAGCATTAAAGGAATTCCTCCTAGGAGCCCCCCCAGGTCACCAGAACTAGTGTCCCCATCAGAAGATTTCCCCTCTATTACTTTTCTGGGGACAACCCAAAATTTTGTTTTTTCCTTTACTTTCGCTTTAACCACTTCAGCCCCGGACCAATTGGCAGCCAAAGGACCAAGCCCTTTTTGCGATTCGGCACTGCGTCGTTTTAACTGACAATTGCGCGGTCGTGCGACGTGGCTCCCAAACAAAATTGGCGTCCTTTTTTTTCCCACAAATAGAGCTTTCTTTTGGTGGTATTTGATCGCCCCTGCGGTTTTTATTTTTTGCGCTATAAACAAAAATAGAGCGACAATTTTGAAAAAAATGCAATATTTTTTACTTTTTGCTATAATAAATATCCCCAAAAAATATATAAAAAAACATTTTTTTTCCTCAGTTTCGGCCGATACGTATTCTTCTACATATTTTTGGTAAAAAAAATTGCAATTAGCGATTATTGATTGGTTTGCGCAAAAGTTATAGCGTTTACAAAATAGGGGATAGTTTTATAGCATTTTTATTAATATTTTTTTTTTTATTAGTAATGGCGGCGATCAGCAATTTTTATTGTGACTGCGACATTATGGCGGACACATCGGACATTTTTGACACATTTTTGGGACATTTGTCATTTATATAGAATTCAGTGCTATTTAAATAGCACTGATTCCTATGTAAATGACAGTTGTAGTGAAGGGGTTAACCACTAGGGGGCGGGGATGAGTCAGTGTGACGTGTTGTGTTTACTGTAGGGGGGCGTGGCTGTACGTATGACGTCATTGATCGGCGTTCCCGAAGACAGAGAACCGCCGATCACTGACAGTCAGTGTAGGAAGCGCGGGGAGAGGTTTGTTTACACAAACCTCTCCCCGTTCTTCAGCTCCGTAACCCGATCGCGGGACACCAGCGGCGATCGGGTCCGCTGGTCCCGCGGCCGGGGTCACGGAGCTCCCGACCGGGTCGCGAGCGCGCCGCTAGCGGCGCGCACGCGACCCACAGGCAGGCACATGCACGATCACGTACAGGTACGTGATTCTGCCTGCCCGTGCCATTTTGCCGACGTATATCGTCGTTAGGCGGTCGGGAAGCGGTTAAATAATAATGGTAAACAGGACAAATAGAGAGGGTGTATCTCCTTAACGGGGGGAAAAGACAGCAATAAAAACGCACAAGCATTCTAATTCCCTCTATACTCTATCTAAAATGTATGTAAAAAAAGTTTTGACTTTAGTTAAACTATAATGCATAGCATTTACATGTACATGGAAAATGCATAAACCATACTAAAAATATGAATTTTATTTTGAATCCAGATAAATATAATTGCGACAGGCATACAACATGAAATGCACAGAACTGACAAAGTGTTTCTAACTGTCTATGACTGTATTTGCACATTGCAATATTTTTGAATAAACATAATGTACTGAAACATATAAAAAAAGAGCGCAGCATAATCTGCACACTAGGAAATATTTCATACTCACATTCTTTTGCTGATGCACCGATATAATACTGCATGAGATCAGCTCTCTTAATAAAGTATCCTTTTCCGAAAGAATGTTCTTATTAATCCCATAAAATACTGTATGTAGTATAGAGTGAAAGGGAAATTGAGTAAGCTTGTGCTCTTTCACAGCATTAACTTTCACATTACAGGCCTATTTATAAAGAAGTGATTGTGAGGTTTACCAAACATGAATTTTTGTCATTTAAAACACATACACCATGAAGGTTCACCTGCTGTGAATGTTCTACGAATGTCACATTTACTGGTTTATAATAATAAACCCTAGGAACAATTAAATCTGTAGGTCACGACCTTATTACCCTGGACTCATTGATGAAAGACAGCGCATTTTGCTCTTTCACCTCCCTCCAGTCGAGCTACTCCCTCCCCAGAACAGAATTTTACAAATACTTGCAGGCACTCTTTTGCCACCCATTTCACCTTGGACGGGCCTAGCACAGATTCCACTTTTGAGCATCTGTGCGTGTCGCCGTCTTCCAGAGAAAGGGGTACAATTTCTACTTTGTACAGTTACCTTAATGGGAAGGGTCTTCCAGCAAAGTCCTCAGCGATGCTGGGCTGGGAGGAGGAGACGGGCCAGGAAATATCCCCTAAGGACTTGTTAGATATGATATCTAATCATAGAGTTCATGGCAGTGAAGGAAACAGTTGTCAAACTTAACACTAGGTGGTATTACACACCTAAATTACATAGGTTCTACCCAATGGTCCCAGAAAATTGCTTCAGAGATTGTCCAGACAGGGGTACTTACCTGCATATTTTTTGGAACTGTGGTGCGATCAGATCGATCTGGCAGAGAGTTTCCTCCAAGGTTGCCCTGATCACAGATATGCAATTGGACCTGACATATCAAATGTGTCTTCTTTTTGTTTAGTGCTGTTCACTGAGCTATTGCATTATTTTGGCGCACCCCTAGAGTCCCTTGGGATCAGATTTTAAAAGGTATGGTGGCTATCCAGCTCATGAAAAGGGTGCATCATACTATTTTTTTAAACAATGCCGATTTATAACAGAAAACGGGAACCCTGGTCGGAGTATGGATTTGTGATTGTATAGAGTCACGACTCAAGAGTAGCTAGTAATGTTACACACATAGTTTTGATACCCTTATGTATGTTTCTCCCTTTAATTTTATGATTTTCTTAGTGTTACGCTGTTACACTATTCACATGTGAAACATGGCTGAGACAATCTAAAATTACACACTCTGAATGTTCCCAGTTGGGCCACTGGCCATATATCAGAACAAAAATTGTTATTATAGAGCTGATTGCACTGTTTTGTTACTCGTACACTCGTGTACAAGTTTTTGTATGTGTATTTCCTGTTATTCATATTCTACAATAAAATCAATTGTTGGTATTAAAAAATAAAAATAAATCTGTAGTTCACTAGATTATGGTTACCATTCATCCCAGTTTTGGAGATACAGTCCCTGTTTTAAGTGGTCTGTCCCTGGGAAACAAGGGTCCCTGGAGTGGTCCCTGGTTGCCCAGTACCCCCTTATGGAATGCCCTAGTTTGTTAAGCCCTGATGGCCTGCCTTTTTTGTTTGTTTTGGCACTGCAGTGTCATCTGCACTACAACTGTTGGTTATTTAGATCTCAGACACAGCAGCTGTACAGAGCCTAGGAAGGCTCCCCCTAAGCTCCTCCTAAGCTCTTTGTTGGCTCTGATGTGCAGTGCCACATGGTACTGCCGAGGGCTTCCCCCTCACTGTGACCTGCCACTGTATCTGAGGTCTGGTACAAATACTTTAAAAAAAGGGGCAGGCTGTATGTCCATACTGGGGATGAGGTGAAGGAAAGGTCTGTACTAGGAAAGGGAAGAGGTCTGTACATAGGGAAGGGGGGGGGGGGGGGCGGGGCTGAATTTAGGAGGAAGGTCTGTACTGGTGGGAGAGCTTTGTACTGGGAGAGAGAGGCCTTCTATATTGGGGCAGAAGTCTGTACTGAGGGGTATGTGGGGGCAATGTGTACTGGGGGTGATATGGGGTGAGAGGGGTCTAAACGGGAAGGGTTTTTGTTGGGGAGTGATCTGTACTAGGAGTGATTTTAGGGGGTAGTCTGTACTGGAAATGGGTTTTCACCAGAGGAGGGGGTATTTTGGTTCTGTGTGCACTGGTATGTATATTATGCACTCCTGAACTCTATGCACCACACTACACACTTCTAAATCTTGCACTTTGGGTATTACACACTCCCGACCCTGCATTCCATGTGTTACACAATCCTGACCACAGCATTCCATGCAATATGCACTCCTGACCCCTGCATTCTGTGTTACATATGCCTGACCCCTGCACTCCATGTGTAATGCACTCCTGACCCCTGCACTCTGTGTTTCACATACTTATGACCCCTGTATGCTGCATTATATACTCCTAATCCCTGCACTCTGTCCATTACATACCTCTGATCCCTATACTCTGTGTGTTACTACTTACAGTGCCTCACACTCCTGATCCCTGTGTTCTGCCTTAATCACTTGTACTCTTAGCACTCTCAACTCTTGCATTCTGTGGTATATGCTCCTGACCCCCCTGCTGTCTGTGTGTTACACATTCTTGGCTCAGAGCAGAGTAGGCTCAGGTTTTATTTTGCCATACCCCTTAAAGTCTTATTTACTATTACTACAATTTGGCTACACCCATAATTTATCTTGGCATGCATCATTTCTCCCCCCATTGGATCTTTATACCTTCAATGAGACCTATTGTTTCAGGGTGTGTTAAAAATAGGAATGTGATTTTGTGGGTGCAGCTACAAATTGGGAGTGTTTTTTTTGTAACTGTGGTTAAAAGTGGGCATGGTTGGTAGGTTATTCTAAGATTTCATGTTGAAAATCTGGTAACCATATACTAGAGACTACAAAAACCACTGTGTAGGAAATTTCAGATGTTCAATGCTAATTACTGCATCAACAAAATTTTTGTTACACCGTCAACAATTTTTTATCTGATGTCCATTTTGTGTGTTTTAACATAAAAGGGTTGCTTTAATACAAAACCTTCTTTTGTGGTCGTTATTGTTTGTTCTGCTCTGGGTGACAAATACTCTAGTTATGCTATTTTCTTTAATCCTCTATTTAAAATGTTCTGTAATTTACGGATTATGCTAATGTGCCAGGCTCTGAATGTAATATTTTTTTTTTTTTTTTAGCAAGGGTTGCATGAGACCTCAAAATTATTTCAAGGGTTCCGCAGGGGTACAAAGGTCAAGAAGTGACTACTGTGAGTCTTAAGCCCCATACACACGGTCGGACAATCCGCGGACCAGGTCCGTCGGACCATGTCCGTCATACTTTGTCCGATGTTGGTTTTGCGTACACACGGTCGGACAAAGTTGTCGGAAAATCCGATCATTCTGAACGTGGTGACGTTTGTTGCCTACGACGGGACTACGTAGAGGCTAGTAGCCAATAGCTTTGGTCTTGTAATGTGATCTGAGCATGCGTAGCACTTTGTCCGGTCGGACAACCGTACACACGATCGGATTTGGTGTGATCGGACCGTGTTGACGGCAAAGATTTCCAGCAGGAGATAAGACTTTGTCCGTCGGTCAAGCCGACAAACACTGTCCGATGGTGCATACACACGGTCTGATTTTTCAACAACCTTGTCCGATCGGACAGAATCCATGAAAAAGTCCGACCGTGTGTATGGGGCTTTAGGATACTTACATCACATCCAGCATGGTGGCACCCAGCCAGTCTCAGGCCTTTGGATGTTTAGAAAGGGAAGGCTTTTGCAGGTAAATAACATGCATAAACTATGGTAATTGCATATATAATCTTATTGTTGTAATACATGGTCTGGTGACAGGGTCCCTATAACAATAGCATGTGGGCATACAGGACAATAAGGTCTCATTCACCTGGATGGACCTATATGCACACCCATGCAAAGGGCCTTGTTTGCTTGAACGGGATGCATAGGTGTTCCATGAATCTGTGTGCAGACAGTGTCTTATCGATTTATTAAAACTGGAGAGTGCAAAATCTGGTGCAGCTCTGCATAGAAACCAATCAGCTTTCAGGTTTTTTTTTGTCAAAGCTTAATTAAACAAGCTAAAGATAAAAGCAGATAGCTACCATGCACAGCTGCACCAGATTTTGTACTCTCCAGTAAATCAACCCTTGTGTGTCTGGGGACATGCACCCGCACATCTGTCAAATTGGGACCAGCAGCTGAAATCCCAAAAGACATTAATGGGACAGACTGCCCGCATGCACACCTGTACACATCCCTATGAGCAAAGACGACCTTTTGCTTGGGTGTATACCCATGTGAATGAGGTCTAATAGATAAAAAAGGTGTCAAAGTTCCACTGAGCTTAAAAGAAAGTGAAAAGTTAAGTATGAGGAGGTGGTGGTGAAAAGTCATAGCCCATCACTTCAGAGACTTTATTTTTTTTTAACTTCCTTTTCCAGGACATGCATTTTCCCTAATTGGACACAGATAGAAAAAAAGTTGACATGGATTACTACCCATTCTGTACCCTATCAAAAACTTAAAAAAAAAAAAAAAAAAAATTAAATATACTATATATATATATATATATATATATATATATATATATATAATACAGTATTTAGGTACAGGTGGTTCTACATATATTCCACTTCCTTTAGGCTGTATTCCATCTTCTCCTTGGGAGTTCCACATTACATACTAGCCTCTTTATACATACAGCTTGGATGACTCAAACATCTTAAATACCATTGTGGGTCATTGGCCACGTTGTCCTGTTTTGGTATCTCCTGTGCAATCAAGGGGGGGGGGGGGGGGATACTTTGGTGCAATTTTTACTTTGACCTGCCAACCGATCCGTATTTGGGTACATACTGCATAGTACTTTCTCCCCGCTCTCTTCTGAAGAAGCAGGAAGTGGATCCTGTGGAATGTGTAGAGACATCTATCATAAAGTCACTGAAGCTGACAATGTCTCAGTACTTCTCCTTAGTTTCGCAATGCCTTATATAGTCTACTGGGTGGCATAAGCAATGCGCATGCTTATCAATTCACACATAATTCACACATAATGGGCATGCACACTAGTAAAAATGTGCTGATACACTCACAGCTTGTATGCACAGGTCTGTAGGGTAGGCGGGTGGTACCTCCTCCATGTTTCCCTCCTCATTGGGTGCCAAGTGTGGATCACATTGGAGGCCTACCTCGGGGTGGGTTCTTCTGATCTATGCTAGGCACCTTGGATAGGATCACTGCCTTACACATGGGGTACCTTTACTTAACAGGTGATTGAACTCTAGTTGAGGCTCTTGATGTTAAATTGTTAATATACACCACTACTTCACTTGTTGCATTTAGGAGGGACACGCAGAGCCTATGCAGAGCCTATGCCCTCTACACCTGTCCAGCGTATCTCCGCTCCCTCATTCATAGTAATGGAATGGGGTCCCGATGTGTACCTAGCACAGACTCCATGCGGTTAATCATTTAACTGTTCCTCTTCTATACCTGTGTACAGGCCGAGGAGCTCTGCGGTGCTGATCTGCTCCCATAGCTATGGGAGATGGATCACTCATGGAGAGAGTGCCAAAAACAACTCCCTCCTGCAAGAGGCTATCCCACCTGCCACAGGCACGCACTTATGACAGGCTGCTAGTGAAACATTTGCTACCCTTGGTAACCATTTGTGTCGTCATTCCCAAATGTGTCTTAACTGACCCGAGCTGTAGACTATGTGTGTCGGTTACTTGCATTTCACCTACTTAGTAACTCTGGACCAGGCAAAGACAATGTTTCCAAAAGCAATTTAAACATGATAGTCAAACAAAGTCTTTCCCTAAACTAATCCCTAACTCAGGCTTGTTGCTGCTCCAGCGTGCCTGCACAGGTAAGAGTTCATCTTTGACAAAGTCCAAGGTGGCAGTATCCAGGGTTGGTATCTTCAGGGCAGACTGCAGGTCTCAGCAATCCCCCTACAATGCTTGAGGCTCCTAAGGCCAGACGTACTCTGGACTCGGCATGACACAGCAGTCTGACAGGAAGGACTCTGGCAATGGCATCAACAGTTAGAATGACACTGACAGCAACTACTCCCTGGATCCAGACCCCTGTCCCTTTTATATTCACACAGGACCAGTGGGTCGGACCCAAGAAGCCCACCAAGAAAAACTCTGGGGAAAAAAATTACTCTATCCCTCCCGCCTGGGGCAGTACCTAACTAGGCAGAATTAAGCAACCTGTCTACAGGTCCACAAGCTAAACTGTTCACACACACACATCTTCAGGCACGGCCATTTCCTCAATCTCCCTGATGCAGTCTTTGTACCTTATAATTCTGAATAGTGAGTTCCCCATGCAATGTTCATCTTGCAGCAGCTAATCCTAAACTCTCCTGGTCACTCCTATACATAGTAGACCTCCCTGAAGATGCTACCCTTTTGGGGTCCCTTCCCTCTGGGTAGCTAAATTTCATAGTAGATTCCCTAAGCCTTTTTGTTAGAGATCCCCTCCATAAGTAGCCACTTATCTGTTCATTTAGGCCCTAGCACAGACCAGCTCAGATTTCTTGGGTATTGTTGTCACAAGTCATGGCTGGGGCTCACTGTTGCATCCTCTTAAGAAAAAAGCCCAGGAGGGAAGGACAATTTACCCTTCCAGAAGGTTGCTTCAAATATTTATCTTCTCCAGCATCACTGGAACAAAACCCCCCAGTGATTGACCAAGGCAGATAAATATTCATAACCCAATATATTGTTATTTCTCACACTAACTACGGGAGACAATTCAACAGCATGATGCAGAAAATAATAATGCCATGGTTGTCGTAGACAACTAGAGAGCACAGAGCTCAGAATGGCTGCAGCCTAACTACAAATTGAATCAAATTTGTCTAGGAACACTCCCGCTTAAGACAGGGTCCCTATACTACAAACATGTATTCATGGTTTCAAGACCATATCAGCACTTTTCTTTCCTGGCAGGGAACAGAATGTCCCTACTACTGACCCAATATCTATTGTGAAATTAACTTTATCCCGTCCAAGTGTATTGCACAAATTCTAAGGAGTACAAACTGATATCACAACAAGCTGTGCCTGGTATCAGAATACATCCACTTCCCAAAACAGCGGTGAACATTTGACTGCCTGCGTGAGGACGGAAGTTTTTTTTAGTTCCCCTATCTATATTGCGAACATGTAACAGTGTGAGAAAAGTCGTTTTTTGTTTCACTGTCTATACTGCAAACATATGATAGATGATGATGGCCTAGGAGCGGACGTGTGACAGAAGGTTTAAAGGAATGTCTCTTGTGGACAGAAGGTCATTAGCACCCATGCCATTATATATGCAGTATAAAGTGAACAGACCTAATTTTTAAGCAGGGCAGTCATGAAAGTTTTATTCTGTAGGTCTGCACTGGCATCAATATAGATCTGTGACATGCATTTTTTATAAGCATCCAACACTGGGAAAGTCTGGTCACTGTTATATATATATTGTGCATATAGCTTGGTTTAGGAAAGCTCACAACTTGCAACTGATAATTCTAAAAAAAAAGATCACGATTGAAAAAGGAAGAGCTTAAAGCAAACTTTACTAAACACTTGCACTTATTTACCAAGGAACCCTTCACCCATGCTAAAGTGCTGCTTTACCAGGAGAAAATGCCCATAATGCCTAGGCAATGGTGACATGATCATCAAATCTCCAGGATCTCACCAGAAGTGATGTTAACCTTTGCAGTACAGAAGCAGAAATAAAAGTAAGCACATTTACTAACATTTTAGAAGATGTCTAATGCACAAGGGTTCTTTGGCTTCCTTCTACTTTGTTTTCTGTGGGACTTTTCAGCACTTCTTCCCCACAGTTTGATGTACAGGTATGCAGCATAATTTAATGATTATTATATTTATATTGGCTTATAATAAAGGGATATGTAAGCATATTTGATGTCTATGTTAAGTAAAATTACAGATTCCCTCAACATACGTTCTCAACATCTCTTCCTGAGGAAGCCATGAAGCGAAACGTGTAGAAGACTGGGACACACCCATCACCCTGTGTATATTATCAGACTGACTATATAAAGCTATATATGACAAAACCATATAGGGTAAAGGAGAGGTTTCCAGCTATCGCGTTCCTGTATACAGTATCTGGATGTTTTTATGGCGGCCGCCTATATTGTAGACAATGCTGGTTTTTATCTAAACAAATGTAAGTGCAATACATTTTTTTTTAAATAAGGCTTTTTAGACTATCTGGCATCTTCTTCATTTGCATGGTTAAATCTGGTCTTGGGGTGGATGGAGCCTGGTCTGATTATCCAGTGAAAGTTCTTAAAGTGGAAGTCCACCCTAACCCCTAAATTCTCATCCTGCAATCATTAATGTGAGCTAAGTTCAGCCTTATGTCTCAAAATGAAAAAAATCACAGTTTTTCTACCTTTTATTTTGCAGAATCCAGTGTCGTCACATGACTTCGGATCTACTTCCTTCTGAGACTAAAATCAGCCAGTGGGTGAGGTTACTGAAAGCTAGCGACATCACTTCCTGGGAGGGACACTGTTCCTCTGTAGCCAGTGGGCATATACAAGATGGGAGGAGCTGATCATAGGTTCCTGCCCAGTGTGCTCTCATTGTACATTCTAATTAATGAGAAAATTAAGAAATAAAAAAAGACCCATCCAAATCAGCGACTTTGAAAAGGTACCTGCAATGCTTTGATGCAACTTTTCTCCAGAGAGTGTAAAGTTGCATCAAAGTCACACTCCAAAGTTGCACTTTAGCCTTAGGCTACGTTTCCACTAGTGCGACTCCAAAGTTGTGCGATTTAGAGTGCAACTTTGAATGCAGCTTTGATCCAACTTTACACTCTGGATCAAAGTTGCATCAAAGTAGTGCAGTCACATAGATGGGAACGTTTGCCATTGAAATCAATGGGCTGTGAATTGTCATGCAACTTTATGTGTCCAAAGTCGCATGACAAGTTGCACTGGTGGAAACGGAGCCTTGAACTCATTACTCACATGTAGCTCCCTTAGCTGGGCATGTCCCACACCATGTACACCGTGACCATCACAGTGCCATGCAGAAACAACCATCGGGTTGTACACTGTAGAAAATCTGCAGCATGTTGCATTGTAATCTATCTTACAATTTCTAACAAACAGAACATACTTCCAAAGCCTGCCCCCCTCTCTCTCTGCAGAAACTGCTATCCAAAACGAGGCTATGAAGACAGGAGGAGATTTGTGAAGGAGAGGAGGGATGGAGGCAGGGCTGGGCAGGTCTAGGCATGTCTGTCTAAAAAGGATAGGCGGGATGGGGGTAGGGCGTGTAGAAGAGAAGGACAATGTTTTCAGGAAGTGAGAGGCCCCCATGCAGAATTCAGAAATAAGGAAGTAAGGTTGTCCAAGAACAGGAAGAAGCTGATTGTCTGGCTTTGATTAGACTTTCTAAGCAACACAAACCGCTATACAGAAAATGAATAATGTCAAAGATAAAGATATTTTACATAGAATTAATAGAAAAATAATAAATTTTTCACTGTTCTTCCACTTTAATTTGTTCTGAGGACACATCTCCAGCTAATGACTCCTACAAAAAGATTATTACATCAAGCCGGTTTGACCCTCTGTAATAAATGGTCCAGGCTCTCTGGTAAGAGTCTATATTGCTTGAGGTGGCGGTATACGAGGTGGAGGGTCTTCTGGATTGATCAGCAATTTCACGGATTTGTGTTTTTTGAGTTTTTCTACAATTGGACTATTTTCTATCAACACTTCGTGAGCAATTTTATGTTTAGCGCAACACTGTTTTTGTATATGCTCTGTAATGTGATTATATTTCACTTTAGTGGTGCTGCTGAATATTTACACTTTAATTGTTTAATTTTATTTGTATGATATATTATTTTGTTTGAAATATTTCTTTTGTAATGCAAACTATATAGGGGTTTGTTAGTAGTTGCCCAAGTCAGGAACATTTGTACGAGTATAATTTTCTTTAATGTTGCATCAATCTGTATAATGCATTGAATGCTATTTCTTTTAAAAAAAGAATTTGAAATTTTACCTTTTTGTAAAATAAAAGTTAGTTTTTTTATATAACTTTTTAGTTCATATGTTTTCACCTTCAGTACCCCACAACTATTTCACAATATTTCGATATGTACTTTTAAGCCCCATACACACGGTCGGACAGTCCGCGGACCAGGTCCGTCGGATCATGTCCGTCGTACTTTGTCCGATGTTGGTTTTGCGTACACACGGTCGGACAAAGTTGTCGGAAAATCCGATCATTCTGAACGTGGTGACGTTTGTTGCCTACGACGGGACAACGTAGAGGCTAGTAGCCAATAGCTTTGGTCTTGTAATGTGATCTGAGCATGCGTAGCACTTTGTCCGGTCGGACAACCGTACACACGATCGGGTTTGGTGTGATCGGACCGGGTTGACGGCAAATCTTTCCAGCAGGAGATAAGACTTTGTCCGTCGGACAAACTGTCCGATGGTGCATACACACGGTCTGATTTTTCAACAACATTGTCCGATCGGACAGAATCCATGAAAAAGTCCGACCGTGTGTATGGGGCTTTAGGGTTGTGGTGCCAGTTATACACCCATCAATCTTACTTCATTAAATATGCTATTTGTATGATGCGGTAAATGTGTATTTTGGTGTCTTGGATACTGTCTCTATAATACAACATTTGGCCTATTAATAATACATATTTTGTTGAACACACTGAAAGCAATGCAATGCTGTTTTGTTTTTTTGTATGTAAGCATGATACAGTACCACTACTTCCCATCTTCTGTATGCTAGGTGTTCTCCTCAGTATCTGTTCTTATTTGGTATGTATGGATTCTGCACAGTAGCAGTTTTCTTGTCCTGTATGCAGGGTGTTATTCTCAGTATTGTTCTGATTTTACATCAATTCTGTGCAGTAGCATTTCTCTTGTCCTGTATGCTGAGATGTAATGGGGTGTTGGTCCCCTGTAGGACTTTCCCCATCCCTGCCCACTTTGAACATATATAGACCTGAGGGGAGTGGAAGGAAAGGGTGGAGCGATGGTATGTAGCTCTTCAGTCTATAGCACTGTGTAGAGCTTCAAAGTGAGATGTTGATCTCCTTAGTGGCTTTAGCAACAATGGAGAAGTGCGGGAACTGTGTAGAAAAGACATGTGCATGTTGTTTCCTTTGGGGGGAGCGAATAAACCTTAGACTTATAGCGGTTGATTTACTAAAACTGGAGAGTGCAAAATCCGGTGCAGTTGAGCATAGTAGCCAATAAGCTATCAGGAAAAGTATGGAAGACTTACAAAGTCATATTCTCTAAACTTTACCATGTACGGTACATGATATTACCATGTTTATGGGCTATAATTTTAAGAATCTAAACAGCTTTCTGTTACATCAGTAGACAAAACGTTAAGTAAATGTTTTGCAACTAAGACGTTTCTCATGGCTATTATCTGCAAAGATCAACAGCATGTGACACAGAGCTCAGCTTAGTAGTAAGTGTTCAGCAGCCACGTGATCTAGGAATACTGTTGATAGAATGCATGCTTAATTGATCTTGCATTTTCTAAGAAATTAGATGGCACAGCCAACATTTGGGGAGTGTGAACATGACAAATGGTTTTGGATTGGGAATGTGTGGTGGTCTGATAGTGGCGGGTCCACTCGCCTTGTAGTGATAAGTATGGTTTCTTTAAGTGTATGTGCTCAGTGGCCTGGGCCCTCATGTGTCACAGGCCCAGGTGTTTAGTGGGACCTTCATGCACTTAACTTGAAACCACAGTAATTAAAGACAGATTGTACCTACATACTCTGAAGTGTATCTACGAATGATTTCCAACATGGCCAAGGGCCACAATTACCAAAAACCTAGAGATAGTTTATCTCCATCTCTATCTCCATCTCTGTAGACCCCAGAATGGTTAGAATGCTGCTTTGACAGCCAATTGCGAATTTTCGGCAGACAAAAACAGGTTGTGCAGGCATGAAAATTTTTGTCTGCTGTGACCACAACGTCCAATTTTCTTTTCATTAGTACGGTTTTCCTACCCAAAAAAATCTTAGGAGCAAGACTATGCATGCTGAGTAAGGAAAGAACACATACAAAACAATTCAACACATTACGTCACTTCTGACGTTGAATTCTGTCAAAAAATGTCTGATAGTGAGTACCCTCTTCACTTTCGATTTGAGACTAGCATCAAACACAAAAAACTGAGTGCGGGAGCTGCCATTCACGGCATGGGCCCTGAAGAAACGACACGAGCGGGCTGTTCCTTCAGTGCGCATGCACTCATGACTTCGGCGGCAGCGTATATAGTAAATATATTTACTTTAAAGATATTTGCGCGGAGCCTAGCTGAGCGGACATGCAGGATTAGAGCTCCGCTCCAGGGACGAACACACCGGAGAACCACAAGCAGCAGCGGCTCCTTGAGCGACGCCCTCAGACGCCTATAGTCCCCCAGAACCCTTTGCTACCACAGCCATGGTCCTAGGGGGTTCCAAAGCCAAGCACAAGGCTGAAAACATTAGGGACACTCTCTGCTGGCCCTCTGCCAAGATGACGCCGTCAGCCTCCTCACAGCCCTGCCCACCGCGCTTTGCCAAGCCACAGCCACACAGCCTGAAGACACACGCGATCACTGGTGAGTCTGATTCTGACACTGGTAGCACTCAATCAGTGATACAGTCCAGTATGTTTAAGCAATTTGAATAAATGTTACAAAAAGCACTTAAACAGACATCAGACCACATCACTGACAAACTGTCACACGAGATCAGAGAGCTGGGATAGAGAACTGCTGAGCTGGAGGTGAGAACGGATGAGTTAGAGAGCCAAACACAGCTTTGCACTACTGAGCTTGAAAATATCAAGGAGGAGAACTTAGTGTTACAGTCTCGCTTAGAAGACCAAGAGAATAGGGACTGCCGTTCAAACCTGTGGATTAGGGGGATCCCTGAGACAATCCTGGATGTGCAGGGCACCATCATAGCCTTGTTTCAGGAACCTGCCATCCCAGTGGACAGATTGGAGATGGACAGGGTACACAGAGCCCTAGCCCCACGCAAACCCAATGGCCCACCCTGGGACATTATAGCTGAGTTCCAATACTATCGTACCAAGGAACAGCTACTTGCAGCAGCCAGAGGAAAGGACACCCTATCCTTCCAAGGCCATGCGTACCAGCTCTTTGCAAACCTATGCCCACACACAGTGGAAAATAGGCGTGCTCTCAAGCCTCATCTGCAGGTGCTCCAACGTAACCAAATTGCATACCACTGGGGATTTCCATTCTCAATAAGATTCATTCATCTTGAAACCAAATATGTATGCCGCACAGCGGAGGAGCTACAGTCTGCCACGATGGACCTGGGCCTCGTTGATCACACTCCACACAGAGACTTATCTTGCAGGAGATCTGCCTCTCGCTCCCCCCAAAAGCAGGTGACTGTCAGCAAAAACCCCATGGATTTCATGTGTCAAAATCTCTACAAGCGCAGTCGTTTTGAAAATCCTGCACCATCCAATGAAGACTCAATGGACTGACCTTGCCCCGTGGCTCTGTTTTGAATCTATTAGGTCACTTTAACACACCTCACAAACGCACCAAGGTGCTATGTTGCTGACGCTAAGGCTCATGTTACCTGCCTACAAGAAACTCACTTTATCGATAAATCCTCCCCAAAATTCCTTCTTATCTGCAATTCTATTCAGCCTCAGCCACAACCAAGCAAAGGGGGACCCTTATCGGTTTCCATTGCTCCATGCCATTCACCCTTACTTCACAAATAAATGATCCTGAGGGTAGGTACCTCAATCTCGCAGGCTATATCTCAGACACTGCGATCACGATTGTGTTGTATTATGCTCCCAATAAGTGCCCAACGGCCTTCCTTTCCCATCTATTACACGTGGTGTAAAAACACAAGTTTGGAATGGTCATTCTCTGCAGAGATTCCAAACTAACTATATTTCCTTTCTTCGATAAATTTCCACCGACCCCACTCTCTAGTCCCGCGAACGGACTTTCCAACACCTACTTTCCACTCACAACCTGGTCGACACCCAGGGCTGGTGCAAGTATTTTTGACACCCTAGGCGAAACCTAATATTGCTGCCCCCATTGGTTCCACCCACTTTGCCCTGCCCATGTGACAGGAGGCGGCGCTATACAGGAAGCATAGACTCTGCTTCCTCTAGCGCTGTGCCGCGCCTCTAATTACACTACCGCCCAGACGGAGCAGCTGCCTGAGACTGAGTTAGTTACATGCTGCAGCCTTTAGACCATGCAGACATGGAGGGAAATTAATGGCCGGGCGCCCCTAGGCAGCAGTGCGCCCTAGGCGGCTGCCTAGTTTGCCTAGTGGTAGCACCGGCCCTGTCGACACCTGGCGTGAAGCTTACCCTAATAGTAGATGCTATACACACTCTTCACATCCACACAATTCATTCTCACGCATAGATCACATCTTTATTTCAACTAGCATGATCCCGGAGATAGTCTCTTCTAGTATCACACCCTTTACATAGACTGATGACTGCGCTGTATGCACAACTTTAGCCTCTCCGATACCCAGATCTCATGATACGTCCTGGTGTGTCGATAACACTACCCTAGCCCACCGCTCCAACCGCCTGGAGATTGAGGCAGCACTCACAGACTATATATCAACTAATGACACTGAAGATATCTCTGCTCTGACATTATGGGAAGCCCACAAAGCTGTCATTCGTGGTAAACTGATCTAACAGGCAGCAGCCCTCAAGCGGGATTGCAAAATTCCATTCGAACAATTAGAGGCCAACTTCAATGCGAGCCATGCAGCTTTTCAAGCCACCCCTAATGCTACCACTAATGTGCATCTAGATAAAGCCCGTCTTGAATTTGACTTGTTCCTGACTGACTCAGCAGATAAACTTATCCGCAAGCGTAACATGTATCCTACCTTAAGGCTAACAAACCAGACACAACTAGGGTACGCATTCTGTATCCACCACCCACAGACCATTTGTTTAAAAACTACTCAAAATGTGTACACCAGCAATCCCATTAAAATACTCAAAGTGTTCCGCTCTAATCTAGCCCCTAATCTAACTCTACACCCCTGATCAGGACTTTGATGCGGCTAAGGACGATACCCTATTTTCCAACTTTACCCTCCCAACCCCTCCACAGGAACAGCGAGTTCTACTTGAGCACCCCGTTTCAGATCTGGAGGTCAATATAAAAGACTGGGCCCTGATGGGTTTTCGGCAACATATTACAAACAGTTTGCACCCATACTGACACCCTTACTAAATAAAGCCTTCAATTCTATGCTAACAGGGCACTCATTATAGGGGTGACTATTCCAATGCTTGAGTGACTATAGGAATCCTCCAGCAACACAGAGCAAACAGCCTACTCACCAGATGGAGTTGATCCCTATTACAGAGACCATGACAGCCTTTTGATATCTCCAATTGAAAGGAATGGCCACACGTATCCAGGTTAGACATATGGTAAAGAACAATCTCCCATGGGGAAGTATATCAAAAACGTGGTTTTATTTAATAAAAATGTCTCTAAACGCCAACGGCATGGTAACAAGGTTAAAAACAAACAAGTGGATGTGGTGACGCCATGGTGCCCTCCATCTGCGTTCCACTATGGGCAGAAGTGACGTATCCCGTTTGACCACACCTTACGCATTTAGTTAGCATGTCTGACGTCTTCAGGGGTCTGATGTTAGTGCACTAACCTCACTAACCAAATATGGCCATATGCACATATTTGGACAATAACATCACCTACAAGACACCATTCCTTTGTTTATATTTACCAAGAAAATGTAATTCAGTGAGCAACAGGAACAGATTGTAATGGAGGGCTTCATCATGGGACTTTTTACTCTTACTTGACTTCCAGAAGGTTTTACCTCCTTCATGACCAGAGCATTTTTTGCTATTCAGCACTGTGCTACTTTAACTGGCAATTGCGCAGTCATGCAACACTGTACACAAATGGAATTTATAAAAAAAAAATTCCACACAAATAGAGCTTTCTTCTGGTGGTTTTTGATGCCAGGTTTTTGTTTTGCTATATAAACAGAAAAAGACTGACATTTTTAAAAAAAATATTATTTTCCACTTTCTTTTATAAAACATATCCAATAAAATCAAATTTCTTTATAGATTTAGGCCAAAATGTTTTCTGCTGCACTTCTTTCATAAAAAAAAAATCCAATAAGTGTATATTAATTGGTTTGTGTGAAAGTTATAGCGTCTACAAACTATGGTATATATATTTGAAAATGTATAAATCCTATCTTATTTCTTGAGGCCCGAAAATGCCAGGTAGGGATGAGCCGAACACCCCCGGGTTCGGTTCGAACCAGAACCTTCGAACGGACCGAAAGTTCGCGCGAATTTTCGAACCCTATACGTTATAATGGACGCGAACGTTCGAAATCAAAAGTGCTAATTACAACGGCCAATATGCATGTTAATGTCATAAAACAGGTTTGGGGACCCGGGTCCTGCCCCAGGGGACATATATCAATGCAAAAAGAACTTTTAAAAACTAACGTTTTTTCGGGAGCAGTCATTTTAATGATGCATAAAGTGAAAAAAAAAAAGTGACATTTTCCTTTAAATATGGTACCTGGGGGGTGTCCAAAGTATGCCTGTGAAGTGGCATGTGTTTCCCGTGTTTAGAACTGTCCTTGCACAAAATGACATTTGTAAAGGAAAAAAAGAAGCCATTTAAAACCACTTGCGGCTTTAGGTTTGATCTTAAGTAGAATCTGAACAGGTACATTATGAAGTGTAGCTCCATCCCAAAAAAATCTATTTTTAAGCTTTTTGGAGAACATAGGGAGGGGTTATCACCCCTGTAACATTTGCTGTCTTTGCACATCTGTTCAGAACATGTCACCTCACTTTCCGTCCCAATGACAAATGTTTTTGGAAAAGTGGGGTTTTAATTGAAACAAGGATTGGTGATAAAGTATCAGTAGAGAGGAGATACCTTTTTCCCAAATTAAATCTAACAGGATAGAATTTCCCTTCCTAGGGGTAGATTTCCTCTCACTTCCTGTTTTCTCTTTCCATTTGCAAGTAGGAGTCGTTTGTAAGTTGGATGTTTGAAAGTAGGGGCCTGGCGTATATACTCTGCAGAAATTTGCCCTATTAGATGTTGGTGTAGCCACAAGACTGGTGGGCACAGGAATGGGCCCTGCTGTGAGTTAATAGATCAAGATTTGTAATTGCATGCACCTGTTGAACAGGGCAGAAAAATTGGGGGTGGTGGTGGTGGTGGTGGTGGACGGTTTTGCCACAAGACTGTAAGCTCTCACAGTTACTCTTGGTGGGCGCAGGAATGGGCCCTGCTGTGAGTTATTAGATCAAGATTTGTAATTGCAAGCACCTGATGAACAGGGCAGAAAAATTGGGCCTTTGGCGGTGGTGGTGGACGGTGTTGCCACAAGACTGTAGGCCCTCATAGTTACTCTTGGTGGGCGCAGGAATGGGCCCTGCTGTGAGTTATTAGATCAAGATTTGTAATTGCAAGCACCTGATGAACAGGGCAGAAAAATTGGGCCTTTGTCGGTGGTGGTGGACGGTGTTGCCACAAGACTGCAGGCCCTCATAGTTACTCTTGGTGGGCGCAGGAATGGGCCCTGCTGTGAACTATTAGATCAAGATTTGTAATTACCCGCCCCTGTTAAACAGGGGCTGAAAAATTGTGCCTTAGGCACTGGTGCTGGTGCCACAACACTGCAACCCCTCACAGAGACTGTACTTGGAGCACAGCAGTCACACGTGTTGCGAAGCATTTTTTTAAAAAATTGTAAGTACACGCCCCTGTTAAACAGGGGCTGAAAAATTGTGCCTTAGGCACTGGTGCTGGTGCCACAACACTGCAACCCGGCCCTCACAGATACTGTACTTGGAGCACAGCAGTCACACGTGTTGCGAAGCATTTTTTTAAAAAATTGTAAGTACACGCCCCTGTTAAACAGGGGCTGAAAAATTGTGCCTTAGGCACTGGTGCTGGTGCCACAACACTGCAACACGGCCCTCACAGAGACTGTACTTGGAGCACAGCAGTCACACGTGTTGCGAAGCATTTTTTTAAAAAATTGTAAGTACACGCCCCTGTTAAACAGGGGCTGAAAAATTGTGCCTTAGGCACTGGTGCTGGTGCCACAACACTGCAACACGGCCCTCACAGAGACTGTACTTGGAGCACAGCAGTCACACGTGTTGCGAAGCATTTTTTTTAAAAATTGTAAGTACACGCCCCTGTTAAACAGGGGCTGAAAAATTGTGCCTTAGGCACTGGTGCTGGTGCCACAACACTGCAACACGGCCCTCACAGAGACTGTACTTGGAGCACAGCAGTCACACGTGTTGCGAAGCATTTTTTAAAAAAATTGTAAGTACACGCCCCTGTTAAACAGGGGCTGAAAAATTGTGCCTTAGGCACTGGTGCTGGTGCCACAACACTGCAACACGGCCCTCACAGAGACTGTACTTGGAGCACAGCAGTCACACGTGTTGCGAAGCATTTTTTTTAAAAATTGTAAGTACACGCCCCTGTTAAACAGGGGCTGAAAAATTGTGCCTTAGGCACTGGTGCTGTGGCATGGATCATTGAGGAGGAGGAAGAGGATAGTCAGTGAACATAAGAGGACAGTCACTCAGCATCAGCATAGGCAGTCTTGAAGGGATGTGACATTAAAAATTATTCGGTTATATCCGCCTCAGGTGCCTGGTAGCTGGTGGTGATCCAAGACTGATTCATTTTGATGAATGTCAGTCGATCAACCGAGGCGGTGGACAGGCGCACCCTATGATCAGTCACAAATCCTCCAGCAGCACTGAATGTGCGTTCGGAAAGAACGCTGGAGGCAGGACAGGCCAGTAGCTCAATTGCATACTGTGCAAGCTCTGGCCAGTGATCCATCCTCAGGACCCAGTAAGCCAGAGGATTTTCGGTGGGAAAGGTGTCCAAGTCTGACCTTGCCCCAAGGTATTCCTGCACCATGTATATCAGACGCTGGCGATGGTTGCTGGAACCGATCATACCTTGGGGCTGCGGACTAAAAAATTGTCTGAACGCATCGGTCAGACGTCCACCTTCCCCACCGCTCCTTCTGCCACTGACCGAAGCCTCAGCAACTCGTCGCCCAGGACCAGGAGTTTGTAGCCTCCCAGTTTCTGGGAACGCGTTGCACAGACCTTTCTGCAAGGCCTCCCTGAGATGTCTCATCCTCTGCTCCCTCTGCGACGGCAAGATAAGGTCCGCAACCTTACCCTTGTACCGCGGATCAAGGAGAGTGGCCAGCCAGTAATGGTCCCTCTCCTTGATCCGAAGAACACGAGGATCCTTCCGCAGGCTTTGCAGGATCAGGGAGGCCATGCAGCGTAGGTTAGCTGAGGCATTCGGTCCGGAGTCTTCTGGGTCACTGAGGATGACATGATCGCCAGCCACCTCCTCCCAGCCACGTACAAGTCCACTGGCTTGTTGGGACTGTACATCATCCCTAAAAGACTGCTGCTGCTGATGCTGAGTGCCAGGCTCCACCTCCATGCTCACACAATCCTCCTCCTCCTCCTCCTCCTCCTCCTCCTCCTCATCCTCTTCCTGTGTGATGGGTGGGACAGAAGGAACACTGTCCGGATAAAGGGGGCCTTGAGAGGCAAGGAAGTCCTCCTCTTCCTGCCTCTGTTCTGCCTCAAGTGCCCTGTCCATTATCCCACGCAGCGTATGCTCCAACAGGTGGACAAGAGGGACAGTGTCACTGATGCATGCACTGTCACTGCTCACCATCCTCGTGGCCTCCTCAAATGGTGAGAGGACAGTGCATGCATCCCTGATCATGCTCCACTGACGTGGGGAAAAAAAACCAAGCTCCCCTGACCCTGTCCTGGTGCCGTAGTCGCAAAGGTACTCATTGATGGCCCTCTGCTGCGTGTGCAGTCGCTGCAGCATGGCCAACGTTGAGTTCCACCTGGTGGGCATGTCAGATATTAGGCGGTTCTTGGGCAGGTTCAGCTCCTTTTGCAGCTCAGTCAGCCGAGCACTGGCATTATAAGATCGGCGGAAATGCACACAGACTTTCCTGGCCTGCCTCAGGACATCCTGTAAGCCTGGGAACCTGCCCAAGAACCGCTGCACCACCAGGTTGAGGACGTGAGCCATGCAGGGCACATGGGTGAGCTGCCCCTGTCGCAGGGCGGAGAGGAGGTTGGTGCCATTGTCAGAAACGACCATTCCTGGCTTAAGCTGACGTGGCGTCAACCACCTCTCGGCCTGCCCCTGCAGAGCTGCCAGAACCTCTGGCCCAGTGTGGCTCCTGTCCCCCAAACACACCAGCGCAAGCACGGCATGGCATCTTTTTGCCTGCGTACTTGCGTAGCCCCTTGTACGCCTACGGAGCACCGCTGGTTCCAAGGACAGAGCACTGGAGGAAGAAGAAGAGGAGGGGGTGGAGGAGAGAGGTGTGTCACAACCAGTAGCAGTAGTCGCGTTTTGGAGGCGTGGTGGCGGAACAACCTCCAACACTACTGCACCTTGTCCTGCATCCCTCCCAGCTGCCAATAGAGTGACCCAATGGGCCGTGAAAGAAAGGTACCGTCCCTGTCCATGCCTGCTGGACCATGAGTCAGCGGTAATATGCACCTTACCGCTGACCGCCCTGTCCAGCGAGGCATGGACATTGCCCTCCACATGCCGGTAGAGAGACGGAATCGCCTTCCGCGAGAAAAAGTGGCGTTTGGGAACCTGCCACTGAGGAACCGCACATTGAACAAACTCACGGAAGGGGGCCGAGTCTACCAACTGAAAAGGCAGCAGTTGAAGTGCTAGCAATTTAGCAAGGCTAGCATTCAACCGCTGGGCATGTGGATGGCTGGGAGTGTACTTCTTTCTACGGTCCAGCAGCTGGGGCAGGGAAATTTGCCTGCTGCATTCGGACGTCGGTGTACTGCAAGTACTTGGTTGTGACACACCGAATTCTACACCTTCAGTCCTCTCAGAGCAGCTTTCAGAGAGGACTGAAGGTGTAGTGGGGATGGAGATCCCAGCTGAGGAGGAGCAAGGAGAGGTCCGCTTAGTTCTTTGGTGTGGGTCTTTTATGTGTGCCTGCCAACGAGCTGCATGGCAGGTCGCCATATGTCTGGTCATGCTTGTCGTGCCCAAGCGGCTGATGTTTTGGCCACGCGAGATACGCTTGAGACAAATATTGCAAATAGCAGTGGTGCGATCTGCTGCACTCGTCTCAAAAAAGGCCCACACCAAAGAACTTTTCTGATAACGTGCAGAGGCAGCGCCCTGCACAGGCGGAGCTCTGCGGTGTTGTACAGTTGCTGTGCTGGCCTCTACCTGGCCTCCAGGGGGCATCCTGCCTCGTTGGACATGTGACGCCGCATCCTCCTCCTCCTCGTCCTCCTCCTCATCCTCTCTCCCTTGAGGCACCCACGTGGAGTCAGTGACCTCATCATCCCCTCCCTCTTCACCACTAGAGCAAACCTGGCAGTAAGCTGCAGCTGGTGGAACTGTACTGCCAGATTCCTCAAGCTGGGTATCGTCATCCGAGCCTTCGAATCGTTGGGCATCCTCCTGGAGCATGTACCCAACACTGTGCTCAAAGAGTTCGGGGGACTCCTCAGGAGGACATGGTGGGTCTAGGGAAGGGGTGGCTGATGATGCTCTGTCAGTACCCTGAGCCTGGGTGAGAGAGGATGAGGAGGATGAGGAGGGCTTGGTCATCCATTCTACCAAGCCTTCAGCATGATGCGGCTCCACATGTCCAGCTGCCGAAAACAAAGACGCGCGTGTCCCATGGCCACGTGCTGATGACGATGCACGACCACGTCCACGTCCACGGCCACGTCCACTAGAAACAGAGCCTGCCTGCCCTGTGTTCTTGGCTCTGCACGCTCTGCCTCCCCTTGGCGGTCTTCCAGCCATTGTAGTCGGTAGTCCTGTGGGTGCTGCTGAGAAGAAAATATAGGAGCTCTGTGTGATGCCACTAACACACTAGAAGTCCTATGGGTGCTTCTGCAAAGAAAATAGAGGAGCTCTGTGTGATGCCACTAACACACTAGAAGTCCTATGGGTGCTTCTGCAAAGAAAATAGAGGAGCTCTGTGTGATGCCACTAACACACTAGAAGTCCTGTGGGTGCTTCTGCAAAGAAAATAGAGGAGCTCTGTGTGATGCCACTAACACACTAGAAGTCCTGTGGGTGCTTATGCAAAGAAAATAGAGGAGCTCTGTGTGATGCCACTAACACACTAGAAGTCCTGTGGGTGCTTATGCAAAGAAAATAGAGGAGCTCTGTGTGATGCCACTAACACACTAGAAGTCCTGTGGGTGCTTATGCAAAGAAAATAGAGGAGCTCTGTGTGATGCCACTAACACACTAGAAGTCCTGTGGGTGCTGCTGAGAAGAATATATAGGAGCTCTGTGTGATGCCACTAACACACTAGAAGTCCTATGGGTGCTTCTGCAAAGAAAATAGAGGAGCTCTGTGTGATGCCACTAACACACTAGAAGTCCTGTGGGTGCTGCTGAGAAGAATATATAGGAGCTCTGTGTGATGCCACTAACACACTAGAAGTCCTATGGGTGCTTCTGCAAAGAAAATAGAGGAGCTCTGTGTGATGCCACTAACACACTAGAAGTCCTGTGGGTGCTTCTGCAAAGAAAATAGAGGAGCTCTGTGTGATGCCACTAACACACTAGAAGTCCTGTGGGTGCTTATGCAAAGAAAATAGAGGAGCTCTGTGTGATGCCACTAACACACTAGAAGTCCTGTGGGTGCTTATGCAAAGAAAATAGAGGAGCTCTGTGTGATGCCACTAACACACTAGAAGTCCTGTGGGTGCTTATGCAAAGAAAATAGAGGAGCTCTGTGTGATGCCACTAACACACTAGAAGTCCTGTGGGTGCTGCTGAGAAGAATATATAGGAGCTCTGTGTGATGCCACTAACACACTAGAAGTCCTATGGGTGCTTCTGCAAAGAAAATAGAGGAGCTCTGTGTGATGCCACTAACACACTAGAAGTCCTGTGGGTGCTTATGCAAAGAAAATAGAGGAGCTCTGTGTGATGCCACTAACACACTAGAAGTCCTGTGGGTGCTTATGCAAAGAAAATAGAGGAGCTCTGTGTGATGCCACTAACACACTAGAAGTCCTGTGGGTGCTTATGCAAAGAAAATAGAGGAGCTCTGTGTGATGCCACTAACACACTAGAAGTCCTGTGGGTGCTTATGCAAAGAAAATAGAGGAGCTCTGTGTGATGCCACTAACACACTAGAAGTCCTGTGGGTGCTGCTGAGAAGAATATATAGGAGCTCTGTGTGATGCCACTAACACACTAGAAGTCCTGTGGGTGCTTCTGCAAAGAAAATAGAGGAGCTCTGTGTGATGCCACTAACACACTAGAAGTCCTGTGGGTGCTGCTGAGAAGAATATATAGGAGCTCTGTGTGATGCCACTAACACACTAGAAGTCCTATGGGTGCTTCTGCAAAGAAAATAGAGGAGCTCTGTGTGATGCCACTAACACACTAGAAGTCCTGTGGGTGCTGCTGAGAAGAATATATAGGAACTCTGTGTGATGCCACTAACACACTAGAAGTCCTGTGGGTGCTTATGCAAAGAAAATAGAGGAGCTCTGTGTGATGGGACTAACACACTTCAAGTCCTATAGGTGCTTCTGGGAAGAAAATATAGCTCTGTGTGTGTGATGGGACTAACACACTTCAAGTCCTATAGGTGCTTCTGGGAAGAAAATATAGCTCTGTGTGTGTAATGGGACTAACACACTTCAAGTCCTATAGGTGCTTCTGGGAACAAAATATAGCTCTGTGTGTGTAATGGGACTAACACACTTCAAGTCCTATAGGTGCTTCTGGGAACAAAATATAGCTCTGTGTGTGTGATGGGACTAACACACTTCAAGTCCTATAGGTGCTTCTGGGAAGAAAATATAGCTCTGTGTGTGTAATGGGACTAACACACTTCAAGTCCTATAGGTGCTTCTGGGAAGAAAATATAGCTCTGTGTGTGTGATGGGACTAACACACTTCAAGTCCTATAGGTGCTTCTGGGAAGAAAATATAGCTCTGTGTGTGTAATGGGACTAACACACTTCAAGTCCTATAGGTGCTTCTGGGAACAAAATATAGCTCTGTGTGTGTGATGGGACTAACACACTTCAAGTCCTATAGGTGCTTCTGGGAACAAAATATAGCTCTGTGTGTGTAATGGGACTAACACACTTCAAGTCCTATAGGTGCTTCTGGGAACAAAATATAGCTCTGTGTGTGTGATGGGACTAACACACTTCAAGTCCTATAGGTGCTTCTGGGAAGAAAATATAGCTCTGTGTGTGTGATGAGACTAACACACTTCAAGTCCTATAGGTGCTTCTGGGAACAAAATATAGCTCTGTGTGTGTGATGGGACTAACACACTTCAAGTCCTATAGGTGCTTCTGGATTACAAAGTATAGCTCTTTGTGTGTGATGGGACTAACACACTTCAAGTCCTATAGGTGCTTCTGGGAAGAAAATATAGCTCTGTGTGTGTAATGGGACTAACACACTTCAAGTCCTATAGGTGCTTCTGGGAACAAAATATAGCTCTGTGTGTGTAATGGGACTAACACACTTCAAGTCCTATAGGTGCTTCTGGGAAGAAAATATAGCTCTGTGTGTGTGATGGGACTAACACACTTCAAGTCCTATAGGTGCTTCTGGGAAGAAAAATATAGCTCTGTGTGTGTAATGGGACTAACACACTTCAAGTCCTATAGGTGCTTCTGGGAAGAAAATATAGCTCTGTGTGTGTGATGGGACTAACACACTTCAAGTCCTATAGGTGCTTCTGGGAAGAAAATATAGCTCTGTGTGTGTAATGGGACTAACACACTTCAAGTCCTATAGGTGCTTCTGGGAACAAAATATAGCTCTGTGTGTGTAATGGGACTAACACACTTCAAGTCCTATAGGTGCTTCTGGGAAGAAAATATAGCTCTGTGTGTGTGATGGGACTAACACACTTCAAGTCCTATAGGTGCTTCTGGGAAGAAAATATAGCTCTGTGTGTGTAATGGGACTAACACACTTCAAGTCCTATAGGTGCTTCTGGGAACAAAATATAGCTCTGTGTGTGTAATGGGACTAACACACTTCAAGTCCTATAGGTGCTTCTGGGAAGAAAATATAGCTCTGTGTGTGTGATGGGACTAACACACTTCAAGTCCTATAGGTGCTTCTGGGAACAAAATATAGCTCTGTGTGTGTAATGGGACTAACACACTTCAAGTCCTATAGGTGCTTCTGGGAACAAAATATAGCTCTGTGTGTGTGATGGGACTAACACACTTCAAGTCCTATAGGTGCTTCTGGGAAGAAAATATAGCTCTGTGTGTGTAATGGGACTAACACACTTCAAGTCCTATAGGTGCTTCTGGGAAGAAAATATAGCTCTGTGTGTGTGATGGGACTAACACACTTCAAGTCCTATAGGTGCTTCTGGGAAGAAAATATAGCTCTGTGTGTGTAATGGGACTAACACACTTCAAGTCCTATAGGTGCTTCTGGGAACAAAATATAGCTCTGTGTGTGTAATGGGACTAACACACTTCAAGTCCTATAGGTGCTTCTGGGAAGAAAATATAGCTCTGTGTGTGTGATGGGACTAACACACTTCAAGTCCTATAGGTGCTTCTGGGAAGAAAATATAGCTCTGTGTGTGTAATGGGACTAACACACTTCAAGTCCTATAGGTGCTTCTGGGAACAAAATATAGCTCTGTGTGTGTAATGGGACTAACACACTTCAAGTCCTATAGGTGCTTCTGGGAAGAAAATATAGCTCTGTGTGTGTGATGGGACTAACACACTTCAAGTCCTATAGGTGCTTCTGGGAAGAAAATATAGCTCTGTGTGTGTAATGGGACTAACACACTTCAAGTCCTATAGGTGCTTCTGGGAACAAAAATATAGCTCTGTGTGTGTAATGGGACTAACACACTTCAAGTCCTATAGGTGCTTCTGGGAACAAAATATAGCTCTGTGTGTGTGATGGGACTAACACACTTCAAGTCCTATAGGTGCTTCTGGGAAGAAAATATAGCTCTGTGTGTGTAATGGGACTAACACACTTCAAGTCCTATAGGTGCTTCTGGGAAGAAAATATAGCTCTGTGTGTGTAATGGGACTAACACACTTCAAGTCCTATAGGTGCTTCTGGGAAGAAAATATAGCTCTGTGTGTGTAATGGGACTAACACACTTCAAGTCCTATAGGTGCTTCTGGGAAGAAAATATAGCTCTGTGTGTGTAATGGGACTAACACACTTCAAGTCCTATAGGTGCCTCTGGGAACAAAATATAGGAGCTCTGCCTGCCTGCCACGAACACACTACAAGTCCTATAGGTGCTTCTGGTAACAAAATATAGGAGCTCTGCCTGCCTGCCACTAACACACTACAAGTCCTATAGGTGCTTCTGGTAACAAAATATAGGAGCTCTGCCTGCCTGCCACGAACACACTACAAGTCCTATAGGTGCTTCTGGTAACAAAATATAGGAGCTCTGCCTGCCTGCCACTAACACACTACAAGTCCTATAGGTGCTTCTGGTAACAAAATATAGGAGCTCTGCCTGCCTGCCACGAACACACTACAAGTCCTATAGGTGCTTCTGGTAACAAAATATAGGAGCTCTGCCTGCCTGCCACGAACACACTACAAGTTCTATAGGTGCTTCTGGTAACAAAATATAGGAGCTCTGCCTGCCTGCCACGAACACACTACAAGTCCTATAGGTGCTTCTGGTAACAAAATATAGGAGCTCTGCCTGCCTGCCACGAGCACACTACAAGCCCCTCTTTGTCAATCAATCTTTGTAACTGAATCTATCTAACTCAATCTCTGCAAGTGAATCTCTCTATCTATCTAAATGCAGCAGAGTGTCACAGAAACAGCCTGCTCAATCTGCGCCGGAACAGCATGTGACCGGCGCAGACGGCGTGGCGGCGTTTTATAGGGGGGGGCGTGTACTACAGCCCCTGAGCTGTAATTGGCTACAGGCGTCCTGCCTGTAGCCAATTATGGCTCTTCGAGTTTCCGGGGCTGTGATTGGCCAAGCATGCGGGGTCACAGTGCATGCTTGGCCAATCATCAGCCAGCAATGCACTGCGTCGGCCGCGCCGGCCGCAATGCATTGCGGGGCCGCTCGCATCACACGAACGTGATGCGAGCGGCCAAAATAGTTCTGGGCTCGCCGAGCGAGCGAACGCCCGATGCTCGATGCGAACGTGGGTTCGCATCGAGCACCGGGCCCATCCTTAATGCCAGGACAGTACAAATACCCCCCAAATGACGCCTTTTTTGGAAAGTAGACAGTCTGAGGTATTTAGTAAGAGGCATGGCAAGTTTTTTGAAGTTGTAATTTTTTTTGTTACATTTTTTTGAACTATGAAGAAATTAAATGAAACATTTTTACACACTGTCACCAGTGCAGTCATCATATGCCTGGCGTTTCAGTGATCAGGGAAACTGATTGGTGACAGTATCTAAAAAATAATAATAATAATAATTCTTTAATTTTTTTAACTTTTTTTTTCATTTTTGAACGTTTTCTCTTTTTTTTTTACATCCTGTTTTCAGAGTAGTTCAGTGTCACTACAGTGGTAGGGGGGTAGTTAGGGATTTCTGTTTTATACTGTTATTATTTATACAGTGATGGTCACTGTCTAAGCAATCGTTTTAGCTGTCATGAATGGGTTAACATTAGTGAACAGCTTGCTTATGGTTGTGAGCTGTGATTGGCTACAGCCAATCGCATGGTAGAAGTAGTCAGGTACCATGTAATTGCTGTGGGACAATCACATATTACAACCGTAAGCCAGCTGTTCATGAATGGAAATTCATTAATTACAGTTTGTTTACATTGTTATCATGTGATCGCTATGACCAATCATAGCGACCACATGATACCAGGATACAGGTAATTGTCATTCAGTGGACATAGCATGCCCCAAACCTGGAACAGGCTGGATCGCGTACATGTACATGGTCCAGCCTGCCCTTGCTGCCTTGGAAGTAGTTATAGGAACTTGTTAAAAAGTGTGGCATTGTTATTTTCTGTTTGACTTGAGGAAGGAGCACAGGTCTGCAAACGCGTCGCCTATTCGTCGAACCGGCTCCAGCCCCTGGAAGTGACGTAATTCCCCTGGTTGTCGGCGTGCGCTCCACCGACAGGAAGTGTCAGCAGTGGATGTCTCAGCCTGACTCACCAACGATCACCAATCTCCAGTACATGGAACATACCCACTTTATGGATGCCCGGCTCATCATATTGATCACATGCCACTGTACCTTTGTGAGTACAACATTTTTTAAAAATTGGATTTAAAGAAACCTCTTAGAATGGGATTTTCAAGGCAACAACAATTATTTTAAAATATTATATAAATTTATTGTACAAAAATATATAGAATTTTGACACATAATACATGTTCCATATCGATAAAAAAACAAATAACCCAAACTTATGATTGATAAATGAACAGAATGATGAAAATTCCGACGCGTTTCCACATGGCTTTGTAGTAGCCAGTCTTCATCAGGGAATTATTGATCATCATCTATGAATTATATCAAAGGGGCTTATTAGTATATCTCTATACGGATAATTAATTAGTGACCACAGAACGATCACTAAGTTTAAACATTTAATTGCCTATATATAGAAAGTGAACACACTTACATCTACAAACATATCATCATGTATGGTGTTGCTCCCCCCTATATGTCCTCAACTCCAGGATGTCCGAAAAAGGCAGATATTTCTAATATCTCTCTACAAGACGGCTAGCAAATTACTTTTTCATTGCTGAATAGGTGTTTAAATCGATAAACTCAGGCCACTAAGGAAGAAAAAAAAACAAGAAGACCAAAAACTAAATGAGTAAGTTGGATCAGGCTAAGCCAAGTACAGGTGGTTTGGGCTGTCAATAATTTTCCAGCCCAGCCCGTGCACATTGAAATGACTTACCCGGTCTCGTCTTCAAGAGAGTTCCAGAGATCCCGTCCAACAGGATGAATATCCTGTATATAGGAGAGCACACTCCTGCAGCTCCAGCTGCGGAGAGGGAATACACCATATGCCGCCTCAGGCACCCTTAAATAGAGACCCAGGAGATCCGGTCCGCCCCTGTGGGCGTTGTCTGATGACGCGGTGCGTGAACGACGCACAGCATCATCACGGCCGCATCCCGCCTAACATAGGCGTTCTGGCTGGTTAAACTACCAAGACCAGAATGCAAGTGGGCGATCACCTCCCACAAGATCCGGCCGCACATGCGCACGGCGCACCCCGTGAACGGGCATCAGGGCGCGTCGCCGCCGGCCGGCCAAACCATGGGAGGGATCGCATTCACCGCTGTCTCATCTGGCCAAACGATGGATCATGGCCAGAGAGCGGAGGTCATATAGGGGCAATCATGGGATGGTGACCATGCCAATCGGGAGGCCCAGTATGGACCACGATGACATGGGGAGAGGTCTAAAGGTCCAAAGTAATGGAGAAGAACTAGTTCAAGTCCATTCAAGGACAATAGACCACCTAGGGCCAACCCGAAGTGCCAGGTAGAGTCCAAGGGGGATAAAAGGTGGTCCAACAACTCCATAGGAGAAAGGAGAGAAGGAAAAAACTCCCCATAAACGTGTCCCCAGGGAAAGATCCCACCCAAAGAATTCTGGGGTGCAATCTGACCCGGAGACGCGTGGTTGGATATACCACACCAGGATCCCATGGGCGGGGGAAGAAGAGGAGTTAAATGTGGCTTACCCGACTGGGTATAAGACAACCCAGAATCGGGTACCACACCCCAAAACTTCCCCCAAGAAGGGCAAAAACCACTGGCAAAAAAGGGGGCCCACCAAAGGATGGGTGACCCCATCTGAACGGTGGGCCCCTGTGCATAGCCTCCAGGGACATAGAACGGACGTCCCAAGGGGAAAACAAATATCCCATTGGAGACAGTCCCAGTATCCCCAGCCCCTGGCCCCCTAATGGATGGAAAACAGGAGGTTTAAGAGGGGATTTTGGGGAAACCCACCGTCCCCAGAGGCTATGCTGCCAGGTAGAGAGATTTCAAGAAAGAAAACCTGCATTCCGGTCGACCGCCAGACATCCTGGATATTTGAGTCTGTGGGGTGAGCATCATCATTTACAAAAATGAGCAAACAAAAATAGATAAATGAGTAAAAAAAGGGAGACCCCCCTTGAAGAATAATGTTTAAATCCTCCATAAAAACACGTGTGCCTTGACCGTGGCCACTCCCAACGCTACATGATATCCCCAAACCATGAAAGTGAAGAACAAAAGGTCAAGAAGAGAGGAAGAAAGAAGAAATAACATCCATTAGTGCATCCAGAAGGAATAAGAAACAGTTGAGTAGACTGACCTCCACCTATAATGAAAGGTGTGATATAAATAGATCAGTCCGTTTTCCCAGAACTGTAACCTTCCAAGAATGGCCTGAAGCTTTCAGCCTCATTAAGGCCCGGGGGGGTCGTTGCCCTAAGGCTTCTAATCCAGCGCATTTCCCGCTGTAGAAGAACCTTATTCCAATCTCCCCCTCTCCCGGGGATGTGTAGTCTGTCCAGAACTGTGAAATTCACTTTGGGAAGTCGATAATTATGACCCTTGGCTACATGGCTACATAGCTACTCCCTGTACCTGGAGGTAGTGGGAATTTTTAAATACAAAAAGTTGACTTCCTTTCGGTCATGAAATTAAAACATTATGTAAAATTAAGACAGTCCAAAAGTTCTGCCTCTGATCCGTCCCAAATCATGAATACGTCATCTATGTACCTCTGCCAAACCAAGATATCCATAGACGCACGCTCAGACGACAAAAAATCTCTTTCCAAATCATGGGGTATACTATTACCTGGAGGTAGTGGGAATTGTTAAACACACACACGTTATGTCTGAGGATGAAATCCAGCATTTGTAAGATAAATGTATTGAATTTCCAATCAGTGGTGGTTCTTCAATGATTCGTAAAAGATGGATTGTATCTTTGGTGTAGGAGGGTAGGTCCATAACATGAGGCCTCAGATGATTATCAATCACCTGGCTGATACCCTCCGAGATTGAGCCATTG
Organism: Lithobates sylvaticus; assembly: GCA_028564925.1. Taxonomy (NCBI): domain Eukaryota; kingdom Metazoa; phylum Chordata; class Amphibia; order Anura; family Ranidae; genus Lithobates; species Lithobates sylvaticus. The sequence goes on from CM053029.1 coordinate 213,950,971, forward strand.
CCCGATACAATGGCTGGGGAAAATAATACTGGGAGAAAATGAATATGAAACAATTCGCAAAATTATTACTAAGCATTGGTCCATCTTAACAGAGGATCCAATTGTTGGTAGTTTAGTCACACCCCTCCCATTAATCACCTATAAAAAGGCTGGATCGATATGAAACAATTCGCAAAATTAAACCTAAAAAAAAAAGAAGGCTGGGGAAAATAATACACGAATTGTTTTGCGATTTTCTAATGAATATGAAACAATTCGCAAAATTATTACTAAGCATTGGTCCATCTTAACAGAGGATCCAATTGTTGGTAGTTTAGTCACACCCCTCCCATTAATCACCTATAAAAAGGCTGGATCGATAGGCAGTATGATCACACAAAGTGAATACAGAGGTAGTGTCAGGAAGGACCCATGTAAAAACTTTGGTACCTTCCCATGCGGGAATTGTTCACTTTGCCCGGTTATTGGACGGAGAGCCACACTGACACTGCCAAATGGGGTAGACTTCTCCCTGAGACATTTTGCCTCCTGTCAGACTCGGGGGGTCGTCTACCTCATGCAGTGTCAGTGTGGTGCTTTTTATGTTGGGAAAACGAGACAGAAACTGGCTAAAAGGGTGGAGAGACATATGCATGATATGAAAATTTGCAACCTATATCTACCATTGGGACGACATGTAGCCAAGGGTCATAATTATCGACTTCCCAAAGTGAATTTCACAGTTCTGGACAGACTACACATCCCCGGGAGAGGGGGAGATTGGAATAAGGTTCTTCTACAGCGGGAAATGCGCTGGATTAGAAGCCTTAGGGCAACGACCCCCCCGGGCCTTAATGAGGCTGAAAGCTTCAGGCCATTCTTGGAAGGTTACAGTTCTGGGAAAACGGACTGATCTATTTATATCACACCTTTCATTATAGGTGGAGGTCAGTCTACTCAACTGTTTCTTATTCCTTCTGGATGCACTAATGGATGTTATTTCTTCTTTCTTCCTCTCTTCTTGACCTTTTGTTCTTCACTTTCATGGTTTGGGGATATCATGTAGCGTTGGGAGTGGCCACGGTCAAGGCACACGTGTTTTTATGGAGGATTTAAACATTATTCTTCAAGGGGGGTCTCCCTTTTTTTACTCATTTATCTATTTTTGTTTGCTCATTTTTGTAAATGATGATGCTCACCCCACAGACTCAAATATCCAGGATGTCTGGCGGTCGACCGGAATGCAGGTTTTCTTTCTTGAAATCTCTCTACCTGGCAGCATAGCCTCTGGGGACGGTGGGTTTCCCCAAAATCCCCTCTTAAACCTCCTGTTTTCCATCCATTAGGGGGCCAGGGGCTGGGGATACTGGGACTGTCTCCAATGGGATATTTGTTTTCCCCTTGGGACGTCCGTTCTATGTCCCTGGAGGCTATGCACAGGGGCCCACCGTTCAGATGGGGTCACCCATCCTTTGGTGGGCCCCCTTTTTTGCCAGTGGTTTTTGCCCTTCTTGGGGGAAGTTTTGGGGTGTGGTACCCGATTCTGGGTTGTCTTATACCCAGTCGGGTAAGCCACATTTAACTCCTCTTCTTCCCCCGCCCATGGGATCCTGGTGTGGTATATCCAACCACGCGTCTCCGGGTCAGATTGCACCCCAGAATTCTTTGGGTGGGATCTTTCCCTGGGGACACGTTTATGGGGAGTTTTTTCCTTCTCTCCTTTCTCCTATGGAGTTGTTGGACCACCTTTTATCCCCCTTGGACTCTACCTGGCACTTCGGGTTGGCCCTAGGTGGTCTATTGTCCTTGAATGGACTTGAACTAGTTCTTCTCCATTACTTTGGACCTTTAGACCTCTCCCCATGTCATCGTGGTCCATACTGGGCCTCCCGATTGGCATGGTCACCATCCCATGATTGCCCCTATATGACCTCCGCTCTCTGGCCATGATCCATCGTTTGGCCAGATGAGACAGCGGTGAATGCGATCCCTCCCATGGTTTGGCCGGCCGGCGGCGACGCGCCCTGATGCCCGTTCACGGGGTGCGCCGTGCGCATGTGCGGCCGGATCTTGTGGGAGGTGATCGCCCACTTGCATTCTGGTCTTGGTAGTTTAACCAGCCAGAACGCCTATGTTAGGCGGGATGCGGCCGTGATGATGCTGTGCGTCGTTCACGCACCGCGTCATCAGACAACGCCCACAGGGGCGGACCGGATCTCCTGGGTCTCTATTTAAGGGTGCCTGAGGCGGCATATGGTGTATTCCCTCTCCGCAGCTGGAGCTGCAGGAGTGTGCTCTCCTATATACAGGATATTTATCCTGTTGGACGGGATCTCTGGAACTCTCTTGAAGACGAGACCGGGTAAGTCATTTCAATGTGCACGGGCTGGGCTGGAAAATTATTGACAGCCCAAACCACCTGTACTTGGCTTAGCCTGATCCAACTTACTCATTTAGTTTTTGGTCTTCTTGTTTTTTTCTTCCTTAGTGGCCTGAGTTTATCGATTTAAACACCTATTCAGCAATGAAAAAGTAATTTGCTAGCCGTCTTGTAGAGAGATATTAGAAATATCTGCCTTTTTCGGACATCCTGGAGTTGAGGACATATAGGGGGGAGCAACACCATACATGATGATATGTTTGTAGATGTAAGTGTGTTCACTTTCTATATATAGGCAATTAAATGTTTAAACTTAGTGATCGTTCTGTGGTCACTAATTAATTATCCGTATAGAGATATACTAATAAGCCCCTTTGATATAATTCATAGATGATGATCAATAATTCCCTGATGAAGACTGGCTACTACAAAGCCATGTGGAAACGCGTCGGAATTTTCATCATTCTGTTCATTTATCAATCATAAGTTTGGGTTATTTGTTTTTTTATCGATATGGAACATGTATTATGTGTCAAAATTCTATATATTTTTGTACAATAAATTTATATAATATTTTAAAATAATTGTTGTTGCCTTGAAAATCCCATTCCAAGAGGTTTCTTTAAATCCAATATTCTGGGGGATGATGGCAACCATAGTGTCGTTAGGCGAGAGCTCAATCTTTTTCACATATATTTAGGGTGGACAATACACCCAACCTCGCTTCAGAGCTCCTGCCTTTTGACACGGACCCCATCTTTGAAAAATATTTTACAAATGGACATAATTGTTCCCTCTTGAAATAGGGATTTTCATAGACCTATTGTGTTTAGAGGGATTATGATCCTTTTCCTACTTTCCTCGTACATATTGGTTGGGGATTGAAGATTTTGTGTGAAAAAAATTTTGTTTTTTGTTCTCCTTTTCACGTGTATGTTCTTTTACTGTGGATCACTGCTGAGGCGCTGATATAGTAAGCCATGGGAGACCTACAGGGCAAGGAATGGGAGGATCTAATGACTAGTATCCATAATGACTACCAGGGAAAAGAGCAGACAACATCCAATTTGACTGCTCTTTTCCTCAATTTGACCAGAACTTTAGAAAGAAAGTCGGCCCTTCATTGGCACATCCATTCCTTGGAACGCTACATACGCGAAAACATCAATCCAATAGGGTTGCGTATTCAGATATTTCCTATTTTAGAAAATATCTCCAAGGAATTAAGGGTCAAGTGGGAAAGTAAATTGAACGACTGTTCCAGAAATTTAATGATGTTATTGCAAGACGAATACAGACTTCAGCTAGTGACAATGAATGAGGAAATAGGTTCCTTATATACTCGTTTGACCATTCTAAAAAGTCATGAAGACTATGCCAATTTAGAAACCAAACTTAAGGAACATTTGGAAAACTTTAGCAAACAGATTCTTATTAAAAAAGAAAAAAAGTATTGGAGGGATAAAAATGCTTTTAGTGATGGCCGAGCGTACAAGTGGAATACAGAAAATAATAACAATAATAAAAAATTCAAGAATTCAAAAATGGGACGCAAGGATAAAAGAGGTCCACCTGATAATACCTTCAAATCAAATGAGGATTTATCTGACACACCCTCCAATTCGTCCTCCTCAGCCTCATCCCATACAGGCCGCCAACTTGGAAAGAGGAAGGGTCTGTTCCCCAAGCAACATGATATGGATGGGGAGATCCATCAATTGCCCAAAAAAACTGCCATAGACATACAAATGGACAAAGATGGTAAGATAGCAGGGCCTATGCCTAAAAGTTCAACCAGTAGCATTTTGAAGGTGAATCTTTCAAATCGCACCAAAGGGGGCACTAAAAAGGAGCAGGGAGCAATTCCCAAAAACCAACGTACCCAATTAGACGATTTTTTAGATCGCAATCGGATGCCACAGGGACTCCCTGTATTACAAACAGGGTTACCGATGGTATCCATGATTCAAACAGGGATGGAATCCTCCATACCCAAGGGTCAACCGAAGGAGGATTGAATGTTATCAATCTCTCTTCGCATACCTTGACCAAATCTGAACATGAGGTGCTTACCCTTGGTCTATCTTTTTGCCCAGACAAAACTACCGATGTTTTCGAAGTAGTAAAAGATATTAATCTCTTTGCCCGTAAATTATTTTATAAATGTCTTTATAATAAACAAAGTAAAAAGGAGGATGATATACCTCAAAATTTAAAAGCAGCCGATTTCAGGGCATTAAGGGACCTCAATCTATTGCTGCTTGAAAGCGGTGCCTGGGATGATGTTGATGAGGACGAATTGGATAGTGTAGAGAGTGAGGAGGAGAAAGATGGGGATACTGTTTATGAATCCAAAAAATTTAAGCGGAGTTCACATGCCTTTCCCCAGTTGAGCCAAAATCCTACATTGGCTCTGTTTGTGAAACAAACGACCAAGGATTTGGAAAGACTAAAAGAGGAATCTGGATTGCATAATTTAGACAGAGATCAAAGAAGGGCATTGCTTGCTCTGAAGAATAATGGGGATATTACCATTAAAAATTCAGATAAAGGAGGCAACATTGTCATCATGAATAACATTGATTATGAAAATATGTGTCTAAAGATATTAAACAATCAACAATGTTACCAAAAAATCTCTGCCTCGCTGGTGGATAGATACAATGAGGATTTTTATATCCTGGTAGATGAGGCCCTTAATGAAGGAGTAATTACTAGAGAAATCTGGGATTTTATAAGAACTAGACACCCACGCCTTCCCACTCTCTATGCCCTCCCCAAGGTACATAAAAATCTTAAGAACCCTCCCGGAAGACCCATTGTATCGGGCAATGGCTCAATCTCGGAGGGCATCAGCCAGGTGATTGATAATCATCTGAGGCCTCATGTTATGGACCTACCCTCCTACACCAAAGATACAATCCATCTTTTACGAATCATTGAAGATTTGGTTATTCCAAAAAGTGCCATTCTAGCCACGATCGATGTGGAGTCATTATATAATAGTATACCCCATGATTTGGGGATTGCAGTGGTGGATAGGGTACTCAAACAAAGAACCACCACTGATTGGAAATTCAATACATTTATCTTACAAATGCTGGATTTCATCCTCAGACATAATGTGTTTGTGTTTAACAATTCCCACTACCTCCAGGTACAGGGAGTAGCTATGGGGACGTGTTGTGCGCCCTCATATGCGAACCTGTACCTGGGGGAGTGGGAAAGAGATTTTTTGTCGTCTGAGCGTGCGTCTATGTACACCTGCCATATCTTGGTTTGGCAGAGGTACATAGATGACGTATTCATTATTTGGGACGGATCAGAGGCAGAACTTTTGGACTGTCTTAAGTTTATGAACCACAATTGTTTTAATCTGTTCTTCACAATGAGCCATGACCGAAAGGAAGTCAACTTTCTTGATATTTGCATCCAGAAATCACCTGATGGGAACCTGATGAGCAAACTCTTCAGGAAAGAAACTGCAGGGAATACCCTGCTCCATGCGGACAGCTTCCACCCACCTTTTCTGAAAAAATCCATTCCCTATAGCCAATTCCTTCGTATCAAAAGGAACTGTGCTAGAGAGGAAGATTTTCAATATGAATGTGACGAACTGACCAAGAGACTACTCATTAGGGGCTACACCAAAAGTAGCCTCAAAAAAGCCTTTAATAGAGTCAAAGCCAAAAATAGGAAAGATCTGCTCTTTAAACCTAAAAAAAAGAAGGCTGGGGAAAATAATACACGAATTGTTTTGCGATTTTCTAATGAATATGAAACAATTCGCAAAATTATTACTAAGCATTGGTCCATCTTAACAGAGGATCCAATTGTTGGTAGTTTAGTCACACCCCTCCCATTAATCACCTATAAAAAGGCTGGATCGATAGGCAGTATGATCACACAAAGTGAATACAGAGGTAGTGTCAGGAAGGACCCATGTAAAAACTTTGGTACCTTCCCATGCGGGAATTGTTCACTTTGCCCGGTTATTGGACGGAGAGCCACACTGACACTGCCAAATGGGGTAGACTTCTCCCTGAGACATTTTGCCTCCTGTCAGACTCGGGGGGTCGTCTACCTCATGCAGTGTCAGTGTGGTGCTTTTTATGTTGGGAAAACGAGACAGAAACTGGCTAAAAGGGTGGAGAGACATATGCATGATATGAAAATTTGCAACCTATATCTACCATTGGGACGACATGTAGCCAAGGGTCATAATTATCGACTTCCCAAAGTGAATTTCACAGTTCTGGACAGACTACACATCCCCGGGAGAGGGGGAGATTGGAATAAGGTTCTTCTACAGCGGGAAATGCGCTGGATTAGAAGCCTTAGGGCAACGACCCCCCCGGGCCTTAATGAGGCTGAAAGCTTCAGGCCATTCTTGGAAGGTTACAGTTCTGGGAAAACGGACTGATCTATTTATATCACACCTCTTATTATAGGTGGAGGTCAGTCTACTCAACTGTTTCTTATTCCTTCTGGATGCACTAATGGATGTTATTTCTTCTTTCTTCCTCTCTTCTTGACCTTTTGTTCTTCACTTTCATGGTTTGGGGATATCATGTAGCGTTGGGAGTGGCCACGGTCAGGGCACACGTGTTTTTATGGAGGATTTAAACATTATTCTTCATGGGGGGTCTCCCTTTTTTTACTCATTTATCTATTTTTGTTTGCTCATTTTTGTAAATGATGATGCTCACCCCACAGACTCAAATATCCAGGATGTCTGGCGGTCGACCGGAATGCAGGTTTTCTTTCTTGAAATCTCTCTACCTGGCAGCATAGCCTCTGGGGACGGTGGGTTTCCCCAAAATCCCCTCTTAAACCTCCTGTTTTCCATCCATTAGGGGGCCAGGGGCTGGGGATACTGGGACTGTCTCCAATGGGATATTCGTTTTCCCCTTGGGACGTCCGTTCTATGTCCCTGGAGGCTATGCACAGGGGCCCACCGTTCAGATGGGGTCACCCATCCTTTGGTGGGCCCCCTTTTTTGCCAGTGGTTTTTGCCCTTCTTGGGGGAAGTTTTGGGGTGTGGTACCCGATTCTGGGTTGTCTTATACCCAGTCGGGTAAGCCACATTTAACTCCTCTTCTTCCCCCGCCCATGGGATCCTGGTGTGGTATATCCAACCACGCGTCTCCGGGTCAGATTGCACCCCAGAATTCTTTGGGTGGGATCTTTCCCTGGGGACACGTTTATGGGGAGTTTTTTCCTTCTCTCCTTTCTCCTATGGAGTTGTTGGACCACCTTTTATCCCCCTTGGACTCTACCTGGCACTTCGGGTTGGCCCTAGGTGGTCTATTGTCCTTGAATGGACTTGAACTAGTTCTTCTCCATTACTTTGGACCTTTAGACCTCTCCCCATGTCATCGTGGTCCATACCGGGCCTCCCGATTGGCATGGTCACCATCCCATGATTGCCCCTATATGACCTCCGCTCTCTGGCCATGATCCATCGTTTGGCCAGATGAGACAGCGGTGAATGCGATCCCTCCCATGGTTTGGCCGGCCGGCGGCGACGCGCCCTGATGCCCGTTCACGGGGTGCGCCGTGCGCATGTGCGGCCGGATCTTGTGGGAGGTGATCGCCCACTTGCATTCTGGTCTTGGTAGTTTAACCAGCCAGAACGCCTATGTTAGGCGGGATGCGGCCGTGATGATGCTGTGCGTCGTTGACGCACCGCGTCATCAGACAACGCCCACAGGGGCGGACCGGATCTCCTGGGTCTCTATTTAAGGGTGCCTGAGGCGGCATATGGTGTATTCCCTCTCCGCAGCTGGAGCTGCAGGAGTGTGCTCTCCTATATACAGGATATTTATCCTGTTGGACGGGATCTCTGGAACTCTCTTGAAGACGAGACCGGGTAAGTCATTTCAATGTGCACGGGCTGGGCTGGAAAATTATTGACAGCCCAAACCACCTGTACTTGGCTTAGCCTGATCCAACTTACTCATTTAGTTTTTGGTCTTCTTGTTTTTTTTTTTTTCTTCCTTAGTGGCCTGAGTTTATCGATTTAAACACCTATTCAGCAATGAAAAAGTAATTTGCTAGCCGTCTTGTAGAGAGATATTAGAAATATCTGCCTTTTTCGGACATCCTGGAGTTGAGGACATATAGGGGGGAGCAACACCATACATGATGATATGTTTGTAGATGTAAGTGTGTTCACTTTCTATATATAGGCAATTAAATGTTTAAACTTAGTGATCGTTCTGTGGTCACTAATTAATTATCCGTATAGAGATATACTAATAAGCCCCTTTGATATAATTCATAGATGATGATCAATAATTCCCTGATGAAGACTGGCTACTACAAAGCCATGTGGAAACGCGTCGGAATTTTCATCATTCTGTTCATTTATCAATCATAAGTTTGGGTTATTTGTTTTTTTATCGATATGGAACATGTATTATGTGTCAAAATTCTATATATTTTTGTACAATAAATTTATATAATATTTTAAAATAATTGTTGTTGCCTTGAAAATCCCATTCCAAGAGGTTTCTTTAAATCCAATTGGTCCAATTTTGATGCCACTTACACAGGCATTCCTTGAAATCGCGGCAAAATCGCAGTACAAAAAGCAGCAAAAACGCTGTAATTCGCACAATTTTCTGCCTGAAAACGCTACGCTCAGGTGTGAATGCAGCCTAACTGACAACAGGACAGCAGCACCTCAGCTCACAATACAGCAGCTAGGCCCAACAGCTTAGAAGCGACTGCTGTTTAATTACATTACAGGGCTGGCATGCAGCCAGCCAAGATCTGTGGAAAAACACAGTGCCTGTGCTATGAACTTTAAAAATGAATATCTTCACAATGCTTATAGATACAGATATGAATGAGGGCTTGTTTAAAATGACTTGTACTGCTTATTCAGAACAACTACTGAAAAAGGGCCAACCCTCACTATTTCAGCATGTGCAAAACTCATGGTTCTCTGCGTTACAATTCTATATTAGACTAGTTTCCTTACAAAAACTACAACATTGTCCACACCAAAATGTGTTCTGTCTAAGGCCTGTTTTAGTGCCCATTTTGATGATGCAATGCAGTTTGATTTTGGATGGGCTTGCAATGCTTCTTAAAGCGGAGCTCCACCCAAAAGGGGAAGCTCCAGGGAGCGTGGGTACCTGGTTTTGACTTAACCGGATGTTCGGCACCCCTCCTCCTTCCCCCGCAGCCGGCCTTTTCACAGAGCACATCACGATTCACACATGCGCAATAGGGACCGACTGTGAAGCCGCAAGGCTTCACTGCTGGTTTCCCTTAGTGGAAATGGTGGCGGCAGTACCCAATATCCGATTGAAAAATCGGCTCGGGTGAAGACACCGCTGGATTCCTGGACAGGTAAGTGTCCTAATATTAAAAGTCAGCAGCTACAGTATTTGTAGCTGCTGAAATTTTACTTTTTTCTGCAGAAGCCTGGAGCTCCTCTTTAATGAAGGTAAAAAAAGCAACAGATATTGCCCTTTTTGTATTGCAGCACATCACAGTTTAAGAGTATTGTCCGTTACTGTAATAAAGTGTTGGGGTGCCATTCACATTTTCACATTGCGGGAATGTATGTGTAGTGCAACATACATTTTACTGCATATTACCACAATGCAAATACATGCAGTAAATGGGCCATTCCACTACCAATACACTTGTTTTTCTGAAAAAAATATAAAAGTACTGTTTTGTATGATTATTCCTAGGAAAAGTAAAGTCAACTAAATTGTTACACAACTTGGCAGTATATGAGGTATATATTGTAGCATAAAATAACCATTACAATCTCAATATCTCATATTAATCCAGTGTGCTGACATAGTTTGGCATTGTTTCCTGTGTTCTTTACATATAAGCCCCATGCTGCTGTTCACATTTAATGTCTGATGAGATATTTGCTGACCCTTATTTGGGGTCAGATCATACACATACAACAAACACCCTTGTGTATAATAACACTCGTTATGCGTTCAGATGCCTTCAGTTAAGTGTCTTGGCAACTGATGTCTTATGCACTAATGGGAGCGCAATTAGTATACTTTCCTGCAGCAACCTCCTCCCTCCCCCTCATTCTGTATGGTGTTTTAGGTCACAAAGGTAGATTATTTATGTACAAGAAGGCTGACAGAAGTTGCAGGATTTATAGAGAGCCACAAGGCAAATCCCCACAAGGAACCGATTAAGGCCTGACAGGGAAATGCACCACAGACATCCCTGGCTATGGTGCATTTCCCTGTCAGGCCTTAATCGGTTCCTTGTGGGGATTTGCTTCTTTATCGTTTCCATTCTTACAACTGTTGGATGGATAGCCATCTGTTGAACATTATCTGTATGATGTGCACCAGCAGATCATAGGATCATTCCAGGTACACTATATTGGGTGTAACATATGTGGCCGGGACACGCCCTTTGTGCCTAGCTTGATTGCCACATTTCCAGTACTCCCTGACATCTTGTACTGGCTCACGGATCTGATCCCTGGAGGCGAACCTTCCCACATTCCCAATTTTTTCACGTTGGATGCTTCTGGATGGTGACTTAAGAAGAGGTTCTACTCTTTAATAACCTCAAAACGCGCTGGGCACTTTTGGCCTCAGTTCATTGCTTAGGACTCATCAGTGTGGTGTTATCATTCTTTATTGTGTTTGTATGCACTTCTGTGTTTCTTTTGTATGCCACCAATAATTAATTGTGCATCCATATGTTTTTATTGCCTTTCATGTTTTAATTTTTCTAATAAAACCATATTTTGATATAATTTTGAAGACTCCTGCCTCCCAAAGTCCCACAAGAGGAAAAATTGTCCTATTACATAGGGATGTGGGCAGGTGGTCTTCTTCCATATAGTTTTTGGTACTACCAGTATTTATAGGAATTGGCTAGGGGTGCTGACATCGCGGGATATCTGGACAGGTAAATGTCCTTATATGAAAAATCAGCAGCTACAGTATTTGTAGCTGCTGACTTTATTTTTTATTTTATACAGGATGGAACGTTAAGCTGGCCATACACCATTTCTTTTTGTTCAACAGATTCCTCCATCTACACAAACAAGGTGGATTGAGGAATCCTCCTCCTCTACCAGGACAGAATGAACTATTCATTAACTGCAGGCTGCAGCTGCTGCAGGATTTTTACGCCTGCTGTAGCGATTATGAGGAGCTCTCACTCTCCCTGTTGGATTTTGTACTGAATGCAACAGGAGGGGGCTGCGGCATGCAATGGTCAGTGGGAATACCTACAATTCCCAGGTGGACAGGAGCAAGGAATTGTGACAAAGAGATCTCCCTCTTGGAGCATCCAAAACATATAAGAATTCAGGGGCAGACTCAGCACACCGTACTCCTACATGGTAATGCTTTTACAGCTACAACCTTTTAGAGTATTTTACATAAGACATGAAAGAACACTTCTACAGAAATACAGAAAATGTTAAAAAAAGAAAAAAAAGAAAGATCTGTATTTTTTTGGTTACCAGGTACAGCACTGATGAGAAGCATTGAAATGTCTCTTACATTAATCTTTACGTGCTTAGGAAGTGAATAGAGCTAGTGCACAATTATCTTTACCTAATCCGACCCATTTCACTTGATGGTGACGTGTACAAGATGAACATAACAGTAGCTGCTTTTTACTGTGTATTACAGCAATGTATGTGTGCATGAACCCTAAACGTTTTCTTATATTTATGTAACACTCACCCCTGTAAGGTCCGCTGATCTGCCACAGGCTCCTCTCCCCAGAGTAGTGCAGCGGCAGCCAGGCACAGGGCAACAGTCACTGTTCCTGGCTCAATGAACAGTCTAGGGGTTGCTGAATAAATGTATAGGGCATAGGGAGCTGTGGGATACTCCATTAACTCTGAACAGCATTGAGAGAGCACTCTTCACTTTGGTCTACTCCTTAGGACAATCCCCTTTAGTAATGGCGCAGAAATTGAACTGCACTGAAACATCGTCAGAGATATCCCAGACCAGGCAAGCACTAGTATGGATATACAAAGGATGGCAGCAGAAGTCACCAGGATCCTGCACTCAGGTTTGTACTCACAATGTTCCTCTATACTTTGATACCTCCTTTCAATATTGGACAGCAATTTTCCTTAATGAACTCTCCAATCCGGATACTCAATGAAATCCTTCACTTAGCTTCAGAGATTCTTAACAAAACAGGTCCCCCAGCTCTGCCACAGATGAGCACAGGTAGGATTTCAGCTGGGCTTCCTGGAAGGGCAGCAGCCCTTCAGGCTGGGAACTTCTCCTCCTGGGCAAGAACAGGGCAGCTCCAAACATATATACACTCCCCTAGCCACCTTCTGGTCCCCCTTCCCCAGGGATTGGCTGAGACAACATACAGTTAGGTTCATATATATTTGGACACAGGTACAATTTTTTCAGGTATTTAACAAAACATTTTCAAGTTATAGTTAAATAATGGATATGGCCTGAAAGTGCACACTCTCAGGTTTAATTTAAGGGTATGTACATCCAAATCGGAGGAAGGGTTTAGGAATTACAGCTCTTAAGAAAAGCCAACCACCTTTTTCAAGGGACCAAACGTAGTTAAACAATTGAATTAAAAGCTGTTTCATGGCCAAGTGTGGGCTACTCATTCGTTATTTCTTCATCAATAAAGCAGGTAAAAGGTCTGGAGTTGATTCTAAGTGTGGTATTTTCATTTGGAATCTATTGCTGTGAACCTACATCATGCGTTCAAAGGAGCTATCCATGCAAGTGAAACAGGTCATTGTAAGGCTTCAAAAGTGAAACAAATCCACCAGAGACATAGGAGAAACATTAAAAGTGGCCAAATCAACAAATTGGTACATTCTGAGAAAATAAGAATGCACTGGTGAGCTCAGCAACATAATAAGGCCTGGATGTCCATGGAAGACAACAATCCTCTCTATGGTAAAGAAAAACACATTCACAGCATCCAGACAAGTAAAGGACACGCTCCAGGAGGTGGGCGTATAATTGTCAAACTCTACAATTAAGAGAAGACTTCATGAGAACAAATACAAAGAGGTTCACCACAAGGTGCAAAACATTCATAAGCCTGGAGAATAGAAAAGCCAGATTAGACTTTGCCAAAAAACATCTAAAAAAAGCCAGACCAGATCTGGAAAAGCTTTCTTTGGACGGATGAAACTAAAATTAATCTGTACCAGAATGATGGGAAGAAAAAGGCTTGTGGAGAAGGCTTGGAACAGCCCATGATCTAAAGCACACAACGTCATCTGTAAAACATGGTTGAGGCAGTGTGATGGCATGGGCATGCTTGGCTTCCAGTGACACTGGGTCATTGGTGTTTATTGATGATGTGACAGAAGACAGAAGCAGCGGGATGAATTCTGCAGTGTTTAAAGAAATACTGTCTGCCCAGATTCAGCCAAATGCAGCAAAGTTAATTGGATGGCACTTCACAGTACAGATGGACAATGATCCAAAACACACTGCAAAAGCAACCCAGGAGTTTTTGAAGGAAAAGACGTAGAATATTCTGCATCATGGCAGTGGTAGATTAAACATAGGCCAAGATGGCAGTTTCCTTGCCTGAAAACGATAGGAGGGTTTACTTTCACTTTAAGTGAAGTGCATGTGTGGAGTCTCCTACGTGACCCACACTTAGCGCCCAACAAGAAGGGAAACATGGAGGAAGTGTCACCTGCCTACCCTCTTACATGGACATGGGGCTGAAGTTTCTCTGCTGCAGAATCTTGTTGCTGAGAATCTAATGACCCATCTGAATGGGCCCCTAGGGGTACAGTACAATGATTCTGCCCTTCCATTTTTCTATTTAACTTCAGGTCTTGCAGACAGGTCTGTCTGATTGAGGAACAATATAAACTCTATGTGGCTGAGATTTTTCAGCCAATCAGGCTGAACATTGTTGATAGGAGCAGAAATTAGAGATAAGCTCATTGTGTCACAATATTCCTTTCCTGCCCAATCATAAATTGGTTAATAACCAGCCTCTCTTGTTTAAAGCGGTAGTAAACCCAAAACCAAAAATGAAATATATTGCAGCTTACCAATCATTAGATGTGGTTGCTGCATTAGTTTCATCTTCTTTGGCTTTCCCCCTCTGTTTTCACCTGGTAATCAGACCAGTAACACACCTCCTGTATTAGAGTGCCCCCACTCTGGATGAAGGAGTACAGGGGCACCTTTGGATAGGGGTATTGTCAATCCAGGGGAGGTGTTTTTATTTGCGCCCCTCGCCCAACAAAAAAAATGGAGCACCAGCTGCCGCTGTTTTCTACCTTTGTTAGGAGTGTGTTGAACTGCATGGAATTGTGTATTTTCAATCAGACTAAAGCCCGATACACACGCTCGGATTATCCGAGGACCAGGTCCATCGGATCATATCCGTCGTACTTTGTCCGATGTTGGTTTTGCGTACACACGGTCGGACAAAGTTGTCGGAAAATCCGATCATTCTGAACGTGGTGACGTTTGTTGCCTACGACGGGACTACGTAGAGGCTAGTAGCCAATAGCTTTGGTCTTGTAATGTGATCTGAGCATGCGTAGCACTTTGTCCGTCGGAATTCGCTACACACGATCAGATTTGGTGTGATCGGACTTTGTTGTCAAAAAATCTATCCAGCAGGAGATAGGACTTTGTCCGTCGGACAATCCGATGGAAACTGTCCGATGGTGCCTACACACGGTCGGAATTTCCAACAACATTGTCTGATAGGACAGAATCCATCGGAAAATCCGACGTGTGTATGGGGCTTAACTATATAACTACAGTACCCCTTGACATTTTCCAAATTTTCTCATGATAAATGGTTTCAACACTTTTTACAAATAAATATGTGAAATGTGTGAGTCTAAACTTTGTAGAAATGCCTTTCGCTGCAATTACAGCTGCAAGTCTTTTGGGGTATGTCTCTACCAGCTTTGCACATCTAGAGAGTACCATATTTGCCCATTCCTCTTTAAAAAATTGCTCAAGCTCTGTTAGATTGGGTCTGTGAACAGCAATTTTCAAGTCTTGCCACAGATTCTCAATTGGATCTAAGTCTAGACTTTGACTGGGTCATTCTAACACATGAATATGATTTGATCAAACCATTCCATTGTAGCTCTGGTGGTGCGAGCCCGAGATTGCAGGGAGAGGCCTCCCTTGCGTCTCCCACTCCTGGTCCCCTGGTGTGGGAACAGGAGAGCCAGGAGTGAGGAGGAGCACGGGTGCCTGGCAGGATCAACAGACCGGTGGGAAGGAAACAGGTTAGCTGAGCAGGCAGGATCTCTGGGAAGCAGGTTCACAGGTAAACCGGATAGCAGAGCTGGCAGGATCACAGGAAGCAGGCTCACGGGTAAACTGGATAGCTGAGCTGGCAGGATCACAGGAAGCAGGCTCACGGGTAAACTGGATAGCAGAGTTGGCAGGATCACAGGAAGCAGGCTCACAGGTAAACCGGATAGCAGAGCTGGCAGGATCACAGGAAGCAGGCTCACAGGTAAACTGGATAGCAGAGCTGGCAGGATCACAGGAAGCAGGCTCACAGGTAAACTGGATAGCAGAGCTGGCAGGATCACAGGAAGCAGGCTCACAGGTAAACCGGATAGCAGAGCTGGCAGGATCACAGGAAACAGGCTCACAGGTAAACCGGATAGCAGAGCTGGCAGGATCACAGGAATCAGGCTCACAGGTAAACTGGATAGCAGAGCTGGCAGGATCACAGGAAGCAGGCTCACAGGTAAACTGGATAGCGGAGCTGACAGGAACTGGACAACGGCTTGGCAAGTAAGTTCACAGGTAAGCTTGGATTGCAGAGCTGACAGGAACTGGACAACGGCTTGGCAAGTAAGTTCACAGGTAAGCTTGGACTGCAGAGCTGACAGGAACTGGACAACGGCTTGGCAAGCAGGTTCACAGGTAAGCTTGGATTGCAGAGCTGACAGGAACTGGACAACGGCTTGGCAAGTAAGTTCACAGGTAAGCTTGGACTGCAGAGCTGACAGGAACTGGACAACGGCTTGGCAAGCAGGTTCACAGGTAAGCTTGGATTGCAGAGCTGACAGGAACTGGACAACGGCTTGGCAAGTAAGTTCACAGGTAAGCTTGGACTGCAGAGCTGACAGGAACTGGACAACGGCTTGGCAAGCAGGTTCACAGGTAAGCTTGGATAGCAGAGCTGACAGGAACTGGACAACGGCTTGGCAAGTAAGTTCACAGGTAAGCTTGGATTGCAGAGCTGACAGGAACTGGACAACGGCTTGGCAAGCAGGTTCACAGGTAAGCTGGGATAGCAGAGCTGACAGGAACTGGACAACGGCTTGGCAAGTACGTTCACAGGTAAGCTTGGATTGCAGAGCTGACAGGAACTGGACAACGGCTTGGCAAGCAGGTTCACAGGTAAGCTGGGATAGCAGAACTGACAGGAGCTGAACACAGGAAACGGAACCACAGACTGGACTGGGACCGGCAGGTGAACAGGCTCGTTACAGAGGGTCAGTTTGCAGACTGGACAAAGGCTAAGCAAGGAACCAAAGTTCATCAAGAAGTCAGGTAATGAATCTGAACTAGAGCAAGGTACAATGGATCAGGCAGGAGGATGGTCACTGGAAGCCGGGGTCGGGTACAGGCAGAAAACAGGATAGTCTTATGGCAAGCCGGGTCAAAGGAACAGGTACAACAGGATCAGGTTACTTTACTACACCACAACGCTGTAGAGCAGACAGCAAAGACCGTCTGCTCAAGTCAGGCTTAAATAGGCCGGCTGGTGCTAACTAGGGCGCGCGCCCGTCTCCCTGTGCGCGGTTGTGCACGTGCCCGCGCCCGGGCGCGCATGCGCAATGGAATCTGAGGGCCAGGACGGCCCGGGTTTAGATTTCTGGCAGGATCTTCATGACATTGCCCCCCTCCTAGGGGCAACCTCCGGGTGCCCCTCTGGGCAAATCTCTCAGGGTGAGCTCTTTTGAAGGCTTGAACTAGACTCTTAGCATGGATATTACACTCGGGCTCCCAGGAGTTTTCTTCAGGACCATATCCCTTCCATTTGATCAAAAACTGGTTCTGATTTCTCCTTTTTCTAACATTTAGTATGGCCTCTACCTCATATTCTTCCTCGCCATCTACCAAGACTGGGTCCGGGGGTACCGTCCTTCTGTTGGAAAAGGGGTTGGAAGTAGAGGGCTTCAACAGGGAAACATGAAAGACTGGATGGACCTTGAGGGAATCAGGAAGTTCCAACTCATAGGCTACTTCATTAATCTTTCGTTTGACTGGAAAGGGACCTAAGAACTTAGGGCCCAGTTTCTTTGAGGGACAAGCCAATTTCAGATTCAAGGTGGAGAGCCACACTGTGTCACCCGGTGCCAGTACCAATTCTCCACGCCTCTTTCGGTCAAAGACTGTTTTGTTATGTTCCTGGGTCCGGGCCATGGTGTCCTGCAGGAGTTGGTTATTGGAAGCAAAGAAGTCAATCTTCTCCTGGACTGCGGGCACAGTACATTCAGGAAGAGAATTGGGCAAAAATGAAGGATGAAAGCCATAGTTGGCAAAAAAGGGTGTCTGTTGGGTGGCCGAGTGGATAGCATTGTTATATGCAAACTCGGCAACTGGTAACAGGGAGATCCAGTCGTCTTGGGAGAAGGAAGAAAAGCATCGAAGATATTGTTCCAGGGTCTGATTGGTTCTTTCGGTCTGCCCATTGGTTTGAGGGTGATAAGCGGAAGAAAACGATAGCTCAATATTGAGGGCCTTGCAGAGTGATTTCCAAAACCGAGAGGTGAATTGTACCCCTCGGTCGGACACTATGTTGGCTGGTACCCCATGGAGTCTGATGACTTCTCGGATGAACACTTGTGCGGTCTCTGAGGCAGAAGGGGTACCCTTCATGGGAACAAAGTGTGCCATCTTTGACAGACGATCAACTATCACGAAGATCGTAGTGTGGTCCTCTGCTGGGGGCAGTTCCACAATGAAATCTATGGACAGCATTTTCCAGGGGCGATCTGGGACTGGTAATGGCTTGAGTAGGCCCCAGGCTTTGGTTCTGTGACTCTTGCTCCGAATACACACAGTGCATGTTTCCACAAATTTCCTGCAGTCTTCCCTTAGCTGAGGCCACCAGAAGGTACGTTGTACCAATTCAGTGGTTTTGGTGACACCAAAGTGTCCGGCAAGCTTGTGGTCATGGCACAATTCCAGGACGGTTACCCGCAGACCCTCGGGAATGAAAATCTTATCCCCATGCCACAATAGCCCATCCTTGGCCTGCAACCCAGGACCGGGAGTGGGTATGAGGCCACTGGAGGCCCGCCTGAGCTGGGACAGTAGGTCTTCCTGAAACAGGAGAAAGTTTCCAGGGGCAAGGATAGTGTCTGGAGGGGAACCATCCTGGGATTTGTGATACATACGAGACAGAGCGTCTGGCTTCGCGTTTTTGGAACCCGGACGATATGTCACGTGAAAAGTAAAACGAGAGAAAAATAAGGCCCAACGGGCCTGTCTAGGTTTTAACCTCTTGGCAGTCTTCAGGTACTCTAGATTCTTGTGATCTGTGAAGATCAGGATTGGGTGAGTAGCCCCTTCTAGCAGGTAACGCCATTCCTCGAGGGCGGTTTTTATGGCCAGTAATTCCCGATCCCCCACATCGTAGTTCTTCTCGGCTGGGGACAGTTTCCGTGAGAAGAATGCCACGGGGTGTAGCAGGGCTTTGATGCCCTGTCTCTGGGACAGGATGGCCCCTACAGCTATTTCTGAGGCATCCACTTCGAGGACAAAGGGCAGAGAAGGATCTGGATGCTTCAGGATAGGGGCTGAGGTAAAGAGCCCCTTGAGGGCCTCGAAGGCCCCTTGGGCCTCAGGGGACCAATGAAAACGGGTACCTTGTTTGGTGAGTTGAGTAATGGGTGCCACTATGGCCGAGAATCCCTTGATGAATTTGCGATAAAAATTGGCAAAGCCAATGAATCGCTGGATCCCCTTTTTATCTGCGGGAACTGGCCAGTCCAGGATGGCTGAGATTTTCTGGGGGTCCATCCTGATGCCTCTACTGGAGATGATCAAACCTAGGAAGGGTATGCTTTCTACCTCAAAGAGACATTTTTCTGCCTTGGCATAGAGGCCATGTTGCCGGAGACGACCCAACACACTTTTAACATGTCCACGATGCAGCTCTAGGGAGGAAGAGAAAATTAGTATATCATCAAGATAAACAACAGCAAAAACATCAAGGAAGTCCCGAAGTACATCATTTATAAAGGCCTGGAAGGTAGCGGGGGCGTTACAAAGTCCAAACGGCATCACCAGGTACTCGAAGTGCCCAAATCGAGACCGAAATGCCGTCTTCCATTCGTCCCCATCCTTTATACGTATCAAATTGTATGCCCCTCTGAGGTCCAGTTTAGAAAAGATGGAGGCCGTGCCAAGCCTCTGAAACAGTTCAGGTACCAGGGGAAGCGGGTAGCGATTTTTGACTGTGACCTCGTTTAGGGCACGGTAGTCCACACAGGGTCTGAGAGAATGGTCCTTCTTTTCTACAAAAAATATTCCTGCACCTGCAGGAGACGTAGATGGGCGGATAAACCCTTTTTTCAGGTTATCATCAATATAGTCCTTTAATTTCCCCTGCTCCACCTCTGTTAACGGGAAAACCCTACCGAAGGGAATCTTGGCCCCGGGAAGGAGTTCAATGGGACAGTCATAGGGCCTATGTGGTGGCAGCACATCTGCCCTTTGTTTACTAAACACATCCAGGTATGCATGGTAGACTTCAGGGATGGACTGACGTAGACCTGCCTCGTTTTCGAGGCAGAGCAGAGCAGAGGGTCCTGCGGGGGCCAAGGAGCCGCAGGACCTTTGGCAGTAGGGAGAAGAAAAGGCCACCTCTCCTGTGGACCAGTTGATGACCGGGTTGTGTGCTTGCAGCCAGGGGATCCCTAGAATGACTGGAAACAGGGGGGAAGAAATTATGTCCAAACATAACAGTTCTTGATGTGACTCTGAGATTACTGTGTGCAATGGGGCAGTCTCCTGAGTCACTGGGCCAGATTTGATGGTGGACCCATCCGCCAGGTGGACAGACAGGCCTTGTTTTCTCAGACGGAGAGGAATTCGATGCCGGGCAGCAAAAGCAGAGTCCATAAAGCAACTGCAGGCACCAGAGTCAATGATAGCTGTGGTTTGTAGGGTCCTTCCTGAGAACTGGAAGGAAACAGAAAGGGCAAGATGAGATGAAACCCCGGTCACAGGATCCACATAACTGGAGAGAATAGTGGGGAACTTACGGAGTTTAGCCGGGCAATTCCGAACATAATGACCAGGCTCTCCACAATACAGGCACAGATTGTTGCTGCGGCGTCTCTGACGTTCTGCTGGGGTGAGAGAAGGCCGCAGGAGTCCAAGTTGCATGGGTTCGGATACTGAAGAGGCACGAGTAGGTTTAACGGGGGGAACAGTGCGGAAGTGACTAGGACCCCTGGGGAGCATCCAGGTAGGTCTTGGGGACCCCAAGGTTCGTTCGGCCCTACGCTCCCGTAGGCGCCGGTCAATTTGGATGCTTAGGTCTATGAGGGAATTCAGGGTCTGGGGTACCCCCACTCTGGCGAGCTCGTCCTTGAGTGCGTCTGAGAGGCCCATGCGGAATTGATGACGGAGGGCAGCATCGTTCCAGTCGGTGTCGGCACCCCAACGCCTGAACTCAGCCACGTAGTCCTCTGCTGGTCTTCGACCCTGTTGGAGAGAACGTAAGGCGGCCTCCGCAGTGGTTGAGAGTTGGGGGTCCTCATAAAGCTGCGCCATGGCATCAAAAAAGGTGGAGAGACTGGTCAATGCTGCATCCTTTTGTTCCACGAGACGGTGGGCCCAGATTTGGGGATCCCCAGTCAGTAGGGCTACCACAAAACCCACCTTGGTGGTCTCTAAAGAGAAGGTCCTAGGTTGCAGGGCAAAATGGAGTTCACAGGAGTTACGGAAAGTTCTAAAGCTACCACGGGCACCCGTAAATTTCTCTGGAGTAGGTACCTTGGGCTCAGGTGGTAGCATCACTATAGTCTGGGTAGGTGCAGGCCCCGTTGGGGGTATTGCTGGGTGAGGAGTTCCTTGGGTACTGGATGGACCAGAAAGGGCCAGTACCCGTTCCTCCAGCCGGGTATAACCCTGCTGGAGGTTCTTCACCGCTTCGGTCAGACCTGCCAGGTGTTGGCATAGCCCCTCCATGGCGGGGGCTCCCTGCTCGGGCTCAGACATGGCTGTCTGCTACTGTCACGTACCTGGTGGTGCGAGCCCGAGATTGCAGGGAGAGGCCTCCCTTGCGTCTCCCACTCCTGGTCCCCTGGTGTGGGAACAGGAGAGCCAGGAGTGAGGAGGAGCACGGGTGCCTGGCAGGATCAACAGACCGGTGGGAAGGAAACAGGTTAGCTGAGCAGGCAGGATCTCTGGGAAGCAGGTTCACAGGTAAACCGGATAGCAGAGCTGGCAGGATCACAGGAAGCAGGCTCACGGGTAAACTGGATAGCTGAGCTGGCAGGATCACAGGAAGCAGGCTCACGGGTAAACTGGATAGCAGAGTTGGCAGGATCACAGGAAGCAGGCTCACAGGTAAACCGGATAGCATAGCTGGCAGGATCACAGGAAGCAGGCTCACAGGTAAACTGGATAGCAGAGCTGGCAGGATCACAGGAAGCAGGCTCACAGGTAAACCGGATAGCAGAGCTGGCAGGATCACAGGAAACAGGCTCACAGGTAAACCGGATAGCAGAGCTGGCAGGATCACAGGAAGCAGGCTCACAGGTAAACTGGATAGCAGAGCTGGCAGGATCACAGGAAGCAGGCTCACAGGTAAACTGGATAGCGGAGCTGGCAGGAACTGGACAACGGCTTGGCAAGTAAGTTCACAGGTAAGCTTGGATTGCAGAGCTGACAGGAACTGGACAACGGCTTGGCAAGTAAGTTCACAGGTAAGCTTGGATTGCAGAGCTGACAGGAACTGGACAACGGCTTGGCAAGCAGGTTCACAGGTACACTTGGATAGCAGAGCTGACAGGAACTGGACAACGGCTTGGCAAGTAAGTTCACAGGTAAGCTTGGACTGCAGAGCTGACAGGAACTGGACAACGGCTTGGCAAGCAGGTTCACAGGTAAGCTTGGATAGCAGAGCTGACAGGAACTGGACAACGGCTTGGCAAGTAAGTTCACAGGTAAGCTTGGATTGCAGAGCTGACAGGAACTGGACAACGGCTTGGCAAGCAGGTTCACAGGTAAGCTTGGATAGCAGAGCTGACAGGAACTGGACAACGGCTTGGCAAGTAAGTTCACAGGTAAGCTTGGATTGCAGAGCTGACAGGAACTGGACAACGGCTTGGCAAGCAGGTTCACAGGTAAGCTGGGATAGCAGAACTGACAGGAACTGGACAACGGCTTGGCAAGTAAGTTCACAGGTAAGCTTGGATTGCAGAGCTGACAGGAACTGGACAACGGCTTGGCAAGCAGGTTCACAGGTAAGCTGGGATAGCAGAACTGACAGGAGCTGAACACAGGAAACGGAACCACAGACTGGACTGGGACCGGCAGGTGAACAGAGGGTCAGTTTGCAGACTGGACAAAGGCTAAGCAAGGAACCAAAGTTCATCAAGAAGTCAGGTAATGAATCTGAACTAGAGCAAGGTACAATGGATCAAGCAGGAGGATGGTCACTGGAAGCCGGGGTCAGGTACAGGCAGAAAACAGGATAGTCTTATGGCAAGCCGGGTCAAAGGAACAGGTACAACAGGATCAGGTTACTTTACTACACCACAACGCTGTAGAGCAGACAGCAAAGACCGTCTGCTCAAGTCAGGCTTAAATAGGCCGGCTGGTGCTAACTAGGGCGCGCGCCCGTCTCCCTGTGCGCGGTTGTGCACGTGCCCGCGCCCGGGCGCGCATGCGCATGCGCAATGGAATCTGAGGGCCAGGACGGCCCGGGTTTAGATTTCTGGCAGGATCTTCATGACAGCCGCATACACACGAGCAGACTTTTCAACGGACTAGGTCAGACAGAACGAATCCCCCGGACAATTTGATCGTGTGTGGGCTTCATCGGACCTTTGCTGTCTGAAAATCAGACGGACTTTAGATTTAGATTTAGCCCGGTTGAAAAATCTGTTCGTCTGTATGCTAGTCTGACGGATGAAACCTGACGCTAGGACAGCTATTGGCTACTGGCTAGAACCTTCCTAATTTTAGTCCGGTCGTACGTCATCACGTTCAAATCCATCGGGCTTGGTGTGCTTGTGTGTGGCCAAGTCCGTTCATTCGCAAAGTCCGTCGGAACTCCGCCAAAAGTCCATCGGGAAGACCGTCGGACCTAGTCCGCTGAAAAGTCTGCTTGTGTGTATGCGGCATAACAGGTTTTCTTCTAAGAGTGCCCTGTATTTGGCTCCATCCATCTTCCCATCAACTCTGACCAGCTTTCCTGTCCCTGCTGAAGAAAAGCATCCCAACAACATGATGCTGCCACCACCATGTTTCATGGTGGGGATGGTGTGTTCAGAGTGATGTGCAGTGTTAGTTTTCCACCACACATAGCGTTTTGCTTTTAGGCCAAAAAGTTTAATTTTGGTCTCATCTGACCAGAGCACCTTCTTCCACATGTTTGCTGTGTTCCCCACATGGCTTCTCGCAAACTGCAAACATGACTGCTTATGGCTTTCTTTTAACAATGGCTTTCTTCTTGCCACTCTTCCATAAAGGCCAGATTTCTGGAGTGCATGACTAATAGTTGTCCTGTGGACAGATTCCCCCACCTGAGCTGTGGATCTCTGCAGCTCCTCCAGAGTTACCGTGGGCCTCTTGGCTGCTTCTCTGATTAATGCTCTTCTTGTGAGTTTAGGTGGATGGCCATGTTTTGGTAGGTTTGCAGTTGTGCCATACTCTTTCCATTTTGGGATGATGGATTGATCAATGCTCCGTGAGAAGTTCAAACCTTGGGATATTTTTTTATAACCCTGCTATAAACTAATCCACAACTTTATACTTGACCTGTCTGGTGTGTTCCTTGGCCTTCATGATTCTGTTTGTTCACTAAGGTTCTCTAACAAACCTCTGAGGGCTTCACAGCTGTATTTATACTGAGATTAAATTACACACAGGTGGACTCTGTTTACTACTTAGGTGACTTCTGAAGGCAATTGGTTCAACTAGATTTTAGTTAGGGGTATCAGAGTAAAGGGGGCTAAATACAAATACACACCACACTTTTCATATATTTATTTGTAAAAAATATGGAAAACCAATTATCATTTTGCTTCCACTTCACAATTATGTGCCACTTTGTGTTGGTCTATCACATACAATCCCAATAAAATACATTTATGTTTTTGATTGTAACGTGACAAAATGTGGAAAATTTCAAGGGGTATGAATACTTTTTCAAGGCACTGTATGTACTGTATGTAACGTTAATGCATTATCTGCATTAAGGTAAAAAACCTTTTAAGTGCAGCTCCCCCCCTAAATGTTTACTCAATGAGTCCTATCTCGATCCAGCGCTGTGCCCGAGAGCAGCAGCTCTGCTTTCTCTCTCCCTCCTCACTGGACTCCTCCATTGACTCCCGATGCTGTCAATTACCGTATTTATCGGCCTATAACACGCACCCTTTCCCCCTTAAAAACCCCAAAACGCGCGGTCTGTCTCGGCGGCGGGAAATTTAAACGTGGGCAAGGCTGCAACTGACACTGGGCAAGCTACAAATGACACTGGGCAAGCTACAAATGACACTGGGCAAGCAGTAAATGACAATGGGCAAGCTGCAAATGACGCTGGGCAAGGCTGTAAATGACGCTGGGCAAGGCTGCAAATGACGCTGGGCAAGCTGCAAATTACGCTGGGCAAGCTGCAAATGACGCTTAAATGATATAGAATTTTAGTGATTTGCTAATGCTATCATTACTGATTTCCAATACAGGCAGTCCCCGAGTTACGGACACCCGAGTTACGAACGACTCCTACTTACGAACGGCACTTAATACCAGTACTCCACGCTGGTCCTGGATACCTCCGAGCAGCTATTTTGCAGCGCCGGACACATCCCACACTGCAGTACTACATGTACTGCATGGCCAGAAGAGCCCCAGATAACATAACTGCATGCCCAGAAGCGCCCGAAACATCCCACATCCCTCTACAGGCTGAAGTTACACTTAAAAATGCCCTGTTCCGACTTACACACAAATTCCACTTAAGAACAAACCTACAGTCCCTATTGTGTTCATAACTCGGGGACTGCCTGTAACTGGTACTCCAAATTCCACCTTTTCAGAACTCCATTCCAGCTACACATCAATAGTAAATGTGCAAAATATCAGGGCATTCAATCATAGTAAAGCGTTCAACATCACAAACATGACAATAGATACATACCTCCCAACTTTTTGAGATGGGAATGAGGGACACCTATCAACAAAAGTATGCAGGCACAGGACACACCCCTTGCCACGCCCCCTTAAAGGAGAATTGTACAAAAAACAAGATTGATTAAACCCACAAGTGCTTTTTTTTTACCACTACTATTCCTTTATATTGGCTTTTGGAATTTACAAATGCAGCAATTTAGAAATCAGATGAAATGTTTAGCACTTGAAAACACTTTTTGATAGATAAAAAGTGCATTTTATATACAAGTAAATAGATCAGACCAAAATGAGGGACAAATGAGGAGGAATGAGGGACAGAGCGACATTGCTCCAAATCAGGGACAGTCCCTCAAAATCAGGGACAGTTGGGAGCCATGTAAATATAAGACAACAAAATACAATAATGCAAATGAAAATAGGTCCTAAATAAAGTCCCAAATGTCACCAAAAAGGGGGGCTTCATAGTGTAAACACTATATACTACGAAGTGTATACACTATAAAGGAGGACTGGGGAGCTGAAAATGATATTTGCATACTCTTAGTGCTGGCTGCACTAAAAAGTGCTTATTGACCTCCTTTCCATTAACCAGTTCAATTCCGGGCACTTTCACTCCCTTCCCTCCCAGACCAATTTTCAGATTTTAGCACTGTTGCACTTTGAATGACAATTGTGCAGTCATACAAATTAAAAATGTTATTTCTTGCTGAACAAACGAAAAAAGACTGAAGATTCTGAAAAAAAAAACATGTTTTTTATTAGTTTCTATAAATTTTGCAAATAAGTAATTTTTCTTTTTCACTTATGTGCGCTGATGAGACTACACTGATGTGCACCTTTGAGGCTGCACTGATGTGCGCTGATGAGACTACACTGATGTGCGCTGATGAGACTACACTGATGTGCACCTTTGAGGCTGCACTGATGGGCACTGGTGAGGCTGCACTGATGAGGCAGCACTGACTGGCACTGATAAGCTGCACTAATGGGCACTGATGAGGGGGAACTGACAGGGTTGCACTGATGAGACAGTACTGATAGGTTGCACTGATGGGCACTGATAAGCTGCACTGATAATCTGGGCACTGATGATCAGTGCCTTGATTATCAGTGAAAAAATGTGCCCCGTCAGACTTGCCAGTTACTGGCTCTTCTTTCCTCACACTGTGACAACGCATGAGGAAAGGAGTACGGATAACCGGCAAGTTTGTTTAAATGTGATCAGCTATGCTTGGACACAGCTGATCACATGGTAAAGGGCCTCTGTGATTGGCTATTTACTTTGATCTGTGATTAGCTGTGCCCAGGGGGCACAGGAGGTGGAACAACAGAGCCGTGCTGTAGCCGTCTTTTGGCTACGGCGCAGTAGTGAAATGGTTAATGAGGTGTGTGTTACAAGATGAGGAGACATCTTCACTGTGAGCGGTGGTGGTCACTGTTTTTCAGGGTGTTCTGCACATGTTTGTATACGCTGAAGAATTGTTGAAGGTCACAGAATACTTGCCAGATCAAGCTCTGCTTAAAGATTTAAATTGGACTGTATATGGGACTTTCACTTAGTCACTTCGTATTTCATGTGTGTGGAATTTAGGACTTTATTTAGGACTTATTTTTATTTGCATTATTGTTGTCTTATATCTATTTTCATGTTTGTAGTGAGAAGCGCTTCACTTTATTCTGATTGATTGTTTTTTATGTGTGTAGTGATTGCACATATAGCTCTGCTTACAGATTCTCTCTATGGTGTGACGCATTTTGTGTCTTTTGTGATATTTAATAGCGCTGGGATTTTGCATTATTTATTTTAATAATAGGGCATTACTTTGTCTCGCTCTTTCTGATTGTGAACTAACGATCTATCTACAATGAATTTTGCTATGCTCCACAAAGCGGAAGAATGTGATAACTTCCTTTAATCAAGAACAGAAGGATCGGAAGGAATCGTGGCTGGATCAAAATGCACTATATATAATGGCTGTACTTTGTCCAAAACCCCTAGAACTAGGACGTTGTCTGACACCGCCTCCATTTTCTGATACAAGCCAGCTTTAGGGATTATCCTTTTTTTTTTTTTTTCTTACAATCGGTGCTACGAAAAAACAGGAAACACAGCTGAACATCTTTTCTTTTTCTATTTTTATTAGTTAACCACTTCAGCCCCGGAGGATTTTACTCCCTTCCTTACCAGAGCACCTTTTGCGATTCGGCACTGCGTTGCTTTAACTGACAATTGCGTGGTTGTGCAACGTTGCACCCAAACAAAATTGACGTCCTTTTTTCCCCACAAATAGAGCTTTCTTTTGGTGGTATTTGATCACCTCTGCAGTTTTTTATTTTTTGCACTAAAAACAAAAGAAAGCGACAATTTTGAAAAAAACACAATATTTTTTACTTTTTGCTATAATAAATATCCAATTTAAAAAAAAAAAAAAAAACGAATTTTTTCCTCAGTTTATGCCGATGAGTATTCTTCTACATATTTTTAGTAAAAAAATTGCAATAAGCGTATATTGATTGGTTTGCGCAAAAGTATCATCTACAAATAACATCACAGCAAGCAGCTTGCTATGGGGGCACCCGAGACAAGCCACACAGACACAGAGTCTTGGTTTGGCCCCGCCCCCTCTCTCTCCTAATTGGCTAACTGACTTTGTTTGACATTGGGGCCACTTCTGTGTCTCAGCCAAACAGGGGGAGAGTCCTGGACGGCCAGGCACTGATGGACATCCCTGGAGAGAGATGGGGCTCAGGTAAGTATTAGGGGGGGGGGGGGCTGCTGCACACATAAAGGCTTTTTATCTAAAGCTGACCATACACCATACAATTTTCTTATTCAATTTTCTTTAGATTTACCTTCAACTATGTAGTATAAGGGCCTCTCTGATTGCATACAAATAGAAAGTGTTTAGGTTTGACCTCGTATTATATGGTTTTGGTAAATCTAAAAGAGAGTTGTACAAGAAAATTGTATAATGTATGGCCAGCCTTAGATAAAAAAAAAACTACTGACTTTTTCAACCACTGTTGTGTTTTTTTACCTAGAGTTCTCCTTTAACCTATTGCCGACCAGCCACCACCGTCATACGGCAGCAGGTCGGCACAGCTATGAAAACCCGCCATAGGTGTACATCGGCCACTTTAAGAGGTATAGGGGGAGCGACACCGGAGCAGATGCGCATGACCCGGGGACCGCGATGTCTGCCGGCGACCCACAATCGCTCCTGAGAGAGACAGAATGGGGATCTGTCAATGTAAACAGACAGATCCCCATTCTGTCAGGGAAGTAGAGCGAGATTTGATCAGGAACAGCGATCTATCTCTACTCCCTGACAGTCCACTCCCCCCACAGTTAGAAACACCTCCCTAGGGAACACTTAACCCCTTGATCACCCTCTAGTGTTAACCCCTTCCCTGCCAGTGACATTTATACAGTAATCAGTGGCTTACTATATGGTCCCAAAAAAGTGTCAAAAGTGTTTGATCTGTCCGCCGCAATGTCGCAGTGACGCTAAAAATCGCAACATCACGCCAAAAAAATTTTTATAAGAAAAATGCCATAAATATATTCCCTATTTTGTAGACGCTATAACTTTTGCGCAAACTAATCTATATATGCTTATTGCGATTTTTTTTTTTTTTAACCAAAAATTTGTAGAATACATATTGGCCTAAACTGATGAAGAAATTATTATTTTTTTGGATATTTATTATAGCAAAAATTAAAAAGTATTGTTATTTTTTTTTTTTAAATGTTGCTCTTTTTTTGTTTATAGCGCAAAAAAAAGAAACCGCAGAGGTGATCCAATACTACCAAAAAAAAAAACTCTATTTGTGGGAAAAAAAGGACATAGACTTTGTTTGGGTACAGCGTCACAGGACCGCGAAATTGTCAGTGAAAGCGGCACAGTGCCGTATCGCAAAAAATGGCATGGTCATTAAGGTGGAAAATCCTTCCGGGGCTGAAGTGGTTAAATCCCACTGAAGATCTTCTTTCAATTGTGCGATCCATCTGAAGAATAAAGGTCGAGAGAGGCAATCAGCTGGAAGCGTTGAAGGGGTTAACAGGATGCAACATTTTTTTCCCATTCAGGTTGCCGGAAAGAGGATGGAACGAACGAACGCAGGGCTCTTGCCGAATTCAAGATGCCGCTGCCCTGTATCGTGAGCAGACGGCGTAACGCAGTCGCCTTTGCTGGATGGAGAGGCACAGAAGGCAGCATTTACAGTTTGTATTCAGAGCTTGTGCACTTCCACTGACAGATAAAAGGTGGAGCTGCTGCCTACATTTCAAGGCGTTCAGGCTTCCATAGGAGGTGCTGCATCTCTCCATCAGCTCAGGGCTTTCCAAGCAGGGAACACCAAGCTGTCACTGCGGTCAGCGGAAGAGAGAGGCTCAGCCGCCTCCCTGCCAGGCTGGGCAAACAACAAACATACAGGGGCATTGCCCAGGGCACGCTGTGCTTGTGAGTTGAATGCTAGAGGATGGCAGTGTAAATCCGCAGATGTGGATGCATCAAGGATTTGTTTAACTCCTGCATGTTCACAGACATAAATGCAATATTCTCCCTGTGTCCCTGTTTCTCTGTCAGAGAATCGTGTGCCTTGAAGGGGTTACCTGTAGAGAAGCCAACCCATCTCTTTCATTTGTGACACTTAGGAAGATCTGCAGCTGATTCAATGCAGGTAAGGCTGATGCCAGTCGGTCGACTCTGCCGCTAGCGATCCTGCCGCTGGCAATTTGTCAAAATCGCCGATGGCAGGTTCGCTAGGAGGCTGTCTGTTTGTTTGCCCCTGTGGAATCACCGCTTCTATAGCTGAGCGCTTGGGATGCCGCTGCCATTGCTAGCCATCGAGATTCAGCAGCATTTGGACCAGCGACAGGGCGACACCTCGCTGTGTCTGGCTACAGGGAGCGATTCTATAGGGACAGACATGTGGACGGGGGCCACTCGCCCTGCACGTGGGAGTACCTTTTGCCGTGAATGCGCTCATTAATGCCCAGGACCAGGCAGGGACTGCGGTCATGTGAAAGTCTAATATTAAGGCGATTTCCTGACCTATGCTGGCCATACACTATATGAAAAAATCGGCTGAAATTCGGTCTTTTAGACAGTTCGTTCGTTTTTTTTGTTCAGTTAATGGGCACAAAATCGATAATGTCTTTGAGCCGAAAAAACGAAGGACAAGTTTGGAAATTTTCTGCTGAACGAACGATAAATTGAAAGGTTAATGTGTTCCCTGTCTGAACTGTCTGCACTAGGTATATGTAAAAAAACAAACAAAAGATGCATTCATTTATGTCCACTGAGCGATTTATCGGTCATTACATGATGGCACTATCGTTTGTGCTCACGGCCGAATGTTCGTTTTTCGAAAATGGGTTCGGCCGATTTTTCATATAGTGTATGGCCAGCATAAGAGATACCCCCTAGAGACACTACACACTGTTGCCTGTTGTATGTTGCATTTAGGAGGGACACCGCTGAGCCCGTGCCCTCTCCACCAGTCCAGCGTACCTTTGTTACCTCACTCCCAGTAACAGAATGGAGTCCAGCCAAGTACATAGTGTGGACCTCATGTGGGAACTTGTTAACTCCTTCCTTTCATGCTGCTAGGCCAAGGGTCTCCATAACCTGGGTTCGCTTCCCGATTGCTACGGGAGACTGACTTGAACTAGCCAAATCCACGACCCCTTTCGCTACTGAAAGATCTGTCACCTACACCAGGTACAGCGCTTTATGACTGGCTGCGATGTACCTTGCACTAGCTCTTGGTTACCCATAGCAACTGCATTACTCCCCCTGCTGGTCTTGCTGAGTAGACTGTAGCAGCTTTGCTTCATACCCCACATGTGCTGTACTGATCCAAGCTATTTTGTACACCAGAACAAACTTGCACCCCTTTTAATAACTTCAGACCAGGCTTAGAACAGCTGATGCAGCTTTACATAAAATATTTTAGCATTACAGTTCAACATGGACATTAGCATTAGAAGATCCCTATCTATCTCTAGCTGGCTGCCCCGGCATACCTCCATTTAGTAGTCCAATTTAGGTTTTTTCCAAGTCCTGGGGGGGGGGGGTCTTCAGATTCCCAGTTCCTCTGACGGACTGCAAGGCGCAGCAGTCCTCCTCAACAGTAGTCACAGCATGGCCTGCTCAGTGCAGCTCGAAAGGATCCCGAACCCAGCCTTCCCCCATATTTATATCACCAGTGGGTTGGCTGGATCCAAAAAGCCCAGGAACAGAAAGACACACATTAACTCTTTCCCCACAGCCTGGGCCAGCCATTAACTAAACCAGTACTTTTACAGACAGCCAGCCACTTAAGCAATCCTGCCACTGACAATTTTTCTGGCTGGTCTTAGGATGCCTAAGGATGGGCATAGATGGCTCAAAATAATGGACAATCAGTCCATTAGAGACAGAAAGAAAATCACTTGATTCTAGACATATGCGGTTTGTTTCGTTGCAAATTAATATTCGGACAAATTTTTCATTATTCGGATATATCTGAATACCTGAATTACAATATAAACAAATTTTACTGAATGCTCCAAATAACGTAGCGAAATTTGTCAGAATTCGGACTGAAATTCAAATCGAATTTTACATTGAACTCCAGTCGAATTCTAACTACACATATTGATGAAGTCAAAGACTATGTGTGTTATTAGAGTACCATTTTGAAATAATGCTGTTTTTGTTAAGCCAAAGGTGATTTAACCACTTAAAGTGGTTGTAAACCCTTACAGACCACTTTGTGCTACAGGTAAGCCTATAATAAGGCTTACCTGTAGCTACCCAGGATATCTCCTAAACCTTCACGGTCTAGGAGATATCCCCTGTATTTGCATGTGCTGACGTCATCGGCACATGCGCACCGACACAAACTGAAGCAATGGCACATATGTACCGTTGCTTCAGTGAGTGTGCTGTTACTGCGCTTGAGTGACGTCATACCCGGAAGTAACCCCCTGGGAGTGATGTCGCGGGCCAGTGCTGTGTAAGGGCACCGCAGTGAGGGCTTCGCTCTCAGGTGAGTATTACATAATGAGCTAGTATGCTATGCATACTAGCTCATAATGCCTTTGTCTTGCAGGTGTTAGTTTTTTTTTTTTTTTTAAGTGGGTTTACAACCACTTTAAGGACAGAGCCTTGATTTGAGATTTGATGTTTACAGGTTAAAATCAGGCTTTTTTTTTTTTTGCTGGAAAATTACTTTGAACCCCCAAACATTATATATATATTTTTTCTAACACCCTAGAGAATAAAATAGCGGTTGTTGCAATACTTTCTGTCACACCGTATTCACGCAGTGGTCTTACAAGCTCACTTTTTTTGGAAAAAATACACTTTTTTTAATAAAAAAAAAACAGTCAAGTTAGCCCAATTTTTTTTTATATCGTGAAAGATAATGTTACACCAAGTAAACATGTCACGCTTCAAAATTGCGCCCGCTCGAGGAATGGCGACAAACTTTTACCCTTAAAAATCTCCATAGGCGATGTTTACAAAATTCTACAGGTTGCATGTTTTGAGTTAAGCCCCATACACACGCGCGGATTATCCGAGGACCAGGTCCGTCAGACCATGTCCATCATACTTTGTCTGATGTTGGTTTTGCGTACACACGGTCGGACAAAGTTGTCGGAAAATCCGATCATTCTGAACGTGGTGACGTTTGTTGCCTACGACGGGACTACGTAGAGGCTAGTAGCCAATAGCTTTGGTCTTGTAATGTGATCTGAGCATGCGTAGCACTTTGTCCGGTCGGAATTCGCTACACACGATCGGATTTGGTGTGATCGGACTTTGTTGTCAAAAAATCTATCCAGCAGGAGATAGGACTTTGTCCGTCAGACAATCTGATGGAAACTGTCCGATGGTGCCTACACACGGTCTGATTTTCCGACAACATTGTCAGATAGGACAGAATCCATCGGAAAATCCTACCGTGTGTATGGGGCTTTACAGAGGAGGTCTAGGGCTAGAATTATTGCTCTCACTCTAATGTTCACGGTAATACCTCACATGTGTGGTTTGAACACCATTTTCATATATGGGCGCTGCTCACGTATGTGTTTGCTTCTGCACGTGAGCTCGGCGGGAAGGGGCGCGTTAAAAATTATTATTTTCTTTTTATGTTTTTTTTTTCTTTTTCTTTTTTTACACTGTTCTTTTAAAAAAAAAAATGTGTCACTTTTATTCCTATTACAAGGAATGTAAACATTCCTTGTAATAGAAAAAAGGCATGACAGGACCTCTTTAATATGAGATCTGGGGTCAAAAAGATTTCAGATCTCATATTTACAATAAAATGCAATAAATAAAAAAAAAAAATTTTATTTGGAAAAAAAATAAAAGGTCCCTTTAAGAGCTATGGGCGAAAGTGATGTTTTGACATCGATTGCGCCCTGCAAATTATATGGAGCCAAGCGGGGGCCATCTTCCCCTCAGTCAGCTCCATACCACAGACCGAGAAGGATCCAATCGCCTCCGCCGCTACCAATGACTCTAGTAAGCGGCAGAGGGCACTGGAGAGTGGCGGGGGGCCCTCTTCCGCCACTGATAAAAGTGATCTTGCCAATCCGACGCAGAGACCATTGCCTGCTAAAGAAGAGGATAATGGGGTTATGGCAGGTAGTTGCTGGCATAACAACGATATTCCTCTTCAAACAGCCGACGCATAACGACGGCGGGTGGTCGGCAAGTGGTTAAAGAGTCATTGTAATCATT
The DNA here is from genome assembly GCA_028564925.1 of Lithobates sylvaticus. NCBI lineage: Eukaryota > Metazoa > Chordata > Amphibia > Anura > Ranidae > Lithobates > Lithobates sylvaticus. The sequence continues at coordinate 213,985,428 of CM053029.1, forward strand.
TGATGAAGATTTTCCTTTTGTTTGTTCACTTTGCCGCATTCAAATCGAAAACAATATAACATTTTAGTTTAGACCGATTCGAAAATTTATCGATTTGAATGTTTAGAATCGAAAAAAATTGGTAAATTCGAAGAAAATTTGAAAATTATGATTACCAATTCTGAATACAAATTGAACTAATCAACCGAATTGAACTAAACAAAATAACTAGATTAACGAATCAAAACGAAATGAAACAAAAATAATTTTTTCCTCATGCACATGTCTACTTGACAGCATGGGCGTGGCATTGTTAAGCCCCATACACACGGTCGGACAATCCACGGACCAGGTCCGTCGGATCATGTCCGTCGTACTTTGTCCGATGTTGGTTTTGCGTACACACGGTCGGACAAAGTTGTCGAAAAATCCGATCATTCTGAACGTGGTGACGTTTGTTGCCTACTACGGGACTACGTAGAGGCTAGTAGCCAATAGCTTTGGTCTTGTAATGTGATCTGAGCATGCGTAGCACTTTGTCCGGTCGGACAACCGTACACACGATCGAATTTGGTGTGATCGGACCGTGTTGTCGGCAAATCTATCCAGCAGGAGATAAGACTTTGTCCGTCGGACAATTCGACGTACACTGTCCGATGGTGCATACACACGGTCGGATTTTTCGACAACATGGTCCGATCGGACAGAATCCATGAAAAAGTCTGACCGTGTGTATGGGGCTTTATTGTTATCATGGAGCTGTGG